>LR812527.1:30984964-31363336 GCA_903798195.1 Danio kyathit
TCCAAGGTCTCTGACCCCAGGGAGCTGCCCAGGGGCCAGCCACTCTCCCTAGGCTTGCAGTTCGGGCCCCAGAGGCCCCTTGCCCTCCACCTCCAAGATCTCTGACCCCAGCAAGCTGCCCAGGAGCCAGCCTCTTTCCCTGGGCTTGCAATTTGGGCCCCAGAGGACCCCTTGTACTCTGCTTTCATAGTCTCTGACCCCAGGGAGCTGCCCAGGGGCCAGCCACTCTCCCTAGGCTTGCAGTTCGGGCCCTGAGGCCCCCTTGTACTCTACCTCCAGGGTCTCTGACCCCAGGGAGCTGCCCAGGGTCCAGCCACTCTCCCTAGTCTTACAATTTGGCCCCAGAGGCCCCTTTGCCCTCCTCCTCCTGGGTCTCTGACCCCAGGGAGCTGCCCAGGGGCCAGCCACTCTCCCTAGACTTGCAGTTGGTGCCCCAGAGGCCCCCTTTTACTCTACCTCCTGGGTCTCTGACCCCAGGGAACTTCCCAAAGGCCAACCTCTATCCCTGGGCTTGCAATTTGGGCCCCAGAGGCCCCTTTGCCCTCCTCCTCCTGGGTCTCTGACCCCAGGGAGATGCCCAGGGGCCAGCCACTCTCCCTAGGCTTGCAGTTTGGGCCCCACAGAGGCCCCCTTGTACTCTACCTCCAAGGTCTCTGACCCCAGGGAGCTGCCAAGGGGCCAGCCACTCTCCCTAGGCTTGCAGTCTGGCCCAGAGGCCCCTTTGTACTCTCCTCCAAGGTCTTTGACCCCAGGGATCTGCCCAGGGGCCAGCCACTCTCCCTAGGCTTGCGGTTCGGGGCCCAGAGGCCCCCATGTACTCTACCTCCAGGGTCTCTGACCCCAGGGAGCTGCCCAGGGGCCAGCCACTCTCCCTAGGCTTGCAGTCTTGGCCCCAGAGGCCCCCATGTACTCTACCTCCAAGGTCTCTGACCCAAGGGAGCTGCCCAGGGGCCCACCACTCTCCAAAGGGCTTGCAACCTTTGGCCCCAGAGACCCCCTTGTACTCTAGCTCTAAGGTCTCTGACACCAGATAGCTTCCCAGGGGCCAGCCTCTCTCCCTGGGCTTGATATTTGGGCCCAGAGGCCCCTTGTACTCTACCTCCAGGATCTCTGACCCCAGGGAGCTGCCCAGGGGCCAGCCACTCTCCTGGGCTTGCAAATTGGGCCCAAAGGCCCCCTTGCCCTTCACCTTCAGGGTCTCAGACCCCAGGGAGCTGCCCAGGGGCTAGCCAATCTCCCTTGGCTTGCAATTTCGTCACCAGAGGCCCCCTTGTACTCTACCTCCAAGGTCTCTGACACCAGATAGCTGCCCAGGGGCCAGCCACTCTCCTAGGCTTGCATTTTTGGTCAAAGGGCCCCTTGCCCTCCACCTCCAGGGTCTCTGAGCCCAGGCAGCATCCCAAGGGCCAGCCACTCTCCCTAGGCTTGCAGTTCAGGCCACAGAGGCCCGTTGTTCTCTACCTCCTGGGTCTCTCACTACAGGGAGCTGCCAAGGAGCTAGCCACTCATCCTGGGCTTTCAGTTTGGGCCCCAGAGGCCCCCTTGCCCTCCACCTCCAGGGTATCTGACACAAGGGAGCTGCCCAGGAGCTAGCCACTCATCCTGGGCTTTCAGTTTGGGCTTTAGAGGCCCCCTTGCCTTCCACCTCCAGGGTCTCTGACCTCAAGGAGCTGCCAAGGGGCCAGCCACTCTCACTGGCTTGAAGTATTGGCCCCAGAGGGGTCCTCTGCCCTCCACCTCCAGCATCTCTGACTCCAGGGAGCTGCCCAGGGGCCAGCCACTCTCCATGGGCTTGAAGTTTGGGCCCCAGAGGCCCCCTTGTACTCTACCCTCCAGAGTCTCTGACTCCAGGGAGCTGCCCAGGGGCCAGCCATTCTCACTGGGCTTGCAGTTTGGGCCCCAGAGGCCCCTTTGCCCTCCACCTCCAGAGTCTCAGACCCCAGGGAGTTGCCCAGGGGCACGAAGTAGATTGTACGACTTCATACGAATTAGCCACTGAATGAAAAGTTACGAATTGCCGTGAGATTGCGATGGTTGGGACATGAATGAATTGTGTGGAACCCTGCATTTTTTAGTATATAATAGTTTATTCATTTGAATTAATTTAGAATTTTTATTTATTTTATTTGTTTTTATTCTTTATTTTAGTTGTGTGTGAATGACCCCCTCTAAATTTCTAAGTGGTGCGATCCCATTCATTTAAGCTGTTTTTTTTTTTTTTTTTTGTAGGTTTAATTTTCTTTTGGTTAGGGACCTTATAACATCTGCGCCCCAAAAACTATATTTTCATTTAATTAAATTATTGTTTAATTTAATTTTGGTATAAAAGGGACTAAGCCAAAAAGAAAATGAATGAATGAATGAATTTTGGTATGACCAAAAGTTTATTTTGGTTTACATTGTTTGACTATTAAAAAGAAATAAGTTATTTCTGAATTATGCCTCCTTCTTCATTGGAACAACCGTTGCAAACTGCTGTACAAGTTAACGGCCTTTATGACATCTAAAGTCAAGTTGTCAGTTGTCACATGAGACACAGTTTTTAACTAATTTTAATATGAGGCCATTAAACTCTACAGGGGTGCTCAATCCTGTTCCTGGAGCTCAATCTTTCCGTAGAGTTCAGCTTCAACCTTAATCAAGCTTATCATACTAATTCATTAGGACCTGAATGGCACTTGATAATTACAGGCAAGTGTGTTTGATATACTCTAATACATCACTCGGGACCCTTTGTTTATACACTCTGTAGCAAACTTTAAGGGACTCTATCTAGTAAACATTTGAATGCTGTTAAATGAGCTTCACGTGAAGCATCAGACAGGGGATTTTGGTTTTCGCAGGAATTTAGTCTGTGGAATGAATGACTCACACATAATATATGAGCACAGAATCGGTCTAGCTGAAAGAGAACTTGATCATGTGTCCACCGGCATGAATCATCACTGGTCTGAATGGCTTACTGATTTGAAAAGCTTAATAATACACTCAACGTTCACACCTTAGACAAAAGGCTAACCACCTATATTAAAATGAATTGAGCCGTAATCACCATCTGACACAAAATTGCTTTTTTTAACCAAGTAGTTTAGACTCATTTGTTACTAATTTAGCATTAGTACATACCGATGACGCATGAAAAGAGTGAGATTTACAGCTAAGGTGACACACACTTCCAGACAGATTTGATTTACAGTTTCACCTCAAAATGAAGGACAGTGATTTGTACTGTATGATGTGCAAAAGAACATAGTCTAACCTTTTGAGGAGTAAGGAGGGTGTCTCTTGCATGTTAATGTTAAAATTTATGGATTTAAATGTTTGTATATTTATTTATTTATTGTTGTTTTTGGTGTCATTTAGTTAATTTATCATTTATTTATTTATTTATTTATCTATACACTTTTTAATTTTTTTATTTTCATCTATATTTTGTTCTATATTATATAATACTACTAATATAATATAATATAATATAATATAATATAATATAATATAATATAATATAATATAAAATAAATAGGTGACGCAGTGGCGCAGTAGGTAGTGCTGTCGCCTCACAGCAAGAACGTCGCTGGGTTGCAGGTTTGAACCTCGGCTGGGTCAGTTGTTGTTTCTGTGTGGAGTTTGCATATTCTCCCTGCGTTCACATGGGTTTCCTCCAGGTGCTCTGGTTTCCCCCACAGTCCAAGGACATGCGGTACAGGTGAATTGGGTAGGCTAAGTTGTCCATAGTGTATGAGTGTGAATGAGTGTGTGGATATTTCCCAGAGATGGGTTGCGGCTGGAAGGGCATCTGCTGTGTAAAAATGTGCTGGATAAGTTGGCGGTTCATTCTGCTGTGGTGACCCCAGATTAATAAAGGGACTAAGCCGACAAGAAGATGAATGAATGAATATATAATCAAATATGAATCATTTATTATCTATTTTGGAAAATGTATTCTGAACAAAGCATCAAAAAGATGTAAAACACCTGAAGTTACACCTCCACCCTCTTGTCTGTCTCTCTCTTTCTCTTTCTCTCTGCCCCAATTCTTTACTGATCACCTGAGGATTAGAACAAAACCTAAAAAGGAAACGACATGGTCATGTGATTCATCATTTGCCGAAACTGTGAAGATCAGAAACGGCAAAGGATCTCTCCACTGCTAAATCATTTCAATAGATTTATTTCATGCTGAGCGAAGGCCTGCACTCCAGCTATTTCTAAATGCTCTGTTTTTGAAACTGAAAACATGTTATTTTCTTGGCACTCTCAAAGAAATATAAAGCATAGCTGCATTCAGAAACTGGCCAACTGGCCTTGACTTCACATAAATCTTCTGCACATCTTTGATTATGAGGACCTCCTCTAGAATTATGATGCTTTTATGGCGCAGTTTAGATTACAGCTTTAAAAACCAATAAAGTACTTCAGAAATTGTACCCTTAGCAGAGAAAGCAGAAGGTCAGAAAAGTCGCTGAAGCATTACCGCTGTGGTTACTTGTCTTCACCCTGGAGAGAGTATATGTCACACATGGCACTTTGCTATTAGAAAACTAATTCAGATATATCACACACACAGAATGAGAAAAACACAATACATTTTAAGTGCTCTTATGACATCTTTAAGTGGCCAGAATTGCTTTAGACCTGGACAAAGGTTCTTTTTGTATTGATGGTTGCAGTTCATTTTTTATTGAGGGAAAGGGTTTCTCAGATGATTAAAGTACTTATAACCATTATAATGTTTGCTAACATTCTTGTACTGCACCAATTTTAAATATTAACTACTTGCTTAATACCTGCTTATTATTAAGATATTGGATGTTTATTAGTACTTATAAATAAGGATTTTATTATATATACCTATTCCTAAGGTAAGCCCAACTACTTCCCTACAACAGTGCTCAGCATAATTGAGTACACCCTATTTTAAAAATGAATAGGCAATGTATTTTGGTGCATTTAAACACAACAGATTTATAAAACAGATATATTTATTAAAATTATATTTTAGTCACCAAACATATTTAGAAATTGAAAGATAATACAATTAAATTCAAGCAAAATATTGCTAAAAAAATTACAACCTACAAAATTTCAACAAATTTTTAAAAAATGTTTTTGCTTCTTTTGATTTTTCTTTTTTTTTTAAATTTGTATTTAATAATTTTCTATAACATATAAATTTAAGTGTACTAGTTTTTGGACTGTTATTGTAAGTTATTTTGTTAGATAAGCTCCAGATTTGGCTTCGTTACTGACTAATCTAATGTATATGCACAAATATAATATTGTATAGCTTCCAATTAAAAATATGAATTTAAAAGATAGATTTATGAGGGGTGTACTTATATATATGCTGAGCACTGTAACTGTTAATAATCAGTGTTTTAGTAAGCTAAAAGTCTTATTTAAGGGTTTGTAAATAGCAAGAATAGTACCTAAATTAAAGTGTAATTTAAAATGTTTAAATCAAAATCAAACGTTTTTAAAACATTTTTTAAAAAATTTACTAAAAAGGGTTCATCCATTTACTTTTAGGTTTTAAAGGCAACTGACAGCCCATACTGCATGTAGTCTCTGTCCTTGGGTTACTTGGGTATTAGATTTTTGAATAACTTTTGCAAACACTCTGCTAACACTATAGTTTAGGTCTCAGTTCAGAGTTTTAACAAACCATTATCTAACACTAGCTTAATAAACTACTAATTAACTGTTTATTAATAGTTAGTAGGGTAGTAGTTGGGTTTAGGTTTTGGGTAGGATTAGGGATGTAGAATTTAAACAGTTAATATCTTAATAATAGGCAGGTAATTAGCCAGTAGTTAATAGCATGAATTGTGACCTGAACTAAAGTGTTACCTTTACACTCAGCCCTTTGAGTAAAGACACATTTTCCTAAGATTATTTGGTAACACTTTAGTTCACACTGTAAAAAACAAATCTGTAAAAAAAAAAAACGATCAAAAGACAGCAGCAGGGCTTCCCGAGATATTCCGTTAAATTACAGAAAATAACCATTTCACAAAATAACATGCAAAAGCTGTACAAATAAAGAACATACTTTACGGTCAAAATTCATTCAATTACAGTTTATTACTGTTGATAATTTGCATCTAAACTGTGAAAAATGAAGAAAAAAGTGTAATTACTGCCATTTTACTATTATACTGCAATTATACAGATTATTGCTGTAATTTTACAAATTATTACTGTAAATATATAATTTATTATTGTAATTATACAGATTAATTAATGTAATTTTAAAGATTATTACTGTAATTATACAGGTTGTTAATGCGATTATAATGATTATTACTGTAATTATGCAGGTTATTACTGAAATTATACACATTAATAAATGTGATTATACAGATTAATTCATGTAATTATACATGAAATTTCTAATCTCTAACTCTAAACAAAAACAAGATCAGTGTCATGTGAGGACGCCTGCACAACAAAGTTGAGGATCAAATAGCAGTTTATTAAGAGAATCATCTTACAATTAAAGGTTGAAACAGGATCAAACAGGTGCAAACAGATAATCCCAAGCGTAAAGGCGGCAAACAAAATAGCATATATAATAATAAACAATAATAATAAGTAAAGGGGTCCAACGCGGCAAGGCAAGGGAAAACGCGTTGTAATGCTCACTAAACAGTTTAAGACTCAGCAACGATGTGTCTGTGTGTGCTGAGTTTATAGTCCTTGAAATCAGTCTGTAACGATCTTCTGACTGTGTGTGTAATCAGTTAGAATTAGGGAGCCAGATGTGCGAGATGCGTGGGAGTTGTAGTTTGTTAAAGTAGCGTGTGTGTAGTTTTCCAGCAATCCGCAGCCGCTAGATCAATGGTGATCGTAACAATTAGCATAGCAACATTGTTAGAGTAGTAAAATAAACATTTTATAGTATACAGTGCATGCATTATATGCAGCCTACAAACAATAGGTTATTATTTTTACATTATTAACCTCACTTTAATTCTCAAATGATTAGGCTACTATTTTCACTATAAACAATTTGACAGAATTTTTGTTTCCCTATTTTTACAGGATTAATCTGTAAATATAAGCGTAAAATTACGTGTTACTCTCTGAAATACAGAACATTTTCTTTAAAAAAAAAACAGAAAAACAGCATAATACCAAAATACAAGCAATAACTGTAAATGTAATATCAGAATTTTTTATTACAGAAAATATTTATCAAACAACAGGTATTTCACTGTATAATGAAACAAACTGGAAAATTCTGTAAAGAAAATACAGACAATTACCTGTAAAATAACGTTTATTTTTTACAATGTAGTTCACAATTCATGCTATTAACTACTGGCTTATACCTGCCTATTATTAAGATATTAACTGTTCATTAGTAGTTATAAAGTATGATAATTCTACGTCCCTATACCCAAAACCTCCCAACTACTACCTTACTAACTATTAATAAATGGTTAATTAGTAGTTTATTAAGCTAGTAGTGTTAATTAATGGTTTGTTAATACTGTGAACTGAGACCTAAACTAAAGTGTTACCGATTGTTCTTACTGTATATTCATGATATTGTACTGTTTTATATGAGGCTTGACTGTTTTATATGAGGCTTTATTGACATTCATAGCTAAAACATGTTTAATTGTTGAGAAAAAAAATCAGCAAATCCAGCATGAATGAAACCTAAACATTGCATCAAATTCCTTCATCTTGTAAAAGGATTACTGATATTTTTTGTCTTCTAATTTACTCTGCTTATTAGTCTGTGAATTGTAATGTTTCTGTCTTCAGTGGAGATAAACCAATGAAAGATTTTCCGCAGAATTCCGCAGATTTTTAGCCCATCATTAATTCTGTTTATTTACTTGAGTAAATGTGTGTAAATCTGAATTTATTCAGTTTTTAAATTACACATATTTCACATATTAAGGTTTTAGTTTTGAGACTCTCAAAATAATTCTGCAGAAATCCGCAGACTTTTACCAAAATTCTCCGCAGAAATTGCAAAAAACATCTTCAGATTCCGTCTGGCCCTACTCATCACCCAATGACGTTTGGGTTTAGGGGCGGGGTTGGGTGCCACGCCTCCTTTTTAAAATCGTACATTTTTATACGACTGAACTCGTACGGATTAGCCACTAAACTAACAAAATGTAAAATACTTACGTTTTCTTGTGAGATATGAAAGACATACTTATAATTTTCAATGAGTAATAAACTGGGTTAAGAGAATTTATTTTGCTATAAAATGTTAGATATAAAAATGTATCATGCGGTATCAACAAGCTTCATCTTCATTTAATGTGACTGACATTGTTTATGTTCCTGCAGACAGTATACTCAAATTAAGTGTCACACCAGCTGACTAGTTAATCATCCCATCAAAGAGACGAAGCTATCATAACAGCTAAACAAGCTACACAAAGGTCAGGAGTCTCCAGTCCACAGGAAGCAGACGTTACAAACGCTTGACATCACACTACAGCGGTCTCTGAGAAGCTCAACTGAGTTTACTGCCAATTTCTGGCTGGATCAGAGGCATCTGAGATCATTTCATCTACCACCTGTCAGTCTAAAAGCAATCTAACACAACCCAAGTAGGGAAAATGGAGGTAGAGGATAAAAACAGATGAAATTTTTTGTTTATATATGGCTGTAACGTATGGTGATATTTGACATTTTAATTGCTGTAATCTTTTTCGTCTTTGTTCCTTGACATGGTCCTACCCTTTTATAATGAGTCTCCCATGTATCGCAGAGGTGATTTGTTAATTAGTATTACAGGCGTGATGTGACATATGTGAATAATTTAGCATCAGAGGGTTTAGGAGAACCCCAGAAAGTACATGAAAGGAGTGTCAAACAGGGTTCATTCCACACTTGTGCCTCTTATGCCGACTTCATCCATCGCTCTATATTTCCCTCTCTCCCTTTTTCACACTCTCTCATTTTTGAGCAACTGTGACAGTTGGCATTTCTCGCTTAAAGTTCAAAGAACTTTGCATTGAGTTTGACTCCCGTCTTTCACGTCGTGGAGGACTGGTTCTCATACTCATCTTGGTGGGTGTAGTAGTTAGTTCTGGATTGAATAAAACCCTCCGGCACGAAGGCTAAACTGTTTACAAAGCGTTCTTTAAATGATTTAAATTACTCTGTGTGTGTGGGTATGTTGTTACGCGTGCATGTTCTTTTGGACCAGTCAATGAAATGAGTTTATTGGATATAAAAATCCCCTTAAGGTTATTTAATTTTAAAGAAAATGCCTCCCACATGACTTCTTATTTCCAGCAGCAACTGCTGCACCTTGCTGATTAGGAATCGTGCAGGTGCCAGTCATATCATAAAAGCCTTCCTGACGCATAGCCCACACACAGATTAAGACACACTCTCCAGGCGCACACAAACACTGAATGCAATCTACCCTATGTACACTCACTGGCCACTTTAATATGGATGCCTTGCTATGACCGAGTTGGACCCCTTTTAGAGCTGCCTTAATTCTTCATGTCATCGATTCAACAGGGCATTAAACTTTCCACAGAGATGCAGTTGCTGCAGATTTGTACGCTTCACATTCATGATACAAATCTCCCATTTCAGCACATCTCAAATGTGCTCAATTGGATTAAAATCTGTGGAGGCTACTGGAGTATAGTGTGGATTATAGTGAATTCATGTTCAAGAAATCATCACAAGATGGGTGAACTGCCGTAAAGACATGGACATTTTCAGCATTAATACTCATTAGCACTATTATTACTAATTGGTGCATATGATTAATACTAAGGTGCAAACTCTGACCCTGTTATCTGCCATTTAAGATTGATTACACCATGCAATCTTTTTCCAATCTTCTGTTGTCCAGTTTTGATCCCATGTTGAATGCAGGCTCAGTTTGATGTTCATAGGAGACAGGAGTGCCACTGTTGTGCTCTTGCATGATGTTTTCAAAGACACTCATACAGGGCCGGATTAACCAATGGGCATTATGAACACAGGCGCGAGGGGCCGTGCTCACTTGGGGCCCCTTTGAGGGTGGGGGGGAATGCCGATTTTGGAGTGTCTATTTAGGATAAGTGCAAATAACGCACCTTGTTGGAATAAACTATTTAAATGATTTCCGCCCATCACTGCTTGATTGACAGAGACAACATAACTAAAGAGCGCTATTGACAGCAGCGTGAGTGGTGCAGCTCGTAAAGTGCATGGCGACATGTTTTGACGCGATAGATCAGCGGTTCGAATCCAGTGTCTGATGAACTCATTCCTCTTTTTTCCCCATTGCATATCAGAAAGGAAATATTTTTGTTTAAAAATGAAAATAATGAAAATGTGATATAAAGTCAAAAGTGGCTCGTGGATGTTTAATAAGGTTTAGCTTATTTCATATGTGTATAAAAAGCATCTAAATAGTTATTTAAAATATTCTATAAACATAGAAAATTATTAAACCACCTGGTGTTAAATGTTAAATACATCTTAATACAAAGAATACCCTTTTAAATATATATTTTTAGTACTGCTTCAGTGAACTTGAAAAATTATACAAAAAAAAAACCCATTCATTTTCACTTATTTTATTTGTTTTTGTTTTTTATCCAAGTGTGCTTTAAATCTTTTTAAAATAAGTAAAATCTCTGTAGACTATAAATATATGTACTGTATATCATTTATTTAAAAAATGTGGGCAGTACATTATAGATTCATTTTATTAAAAAATATTACATTATTCTAATTTTTTAATTCAACTGTAGGGGTGCGGCCGGGTAGGGGGCCCAACAAGACAATGTGCCCAGGGGCCTTTGAATTCTTAATCCGGGCCTGCACTCATATTTCAGTTGTAGCTAGTGAGTATGCAAGTTACTGTTGTGTTTCTATTAGCTGAACCAGTCTGGTCATTGTCCACTTACCTCTGGAATATACAAAACTGATGCTCACAGATCATTATTTTTAAACACTAATGATGGCTACGCTTGAAATTTCTAGTAGATTGGCAATTTCTGAAATTCTTAGACTAGCCCATCTTGAGTTGCACCAATGGGCATAGCACGTTTGAATTCACTTAAATCACCTTTGTTCCCCATTCTGATGCTTGGTTTGACATTCAGCAGATCATCTTGACCATGTCTACAAGCCTAAATGTGTTGAGTAGCTTTCCTGTAATTGGCTGATTGGATCATTTAAATATCAGAAGTGCTAAAGTCTGTGTGAACTGGAAGTTACTGCAGACATTCATTTAGTATGATGATGTATTTCCAACTGAAAGAGAACATTGAGTATGGATGAGGTTTTTTTCTTCTCAGCTATCTAACTCTAATAGCTGGAGAGGAGTGACTAGCATATCTCAAACAAGTTGTCAAACTGACATCATCAGCGAAGGACTGCCATTTCAGAGCAAAAGCAAAGGGTTATTGATTAAAGATTACCAACTCAAACTTGCACATATTAATTGTTCACTTTAGGTGTACCTAAAGACGCCTGCAAAATAAACATGGTAGATTTTGACTTCATGTAGACTTTAACGTATAGTTAAACAAGCGTACCTAATCAGTATTGTAGTCATTCCAAACTTTGATGTATTTTTAATCCAGTGTTTCATGCAAATGCAAACATATTGTGATGATTCAGGCAGCTGGTCTGAGCCTGTGGGTCATTGGCAAATCACTCAGCGGCTGTTGGAACAAGACTTTTCCTGCACAACTGATTGTTTTACAGTTTACTAAAACATTCATTCATATTCATGATTGTTACTCAGTGACTCAGGGGAAACCCAGCTAAATGGAATTTTTTTCATGTCCACTTATGTTGGCTCAACAGAATGTCCAAAATGTAGTCTAAAATAGTTTTGAGTGTTTTGAGAGTTTAGAATGGCTGCTCTTCATGTTAATGTTCTTGTGACATTAAATTGATACATTTACATGAACACCAATAATCTGATTTTAATACGATTAAGACAATACTCTGATTAAGAGTCTACCATGTAAACAGCGATTTTTGATTAATTTAATCTGATTAAGGTCATAATCAAACTAAACAGGAATCAGATTAAGACAAGTGGAGTATGCTGATTTTAGTGGCATTATTGAAGTGCAGTACAGACATGTAAACACCGTAATCAAATTACTGTCATGTAGGATTTTTCGCAACATTTTGCGACAGGATAGTCTATACACACACAGCTGTTTGACACAATTCTCTGTACTTATCGTACCACAGACACCTGCATCGTGAAAAGTTTTTCCCCCATACAACGTGCAGTGTCAAATTCCATTAAAACAACACTCCAGCAGTTCATACTCGCATCCAATATCTCGTTTGTCATAGGGGGCATGCATGAAATGTTCCTGACTGCTGTTAAAGTTGACAAACTAAAAATGAAACACCCGAAATTACATGAAACTCCGGAGGAGTGCGGTGACGCAATGCCATTAATCGAATTATGTGCTATAGCATGTAAAACAGGATCATGAAAGAAACATTCAAAAATCCACTCATATAAACACCTTAATCATATTATTGTCTTATTCAGATTAATGCAAATAATTTGATTACTGATGTCCATGTAAACGTAGTCACTGATGCATATTCAGTTCTCACTTTTTCTCAGAGTTGTGTGTGTGTGTTTGTGTGTGTGTGTGTGTGTGTGCTTTGTATTCCTTACATTGTGAGGACCACACATATAGCAACACCAGTAAATTTAGACCTTTTGGACGGCTCATGAATCACAGAGAAATAAGTATTTTGAAAATGTAAAAATGCAGATCTTTTTCTGTGAGGCTTGGATATTAGGGGTAGGAGGAATAAAACACAGTTTGTACAGCATATAAATAATTGCATCTACAAGAAGTCCCCATTAGTTGTCTTGTGTGAGTGTGTTGTGTGTGTGTGTGTGTGTGTGTGGGGGGGGGGGGGGGGGGGGGTAATAATAATAATATAGTTATTTTTATTATTATGGTTATATATTATTTATATGTATTATTACCATTTGGCCAAAGCTTTTATATATAAATTGTGTTTAAGGCCTACACTTGTGTTGGTCAAACGCCTAGTTTTGACAAAAAAAAAAAAATTTGTGAACCATTTTTTTATATCTGATTTTTTCATAACGTTATTTTTTTTTTTGGTGATTTATATTGAATCCAATTAGGATAATTTTTTTTACCTGCAACATCATAATCATAACCAGAATTCAAACTTAATATGAGAGTTAAAATGTGCATCTTCTCTTTTTTTATTGAGTCTTCTTGAGTTTCTGCTTAATTGTTACTTCTTGATCTCACTGTCATGATCATCCATAACAGAACAAAATCTGTATTTATCAAGCGGCAGACTTGATAAACACAGCATCTGCCAGAAAACTCAAGAAAAACAACATTCAGAGGAACATTGGTGCTTCAAAATGTCTGATATAGTGGACTAAGAGCATCTTGACTCTGCACGTATGAACATACAGTATATACCTTCAATAATTATCCACTCAGAAAGATTAAACAGACATGACTCATTCCATATCTACAAACAGGTTTATGACCATCACCATAACAACAACAACACCGCTGGCGATTCAGACATTGGAAATAGAATCAGCAAACAGATCAGAGGTTTTGGTGAGGTGCTGAGATCTGAACCCGTCGCTCTTTTTGTAGACCTGTGGACGGTCCTGAGATTGCTCTCCGTGTTGCCAAGGAACCCTGAATACAGAGGTACAATTTCACAACCAAAAAAAAAAAAAAAGATCACCTCTGTTCTTAAAAGCATGTTTTCAAAGAATTTGAAACCTGACAAAGTTAAGTGTTGGGTTTGAATCCTGCCACTATCTGAACAGAATGTGCAGCTCCAAAGTGTTTTTGATGGGTTCAAATGACAGTGCAGAAGTGTGTACCGGGTTCCCTTTTAAAAAGAACAGATTTGACTTCATGCTGGTTTAGGCCGGTTGACTTTTCCTGCTATTTTGTTTCACCTCAGAGCAAAATAAGTAAGATTTGGTCATAATTGAAGAGTTCAGATGCAAAAACCTCTAAATGCCATCTGAAATTTTCTTCTAAAATGAGCATTTTTGCAAACTCCTCTGTGTATGTGTATTTATGGCAAAAGTAGGTTCTTTGCATTGCCTTTAAAGTTAAATTACTCCACAGAAATATTGGAGGCTGAGAAAAATGCTAATTTTAGAAGAATACTTTAGATGGCATTTAGAGGTTTTTGCATCTGAACTCTTCAATTAAGACTAAATCTTACTTATTTTGCTCTGAGGTGAAACAAAACAACAGGAAAAGTCAACCAGCCTAAACCAGCATGAAGTCAAATCTGTTCTTTTGCATCTGAACTCTTCAATTGTGGATTTATGTTACTGCTGTACATAAAAATTGATTTATAGTTTTGTTAAACAAAGATGCACTAAATTGATCAAAGCTGAGTGTAGAATTTACTAACAATGATGCTAAATATTTATATTTAATATAAATGTTGCCTTTTTGAACTTGGAACTTTTAGATTTATCAAAGAATCTGAAAAGACTTACGTTTTCCACAATAATATTAAGCTGCAGCTGTACTGACACCAAAGACTGGAGTAACAACAGCTGGAAATTCAGCTTTTCCATCACAGGCATAAATGACATCTTAACATATATTACAAAATAATTTGAAACTGTAAAAAAATATTTCACAATATTATTTTGTATTGTATTTTTGACCAAATAAATGCAGCCATGGTATAAGGAAGCCTTTACATGATCACATTTAGTGCACACCTGGTTTTGTTTAGATAAAATATTACTATAAATAATGAATATATAAAAATATAAAATTATATCGGAGATGAAATATAAATGATTCATATTTTCATACATTTAGAGTGAATTTCATAATGAAAATCATATTCATGAATCAAATGTCATGCACATAATTGTTGTGCTAATACTTTCAACCTTAACGCTTCGATTTCTGTTTCATACTCAAAGTGAAAGTGCAGGTCCAAAAATGAAAAGGTAGTTTAACTTTTAATATATCTAACATTTTCATAAATA
The DNA here is from genome assembly GCA_903798195.1 of Danio kyathit. Taxonomy (NCBI): domain Eukaryota; kingdom Metazoa; phylum Chordata; class Actinopteri; order Cypriniformes; family Danionidae; genus Danio; species Danio kyathit. Next base: position 30,999,975 of record LR812527.1, read on the forward strand.
CCTTCTGACCTTCAGGAAATGTTTTTTTTTTGTGTGTGTGTGTCTGGATTCATTGAATGCAAACGACAAATAATAAACCAGCAGCACAGACATCAGCTTACATGAATGAGGCTACAGCATCTCAATTGCTTGACGCAATACAAAACACTAGTCACATCACAACTGTTATCCAAAAACCAGACATTGTAAACAGAACGGTTGATCTCCCATGACTTTAGACTTCACTTTCTGCAATATAAAGTGCTACATAAAAAAATCTAAACAAAAAGTCTTGACATCAAACCGAAACTTTGATTTAACACTTATATACATTTTTTATAGCCATTTTATCACATTGATTCACCAATACTGACGTTAAGGGCAGATGCCGGTCAGTCTTTTGATGTATCAGTACCCTGTGGACATTGATGCAGTTCATTCACAGATACGATTGAGCTTTGAATACTAATACTTTAGACCATTCAGAACCAATCTCTGTAGAGGTAAGAAGGATTTAATGCCAAACATGAACCCAGAAGAAAATCCCACTCTCGTAGAGTGAATTCACAAGCAGCTGACACTCTCATTTTTGCTGCTTTTGGACAGATGGTGGTTTTTATTAGGAAGGGGTAGAGAGAAATCCCCATTGCCTATTGATCCAGTGAGCGGCAGGTGTGTGGACTGATAGGCCATCGGTGGGATTGTGTTGACCAGAATTAACTGTAATGGTTTCTTTTCTTCATGAAACTGGCATCGGATGAATCTAGCAAAGGCTGAGCGATAAGTCTTGTTGAAGAGTGTGTAAACCAATGGGTTAACGGCGGAGGACAGGTAACCAACCCATACAAAAACATTCAACAGTCTGTTCATTATATCAGCGTTGCACGCATTCGGTTCACAAACCACTGCCAAAACATTGGTGATAAAAAAGGGGCACCACATGACCACAAAGAGGAAGAAAACTACCCCCAGAACTTTAGAGGCCTTCTGTTCATTGCTGATAGACTGCATGTTATGTCGTCCAAAAGGTGGTGTGACAACTCCCGAATCTGCTCCCGGCTCACGGCTCAATGAACGCCTCAAGAAGAGTTTTTTCTCTGATGGCGAAAACGAGGGTCCAGGTAGAAAGTTGAGAGTTAAACCTGTGCTCCATTTGGGCCTGGGCACCAGTTGGTCAAGGCAGAGCGTGGCTTCGCTCTGCAGAGCGCTAATAGTCAAGAAGTAGGTCACCACCATAATAGTCAATGGCACGAAGAAGGCCACAAAGGACCCAATCAATACAAACGAGTTGTCAGTCAATAGGCAGCTGCCATCCTTGAAAACTTTGGTGTGATCCCGCAGACCCAGCACTGGGATTGGCATGGAGATGCCTGAGGACAGACAGAGGGAAGAAAGTGTGTTAGTAGTATAGTTTAGGTGGCTGAGAAACCTGAACGAAACAAAATAAATGATGACAGTGCGTTATTTCATGCAAAACACAAAGGCAAGGTTGTGTGACCTGCAGTTTGTCAGTGACATACTGTATGCTGCTGTTCTGCTAGTTTTTTTTTCACAGACCATTTGTACAAGCTGACACGGATGAATAATAGTACATAGAAATAAATATAAATAACAGTGCTTTCATGCATAACACAACATGTTGATATTATTTTTTTGGTAATACTTTGTGCCTGTAAGACTAACAGTTGTTAGAGTACTAGTAGATGGTCTGCTATCTGATAGCACTTTATCTTAAAGATTCTTTATTATTATCAACTTAATTTGCTAATCGGAATTTTGCAGTTTACTAATACATGCATGGGCAATGCGGTGGCGCAGTGGAGCAAGAATTTCGCTGGTTCAAGCCTCGGCTGGGTCAGTTGGCGTTTCTGTGTGGAGTTTGCATATTCTTCCTGTGTTCGCGTGGGTTTCCTTCAGGTGCTCCGGTTTCCCCCACAAGTCCAAAGACATGCGGTACAGGTGAATTAGGTAAACTAAATTGTCCGTAGTGTATGTGTGTGAATAAGTGTGTATGGATGTTTCCCAGTGATGGGTTGCAGCTGGAAGGGCATCCGCTGCGTAAAACATATGCTGGATAAGTTGGCGGTTTATTCCGCTGTGGCAACCCTAGATTAATAAAGGGACTAAGCCAAAAAGAAAATGAATGAATGAATGATTTTGCAGTTGACTAATACTTCATTAAAACCCTAATGCCTGCTAGGCGGCATAGTGTTGAATAGTTATTTGTGTTCATCAGAATATCTAACTAGGATTATGAAAATTAATTAAAAATGCAAGAGAAAAATCTGGCATTTCTCTTTTTGTTTTGTGATTTTTTTTGTATTAACAACAGTAAATAACAGCAATTGTTCTTACATTTGGTAACGTAGTATAAATATACAATGCCCTTTTATGTGTGTTGTGTGTTTATGGAAAGCCTTTAGCAACATTATAATTAATTTATGTTATGTAATTTTTAGGGCGTTATGGTGGCGCTGTGGGTAGCACGATCGCCTCACAGCAAGAAGGTCACTGTTCAAGCCCCAGCTGGGTCAGTTGGCATTTCTATGTGAAGTTTTTATGTTTTTTAACCCCGTGTTCGCGTGGGTTTTCTCTGGGTGCTCCGGTTTCCCCCACAGTCCAAAAACATGCGCTATAGGTGAATTGAATAAGCTAAATTGGCCGTAGTGTATGTGTGTGAATGCAAGAGTGTATGGGTGTTTGCCAGTGTTGGGTTGCAGCTGGAAAGGTGTCCACTGCGTAAAACATATGCTGGATTAGTTGGCGACTCCTGATTAATAAAGGGACTAAGCCGAAAGGAAAATAAATGAATGAATGAATGAATGAATGAATGTGATTTTTTAAAAAGAATTTATGTATACCAAACACATTAAAGGGATGGTCCACTACAATATCATATTTTAAACTTTAGTTGATGTGTAATGTAGCTGTGTGAACATAAACAGCATCTCTGAATGTAATACCCTCAAAGTTCAATGCAACGGGAGACATTGGCTTTTACAGAGTTAGCTTAGCAAAGCCTACAGCGAACGAAGTTTGGGGACAAAAAATATACATCCGGGCTAGTGATATCACAAACGATTTAGGTTATGTGCATTCACCACATGCACACACCCTGTGCAGCAAAGGGGCATGGCCAGAGGCACTGTAATGTTATAGCAGAGAAAGCTAAAATGCTGTCCAAATGCTGCTATTTCCACAGAGCTTGTTCTGTTTCTGTATTTGGGTCCCCAAAGCACACGACACAAAGATAAAAGTTTAATTTTAATTATGTTCCAGAGAATTATAATAAATATATACAGCCATATCACCCTGCAGCCCAAGACCGGTTACTCACTGAAGCTAAGTAGGGCTGAGCCTGGTCAGTACCTGGATGGGAGACCACATGGGAAAAACTAGGTTGCTGTTGGAAGTGGTGTTAGAGAGGCCAGCAGGGGGCGCTCAACCTGTGGTCTGTGTGAGTCCTAATGCCCCAGTAAAAGTGAAGGGGACACTACACTGTCAGTGGGCGCCGTCTTTCGGATGAGACGTTAAACCGAGGTCCTGACTCTCTGTGGTCAATAAAAATCCCATGGCACTTCTCGTAAAGAGTAGGGGTGTAACCCCGGTGTCCTGGCCAAATTCCCTCAATCCGCCCTTACCCATCATGGCCTCCTAATCATCCCCATCCACCGAATTGGCTCTATCACTGTCTCTTCACTCCACTAATTGCTGTTGTGTGGTGAGCGCACTGGCGCCGTTGTCCTGTGGCTGCGGTCGCATCATCCAAGTGGATGCTACACACTGGTGGTAGTGTGGAGAGACCCCCCTCATGATTGTAAAGCACTTTGGGTGTATGGCCATACACAATAAATGCGCTATATAAATACACATTACATTACATTACATATATAGCTAGCATTTGACAAAGGACAGCTTCCAGAATCTCTCCCAGTTCAGTGCTGCATTCGGCTAAAAACTCCTCAAAGGAGCAGTTCCAAACATAATGGCAAAAGTTGTGTATTAACCACAACATGTAAGTATTTTTATTTTTAAAATTGATCTACTACATGCATAGTGTCTAGCATTAATCACCGTCTTTCGGATGAGACGTTAAACCGAGGTCCTGACTCTCTGTGGTCATTAAAAATCCCATGGCACTTCTCATAAAGAGTAGGGGTGTAACCCCGGTGTCCTGGCCAAAGTCCCTCAATCGGCACTTACCCATCATGGCCTCCTAATAATCCCCATCCACTGAATTGGCTCTATCACTGTCTCTTCACTCCACCAATAGCTGGTGTGTGGTGAGCGCACTGGCGCCATTGTCCTGTGGCTGCCGTCGCATCATCCAAGTGGATGCTACACATTGGTGGTGGTGTGAAGAGAACCCCCCTCATGATTGTGAAGCGCTTTGGGTGTATGGCCATACACAATAAAAGCGCTATATAAATGCACGTTTTATATTACTTACACATGCTTATTCTGAATCTATGTGAAAGACACATGTCACATTTTATTTTAGAGAGCAAGTGTGAGGTTTAGCTGGGTTATTCTCACGAAACCACTAAAACAACATGGCACTTAAGATTTTAAATATAAAACTTGCTAATTTGTTAATACAAAAAACATCATAATAAAGACAAAACTGTTCTCTACGAAGCACAATGTGTAATTTCAACATAATTTACTTATTTTTAATAATTTTACAGCATTTTCTACTGAAATTCTTATTACCGAAACGTGTCCATGTGTGTTTGAATGTGTGTTATGTTGTAATTTAAACAAATTAGCATAACAATTTTAGAATAAAAACAACTGAATTGTTCTAATAGATTATCTTACATGACAGAACAAATAATTTACAGAATATTCATGTATAATGATAATGAGAAAAAACTGAAAAACGATGTGTCCATGACGGATGTTCTCATCCTCCGCAACCATTTTAAAGTACTGTTTAAACACACATAAAGAGTTTAAATAAAGTTTAATTTTGAATAAAGAAGCACATGGGCCAGTTATTTCAAGATGGCTGCCAGAAAAGAAGATATTTTATGTTTCTCCAGTTTAATGTAAAATTTTCTCCAGTCAAAATGGTTAAACGACTTTTTGATTATCATTACCGAAACAGGTAGTTTTCTACATTTACATAATTGTTAGATTTACAAATTTTTATGAAAACAAACTTTTTTAAAGTCTTAAATATATGCACTGAGAATTTTTTTTCTAAATCATCATAGCTTCCCTATTATTAGCAAAACATATTGAGGCACCTCATTCTCCGCAACTCTTTTCTCATAAACCGCAACCATTTAAGGACAGTTGCGGTAGAGAGAACATCTGTTTCAGGAATGAGAATTTAGGTAAATTGCATACTAGATTCAAATAAATCTTTTGAATTTAATATTAATTTGTACCATCTGTTTATATTTTGCTTTGATTTGTTTAATTTTAGAGAGTCAGCAAGTGAAAAGGGGTGACACCAAGTGAGAAACACAAACACACTGCATCATACAAAATGTTAAGCCTTTTGTGTAGTCTCTATAGCCATATGTAGTTTTTCAAACTACAAAATTCAATCAAAATGCAAAAATTTACAGTTCAAATCACTTTGTCAAACAACAAATTTCGAAACCTTGTCAGAAATAATTTTTTTAGCTTGTCTAGAAATGAATTCACAAGCAGCATTGTAGAGATCGTAATACAAGAACCTAGTGTTTAGACCATGCCATTGCATGTATTTTTTAATGACATGAGGGTGCTAATCTGCCTTTTGTTTTTAAATGACAGTCTCTATTTTACCTGGAAATACCAAGTGTATCTGTCTGTGGACTGCAAGACAAGGGCGTAACATGAAGGTTCGTAACTTGTAGTAAGTTAAAGAGGTGTAACTTGCAGCTATAGAGATCCCATTGAACCATGTGAGATGTCACAATGAGATGTTATTGGCAAGATGGTGGAATTACTTACAAGAGAACATTTTCACTACATGTTTTCAGGAGTTTTCTCCAAATTTATCCACAACCAATTAACTTGACATATTATTATATTCATTCATTTAGCAACTCGCTGACTTCTTTGAGCACATCAAGTATGAAAGCCTCTGCAGCTGTACATTAATAAAGATGGTGGTTGAATTTAGGGTTGTACTGTAGTAGGTATAGGCGTTAATAACTGTGATGGTTGGGTTTAGGTGTGGAGTAGGTGTAGATGTTAATAACTGATGGGTACATCGCCATTTTGCCGACAACATATTTTGACATGTGGGTCTCCATAACTTCAAGTTACGCCTCTACTACAAGTTACGCCCCTTCATGTTATGCACCTGTCTTGCAGTCCACAGACAGACCCTACTCGGAAATACAGCACTAATTTAAACATTATTAAAAATAAAAATTACATTGTTTTCAATAGGGGAAATGTATGTTAATTAATGCATAAAGACCCTCTCAAAATTCAAAATAATATAAATATTATATAAATTTGATTAAATTAGCTAAAAAAACAACAACAACAGTTGGTACTTTACTGTTGTCCATCCCTTTTTGACCAGCTAAGACCACAAGTTTGATTCCCAAATAAGGAATAGCAGAGGGTTAAAGCTGTACTAGAGACCACACCATCTAGCAGGGATGATGATACATTTCAGCTTATCCAAGCAAGTGGAAATTATTCTTTGAAATTAATTTTTTGTTATTAAAGCACTAAAAAATAAAATATTTGAAATTCAATGTTGTTTTTTCTAAATTAAATGTTTTTTTTATTTGTATCTCATACATAGTATACCTAAAATCAATATTGAAATAATTACCCTATATTCTGCAACCTATTTATCATTACCGCAACCAATGTTCATTAAGTGTTAATTATTTATTTATTTTTAATCGTTTGCTTTTCAATGCATGTGCATAATCTACAAGTTATGTCCTTTCAGGTTAGCCACATCATTTTGAAAATACATCAGGTTTAATCAAAATATATTAAAACAAGGGTTGTCAATTGTGTAGGGTGTTTCGGTAATGAGAAAAAACAATCAAAATAAAAAAACCCTGTTAATTAAAAAATAATTGTTATTTCAAAATCTCAAGTATCTGTACTTGATGGTTAATAATCCCTTTTTTAAAAATGTCAATGTGAATTCGCTTTTTTAACAGAGTTGATTTTTCAGACTGTTGCGGTAATGAGATTTTTCATTACTTATTTTTTAAATTATGCTCAAAAAGGCACTAAATGATATGTATATATTTTTTAAATTAATGTTGACAAATGCTCCAGACTTTGTTTCAAATATCTGCAAAAACAAAAAATTAATTTAAACATTTTTTAAAAATTTGGTTTGAAAATTTTTAAACTAAGTTTTCGTGAGAATCACCCAGCTGTGTCCTTTTCATTTTCTGTCTGCTTCAGGCTCAAACTGCTGCGGCTAACAGCTTCTCTGACTGACAGAGTTTACACAGCGCAAAATCTCATGCTTGTAGGGGCGTGACGCTTTACTGGTGATGTGGAGTCGATCCACGAATCACAGCACATTATGTTAGCTAACCAATCATAGCCTCTTGAGGACGGCCTTTCAGAGGAACTAGGAAATATGACAGTCGTTTTCATGTTAGTTGAGTAGCAGTTTATAATTAAAGTAAGATAAGATATAAAAATAACCAAATTTTTTTTTTACAAATGAAGTATAAGCACACATCGCTTTGCATCGTATAAACACAACCAAGCTTTAAAAATACACTGTGGACCACCCCTTTAATGTAATAAAAATAGTAAACATTGCCATTTTTGTCAGCCCTAAACATAATAAAATAGTTTTGACAACATATGCTAATATAGAGTCTAATTTTCCTAAAGTCTAAATAATAGCGCTGTTATAGAAACATCAGTTAAACAGCATACACTCAGTCTGTTATCCTGTCATCTCATCTTGTTTCAATATAGATAGTAAGCTCATCTCTCTTAATTACATGTAAACACTTTGCATAAATTTTTTCAAGCACTAATATAAAATTTATTTACAAATCATTAAACTGTTTCAAACTGAGAGTGCAGGTGGCATATATTTATATATTAAAACACACACACACACACAAAACACGCTGAGCAGCTCAATGGGAAACCCGTGATTGATGGATTTCCTGTTCAAGGACTGGTTTCTACTTGCATGCACACATTGCCTATGCTTATGCAGTGAAAATGTATATCTTTGTCACTTGCCTTCAGTTTACTTAACACATAATTGATGTTACTTTTCCCCCTCATTGTATATGACATTGTAGAAGCATAACCTCAACAACACAACTATTTACGACCATTAGCTTTGACTTCCCCCTACTGTATATAATGCTGCATATGATATACTTCTCATTTCTGCTAGCATCTTGCAAATGGAAAGCATGTATTGCTCAAGGACAAACTTTCAGTGAAACTGCCATGGTGATAAGACTTCTGCATGGCAACTGTAAATCTCTGCAAATCGTGTCTGATCTCTGGGGTTTGTTGGGGGAAACAGAGTGGGTGGTGCCGAATGGACCTCATGCCTCTGGATGGTGCATCTGGCATTGGCTGTGTAAATATGGATAACCGCGGGCCTCGGATGACTATGATAAGTAGCAGAGTGTTCAAATCTGAGAGAAAGATGAGGAGATTAAAAAAATATACATCAGTAAGGTTTCCCCTTTAAAAGTTAGTTTAAAGTGGGGTTGTTTTATCTTATTCACCATCAGCTTCAGCTGGCACCACATTTCTCATGCTTTCCAGTAGAGGAGAATAAACAGCTCTTGTCTTCTTCGGTGGATTAAAGTGTGCTAGTCAGTTATTGATGACTGATGTCTAAGGTCTGATAATTAAAAGTGTGAAATGGAAGTTAAGTTTGTCCATTTAACCCTTATCATAATGTACATCCAATTGAAATGGTTTCTAAAATGAGAAAAAAAAATGTAGGGCAGTGCGTGATTTCATCTTTTGGGTGATGATTGATGGGCATTGCTAACAAAATGGAGGAAGATTTGAAAGCCAGTTTGCACTCAGTTGTGGAGGATAACTGTCCACCGGAATCACGGTCAGCACCCGCTGGTGCAGAATGTTTTCAGATGTCGGATGATGAGAACAAGGAGCTAAATTTTCATATACTCATATTTGAACCACTGCCTCCCGCAAAGGCAGGGCAAAAATGGAAAATGCACTGATAGCCCTGCACCTAAAGGAATATCCTTTGTGGCCAGAAGTGAAGAAAAGTCATTTTGAGGGGGGATGAAAGGCTTTGGTATTTGATTAAAGGGTAAAACTTTACATTAACAGTCCATGAATAATAATGATGTGTTAAAATGTAAACTAAACATTACTATATTTTGAATAAATGACAAGTAAATGTATATGTGCTAATCATGAACTAACTTTAACATGAGTCACATGATTTCATGTGTGAATAACAGTTACCTTAATTACTTGTTAGTCCAAGATTGTTTGTTAATTATTGCATTAATTAGCACATTAGTTTATGCTTAATTTAACCATCATGAACTCATGATAAATTAATGTATAATTATATTGTGACTTTACTTGGAGGGGCACAGCATCATTAACCCATTCTTAACTACTCATGAACTCCATATGCACATCCAGCATTTACACTGAATAACAGTAGAAAAGTGTTCTGTCAACATCAACATGAACAGTTTAAACACAGGCATTCAAGAGTAGTTAAGATGAGTTAATGGTGATGTACCCCTCCAAGTAAAGTCATGACATAATCATACATTACATTAACAGCTCATGAGTTCATTTTGGTTACATTTAGCTTAAACTTGAATGTTCATAAATACACTACTTAACAACATACTAACAAATAATAATGGTAGCCGTTATTCACAAAAGAACTCTTGTGACTTGTGTTGTAGTTAAAGTTAGTTAATGATTAGCCTTAACTCATCATTAGTTCATAATAAAGTAATGTTTGGTTTACATATTAATACATCTTTATTCACGTGCTGTTATCTCAAAGTGTTACTGATTAAAGATTATGAGGGAAAATTAATTTGTACAAATTAATAAAGTGCACAGATACATTGTTTATAACAAGTATAAAAGTATAACAAAATTAAGAAGAGTAATTTTTAATTTCATGTTGTTTCATGACTTTAAAGTGGAAATGAAGCAGTTTGTCAATTTTACATTATTTTGTAAATTCATTTCCACTAAAATGAAAATATATAAGACTAACTGGATTAATGTAACCATTTTGAAGAAAATGGCATGTTTGGGCAGGTTTTTACATGCTTCATTTAGTGTTAGGAGATCCACTTGATAAGGGAATGTCTCGACATACAGTAAACCACAAAGACGTGACTTAGTAAAGCGTGAAGTCATAAATTGTTTTAATCATTGCATCCTTTGAATATAAATCTAGTCAGGCAGTGCTGGACCATTGTTTCATTGTCTTGCACCAGCTTCGCGATACATGTCCACTACTTCACGCGTTGGCTTAAATTAGGCTTTCCAGTTTCTGTGGTCAGTCCATTACTTCTACTGTCTCTGTTCACCATGAGGTCAGACACAGTGGTATTCCAAGATGGCAGTGCCTGAACTCTGAAAGCTATAGTACAACCTGCCCTTTTCTTCAAAATGGTTACAATAATCTTAATTGTTTTATATGTTTTCATTAAAGTGAAAATCTATGGAACAAAATCAATGCCAAAAGTACTGAAATAAAAAGCTTGTCGAATAGCACTAACTGGAAAAAAGATACTGTAACGTTTGTAATTTTAGGTCCTGATTTTTAACACAGCTTTTTATTTAAGCTGTGAATATTTCAATTCAAAACACAATTTTATACTTAAATTCAATACTTCATATTCAACTTTCAGATTTCACTTCCAAATTATTCAGTTCTGTTTAAAATTACGAAGTATAATATTCAAAAGGCAATTTTCAGTTCATTTGATTTCAGTTCAAAAATTGGCTTCCATAAATACAGTGGCTCAAATTTGGCTGTTAAAGGTGCAGTATGTAAGTTTGACACCCAGTGGTTGAACTAGGTATTGCACTCCTGGATCATAATAAAAGTACGCTAGGATGCCAGATTGTGTACAGGAGCGAGTGATTTAAACTGTGTTCTAAATAAAAGCAACGACACGCGATAGAGGGAATATTTTCCATATTAAAAGGAGTTTTTGTCCTAACCAACACCTCGAATTGATATATTAGAAATGGCTTCTATTTCTCACAGCTGAACAACAGAAACCTATGACAGCTAGATCACCTCAGGTAAGCCTTGTGTGCTTTATTCTGTGCTAAATGCTAACAATGCGAGTTTGAATGCATTTTACATGGCATTTGTTGCCATATACTGAAAGCAGAAAGTTCACCTCAGATCTTGAAAATACAATAAACCGTCTGAAATTGAACTTTAGAACTAAACACATATGAGTGATTCAGCATCTACATTGATGTTAAAGTGGGTTAACATGTATTAAATAGATTCTAAACCTTACCGTTTGGTGAGCGAGTGCATATTCTGTGCTTCTGAAAGGCTGTATTTACATTTCTGCCGTGTTTCGTCTGGTGCAAACAGCCAAATAGCTGGTCACTGCCTCTCTCGTCACAGCGTGTTGTTAGGACACGCGGTTACAATGTAACCTGCTCACCTAATGTTTACGTTCGTAATATTTATGTAATTTGCTAATTAATAACCTCATGTGGAACTGCATCTGTCTCCCATACTGTTCTTTTTGGTCACGGGCGCATGCTTTCAGAGTCTTTCTGAATGAATGAATGAAATACGCTGTTTTCCAACAAGGCAACCCGGAGTGCTGACATATAATTGGCTAAACTGGCATCGTGCATATGAAATTTATCTAAACAAAGACAGCGTTCCGGCACGGAAAAACCATTTTCAAAGCAGAATATCTGACTTCAGCATTGTTTTTCAGTTAAACAAGTATGTTCACTTGGGATGTTTCTTAAATATCTGCACACATATTATGGTATTTTTATGCTTTAGAAGAGTCAAAAACTTACATACAGCACCTTTAAAATTCAACATTACCTCCGGGAACTGCAGGAATAGGGCGAGGGGAAAAAAGCTAATAATGGCACAAAAGTAGCATTTAATATTAATATCAATGTCTTGGACATTATAAGTGGACTAATAAAAGGATTTTGAGTAGGCCTAATATGTGTAAAAGATGTTTTGTACATTTAGATTTGCCCTAATGCAGGGGTTCTCAACCTTTTGCAAGCTGCCCAATCCCGCCCCCCAACCAATTATATGAGGTTACATGCTTTATTGTTGTTATTATTTTTATTATCATCATCATCATCAGTATAGGCCTATCATCATTACTAGGCTATTGCTATATAATTATATGAGGTTACATGCTTTATTGTTGTTGTTGTTATTATTATTATTATTATCATCATCATCAGTATAGGCCTATCATCATTACTAGGCTATTGCTATATAATTATATGAGGTTACATGCTTTATTGTTGTTGTTGTTGTTATTATTATTATTATTATCATCATCAACATCAGTATAGGCCTATCATCATTACTAGGCTATTGCTATAGAATTATTTGAGGTTATATCCTTTGCTGTTGTTGTTGTAATTCTTATCATTATCAGTGTAGCCCTATTATCATTACTAGGCTATTGCTATATAATTATTTGAGGTTATATACTTTGTTGTTGTTCTTCTTCTTCTTATCATTATCAGTGTAGCCCTATCATCATTACTAGGCTATTGCTATATAATTATTTGAGGTTATATGCGTTGTTGTTGTTGTTGTTATCATTATCAGTATAGCCCTATCATCATTACTAGGCTATTGCTATATAATTATTTGAGTTTATATGCTTTATTGTTGTTGTTGTTGTTATTATTATTATCATCATCAGTATAGCCCTATCATCATTACTAGGCTATTGCTATATAATTATATGAGGTTATATGCTTTATTGTTGTTGTTATTATTATCATCATCATCAGTATAGGCATATCATCATTACTTGCTATATAATTATATGAGGGTACATGCTTTATTGTTGTTGTTATTATTATTATTATTATCATCATCGTCGTTGACACGATCACCAGCGATCTTCTCCCCATAAATTGCTGGTTTACATGCACAAACACCCATGGACTACAAATCCACCATCATATGAACTACAACTCCATACATGCACTCCAATCACACACACATGTTACTCATCTCCACTGATTGCACACACACCACTGGAGGCTTGTCAAGACTGATTGCACTCAACATATAAGCAGCACACACACTCATTTCAGTGCCGAGTCTTGTATTCTGTTCACAGTCACAATTCTAAGCAGTTCCTTGTCTTGTTTTTGCCGTGTTTGGACCCTCGCCTTGATTATCTGTTTCTGCCTGTCTACTGCCATCCTTGTGACCTTTTGCCTGCTATATTGACTACGACTCTGGATTATCCTCATACATCTGTTTGCTCCTGTGTTGATCATTGCTTGCTTGACCATCCCTTAATAAAAACCTGCATTTGGATCCGCACTCCAGTTGTTCGTCCGTCAATCATTGTGACAGAAGACTCGGCCACTCATGGATCCAGCAGGAAAAATCAATCCAGTAAGTGCTCTTTGTGCCATATTCCAAAATAGGCGCCCTGTGGAAAAATATGTGGAGGAATTTCTTCAGTTCAGCCACCTCCTTTCCCAGAGTGAGACCGCAGTTAAAGACTTGTTTTGGAGTGGTTTAGATGACAACATTATGTTAAGCCTTCCCGAAGTGGACACAAACTGGACTCTGGCTCAATATTTAGATTTTGTTTTGAGTTTTTGTGGATCACCTTTCACCGTTGGAGAAATAGAGGAGGATATTCCTAAATGTTTTTTGGGGGAGGGCTGTGTACAGCAAGACCCGCTGGCAACGGGGTTTGCTGGACAGTCCACTACAACGATCATGCTGGCATCACCTATACTCCTGTCCCCTGTTCATCAGCCTAGACCACAGCCAGCTCACAAGATGGCCGCCTTCAGTCGTCATGTTCACAAGATGACTGCCTTTAGTTATCCAACTCACAAGATGGCCGCCTCCAGTCCTCCAGCTAACAAAACGGCCACTTCCAGTCCTCATGTTCACAAGATGGCCACCTCCAGTCCTGCAACTCACAAGATGGCTGTCTCCAGTCCTTCAGATCACAAAAGGGCTGCCTCCAGTTCCCCAGCTCACAAAATGGCCGTCACCAGCCCTTCAGCTCATGCATAGGTAAGCGCCAATCTGCCACCAGCTAACAAGATGGCTTCATGTTCCTACCATAGTTCCTGTTCCTGTTCCTGAAATGCCATCACCTGAGCCACCAGAATGGCCACCACCACCCGAATTGCCAGAGCTACTGCCACCACCAGAGCTGTTCCTACCAGAGTTGCCACCGCCACCTCCAGAGCTGCCATATCCTCCAGAGCTGCCAGATCCTCAGTCACTGCCAGAGCTGCCAGATCCTCAGTCACTGCCAGAGCTGCCAGATCCTCAGTCACTGCCAGAGCTGCCAGATCCTCAGTCACTGCCAGAGCTGCCAGATCCTCAGTCACTGCCAGAGTCGCCGCCGCCAGAGCTGCCAGAGTCGCCGCCGCCAGAGTCGCCGCCGCCAGAGCTGCCAGAGTCGCCGCCACCAGAACCCTTTGTATTCCCCGAATGGCGGAAGCCAGATAACTCTGAATCCCTCGAATGGCGGGTGCCAGAAACCTCTGAATCCCTCGAATGGCGGGCGCCAGATATCTCTGAATCCCTCGAATGGCGGGCGCCAGATATCTCTGAATCCCTCGAATGGCGGGCGCCAGAAACCTCTGAATCCCTCGAATGGCGGGCGCCAGATACTTCTGAATCCCTCGAATGGCGGGCGCCAGATACCTCTGAATCCCTCGAATGGCGGGCGCCAGATACCTCTGAATCCCTCGAATGGCGGGCGCCAGATACCTCTGAATCCCTCGAATGGCGGGCGCCAGATACCTCTGAATCCCTCGAATGGCGGGCGCCAGAACCCTCTGAATTCCCCGAATGGCGGGCGCCAGAAACCCTCTGAATCCCTCGAATGGCGAGCATCAGAAACCTCTGAATTCCCCGAATGGCGGGCGCCAGACCCACTTGAATTCCCCGAATGGCGGGCGCCAGACCCACTTGAATTCCCCGAAGGGCGGGTGCCAGATCCTCCTGAATTCCTTGAAAGGCCAGAGCAGTCACCTGAGTCCCACGAAAGGCCCGAGCAGTCACCTGTGTCCCACGAAAGGCCAGACCTGTCACCTGAGTCCCACGAAAGGCCAGAGCTGTCACCTGAGTCCCACGAAAGGCCAGAGCCATCACCTGAGTTCCACAAAGGACAAGATTTACCACCTGAGTTTCAGGAAGGGCTGCCAGAGTCGTGTGACGTGCTAGAGACACGTGACTTCCCAGTACCGCCAGAGCCGTGTGACGCCCCAAAGCCTCCTAACCCACTGGGGTTGAAAGAACTGCCAGTGCTCCTTGAACCCAAGCCTCCTGACCCACTGGGGTTATATGAACTGCCAGTGCTCCTTGAACCTAAGCCTCCTGACCCACTGGGGTTATATGAACTGCCAGTGCTCCTTGAACCTAAGCCTCCTGACCCACTGGGGTTATATGAACTGCCAGTGCTCCTTGAACCCAAGCCACCTGACCCACTGGGGTTATATGAACTGCCAGTGCTCCTTGAACCTAAGCCTCCTGACCCACTGGGGTTATACAAACTGCCAGTGCTCCTTGAACCCAAGCCTCCTGACCCACTGGAGTTAAATGAACTGCCAGTATCTCCTGAACCCAAGCCTCCAGACCCACTGGGGTTAAACGAACTGCCAGTGTCTCCTGAACCCAAACCTCCAGACCCACTCGGGTTAAATGAAATGCCTGTATCTCCTGAACCCAAGCCTCCTGACCCACTGGAGTTTAATGAACTGCCAGTGCCCCTTGAACCAAAGCCTCCTGATCCATGGGGGTTATATGAACTGCCTGTGCCTGCTGAACTTAAGCCCCAGACCAACTTCAGCTCCATGCTCCAGGCCTTTTGCAACTCCACACTCCAGGCCCTCAGCAGCTTCACTCTTCAAGCCTTACGCAGCTCCAGCTCCACGCTCCAGGCCCTCCGCAGCCCCACGCTTGAGGTCCTCAGCAGCTTCACTCTTCAGGCCTTACGCAGCTCCAACTCCATGCTCCAGGCCCTCCGCAGCTCCAACTCCATGCTCCAGGCCCTCTGCAGCTCCAACTCCACGCTCCAGGCCCTCTGCAGCTCCATACTCCAGGCCTTGTACAGCTCCATGCTCCAGGCCCTCCACAGCTCCACTCTCCAGGCCTTCTGCAGCTCCACGCTCCGGGCCTTCCGCAACTCCAAGCTCTAGTCCCTCTGCAACTCTACGCTCCAGGTCCTCTGCAGCCCCATACTCCAGGCCTTGTACAGCTCCATGCTCCAGGCCCTCCGCAGCTCCACTCTCCGGGCCTTCCGCAGCTCCACGCTCCGGGCCCTCCGCAGTTCCACTCTCCGGGCCTTCCGCAGCCCCACGCTCCAGGCCCTCCGCAGCTCCATTCTCCGGGCCTTCCGCAGCTCCACGCTCCAGGCCCTCCGCAGTTCCACTCTCCGGGCCTTCCGCAGCCCCACGCTCCAGGCCCTCCACAGCTCCATTCTCCGGGCCTTCCATAGCTCCACGCTCCAGGCCCTCCGCAGTTCCACTCTCCGGGCCTTCCGCAGCTCCACGCTCCAGGCCCTCCGCAGCTCCACTCTCTGGGCCTACTGCTGCTTCATGCTTCAGACACTCCTCAGCTGCATGGTCCTGGCCCTCCATTCCTCCCCCTGTTCCGCCTCCGCTCCACCTTCCTCCTGAACTATGATAGGAGTGTCTGGAAGCCACTCCTTAGAGGGGGGGCTCTGTCACGATCACCAGCGATCTTCTCCCCATAGATTGCTGGTTTACATGCACAAACACCCATGGACTACAAATCCACCATCATATGAACTACAACTCCATACATGCACTCCAATCACACACACGTTACTCATCTCCACTGATTGCACACACACCACTGGAGGCTTGTCAAGACTGATTGCACTCAACATATAAGCAGCACACACACTCATTTCAGTGCCGAGTCTTGTATTCTGTTCAGTCACAATTCTAAGCAGTTCCTTGTCTTGTTTTTGCCGTGTTTGGACCCTCGCCTTGATTATCTGTTTCTGCCTGTCTACTGCCATCCTTGTGACCTTTTGCCTGCTATATTGACTACGACTCTGGATTATCCTCATACATCTGTTTGCTCCTGTGTTGATCATTGCTTGCTTGACCATCCCTTAATAAAAACCTGCATTTGGATCCGCACTCCAGTTGTTCGTCCGTCAATCATTGTGACAGTCGTCATCATCAGTATAGGCCTATCATCATTACTTGAGGTTACATGCTTTGTTGTTGTTATTATTATTATTATTATTATTATTATTATTATTATTATTATTATTATCATCAGTATAGGCCTATTATAATTACTAGGCTATTGCTATAATTGGGAAATGGCACCAGACCTCTGATATTAATTTATGCTTTATTATTGTTATTACTAGGCCTAATAGTAGGCATCATCTGCATTTTTTACAGAAGCTTGCAGGCAGGTGATGTTAATGTGAGACCTGAGCCTGCTTTGCCGTGCAAAGATCCTCAATTCTTGGCTCAATGTTTGATAAACATAGCCTCAAAACATCCTCGATTTGTGCACGATTGCGGTATTTCGTTTTGAGTGCAGTCATTTTTGAAAATCCTGCCTCACACAAATATGTCGACGCGAAAGGAAGGAGAATCTTAAAGGCGACGTCACAGAGTTCAGGATATTCCCGCATCAGTGCTGCCCAGAATGACGAAAGAGGGCAGGAGCTAAAGAGTTCCTTCAGTCTACTGTCACTCTTCAGCTCAATAAGCTGTTCCTGTATATCAATTGATAGCTCGTTTGCTGTGCACACAAACGGATCTCGAACCCACGCAAAAGAGCAATAATCCTCTTTAAAGTACATCGCAAATTGTTTTCTCATTGCTGACAGGTGCTCAGATGCTGATTGAAATAGGTAGGAGAAATCGTGTGACATGCCTGCATCAGTGATAAAGTCTCCAAGGCTGGGGAACATGTCGCAGTTCCCTCGACTGATGCGGCCGTGCCAGAGGTCTAGTTTTTGTGTGAAGGCGTGCACTTTGTCTGCAAGAAGTAAAATATGAGTTTCGCGGCCTTGCAAAGACAAGTTAAGGCTGTTCAAGCGGTCAAATATATCGACCAAATAGGACAGAGATGAAAGCCACATAGTGTCATCCAAAACACTTTACCTCCTCTCGCAGCTCATACAACCGCTGTAACACCCGCCCCCTGGAGAGCCAGCGAACTTCAGTGTGCAGAAGCAGCTGTTCATGCCCTGACCCCATCTCCTCGCAGAGGACCCCAAACAAGCGAGTGTTTAGCGGCCGTGATTTGATGAGATTTATCATTTTTATGGATTGGTTCAGCACGGAGTCAAAAAGAACCGGCATTTTTTTAGCAGCTAGTGCTTCGCGATGAATATGCAATGTGTCCATTTCACAAGTGGAGCAACTTGCTGAACACGAGCTGCTAGGCCACGCTCACGCCCCGTCATTGCCTGCGCACCATCCGTGCATAGGCCAACGCATCGGTCCCAAGCTAAATCATTTTCACGGATAAAAATATTAAGGACATTGAAAATGGCTTCTCCTGTAGTGTACAACTGAAGAGGCTGGCAAAACAGGACATCCTCCTCAATCGCCTTGTCACGCAGATATCTGACATAGGTGAGGAGCTGTGCCTGCCCAGCAATATCAGTGGATTCGTCCAGCTGCAGCGCGTAGTAAGGACTCTTTTTTACAAACTCTATCAATTGCTCTCTGATATCATTGGACATGTCTACAATTCTCCTAGCGACTGTGTCATTGGACAGCGGTACTGCGCCGAGTTTGGCTGCTGCACTATCGCCTATCATTATTCTGCACATGTCTTGCGCTGCCGGCAAAATGAGAGTCTCTGCGATTGTATGTGGTTTACCCAGTTTACCGATTCTTTTGGCCACTACATACGATGCCTCCAAACACTGTTTAGACACAGTACTGTGCACTGAAATGGATGCCTGTTGCTGATGGAGGCCATCAATCTTTCTTTTAAAATATTCAACTGGTTTATTTTTAATGCCAGCATGCTTTGTTTCGAGGTGCCTTTTTAATTTGCAGGGCTTCATACTGTCGTTTGCCAGCACCTCGGCACACACGACACACTGAGGTCTCAGATCAGCCGTGACCGTAAACCCAAACTGCAGGTATGCTTCATCGTACCTTCGAAGCTTTTTTGCAGCTGGTGGTGCGTCGGTTGGCTTATTGGTCCTCACAAGAAATTTCTCCATTTTTTGTATGCGTGGGTAGATTTAGCGAACGTAGCTACTGCCTAGCAGTTAAAAAATACTGGGTAGGGCTGAGATTCGATCTAAACTTTAACAAGAATGTTTGTGGGTTTAGTCTTTAAAAAGACTGTTGGGGTTTTGTAGTAAAGGTCTATGTAAATCGAGATTGATAACAGACTAGCGAGAGCTGGCACAAGCGAACTTGGCAAGAGACTAGACTAGAGTGAATAGAGAGCTATGTCGTGAGTCAATTTTAATGCAGTGATTTATTTTTGTGTGAGAGTGAGTGAACATTTACTTTCAACGGAACGGCGCGGCGGCCATGCGCATGCGCGATTCATTTGCAGCCTGGACGCAGAGGGGTTTGTATCTCTGCTCTGACTGTTGCGCGAGGCTACTGAGACTGACCGCCTGTGAGTGCTTTTGGACGGGAGAGGGGCTCACGGCAGCACCCGCTGCTCGTTGAGCACAGTAGGCCTAACTGCAGAGTAATTTGTGCTTTCGAGTCTTCAAACACCACAAAAGTCTTCAAAAACACCAGTAAAAGTCACTGGATTTGTCCCTTTTGACCAAAAAAAAAAAAGGCGCCAGGAGGATGATTTGTTTGTTATAATCAGTGCTTGAAGTGGGGAAAAGGTGGCGGTACTCTCTTTGCATTGGCAAATCATTACATTTTTACAGAAAAAGACAAAACTTGGAGATATTGCTGTTACAACAATTTATTGATTAACAACATAAATGTATTTAAACATGTTTGTGTGTGCGTGGCTGTGTGCGTGCGTGTATTTCACAAAAACTAAAGGAAAGCTTTAACTGTAGCCTATTCACCTTATTCTCCGCGTACGAGCGGGCGCAGCCATTTGAATCATTTTGGCTTGAGACTTCCGGTCTCATTCACTTCCATTCATTTTTAGATGTTAAAAACAGCTCGTTTTGCTGCTTGGTGTTGCAAACTGATATTTTACTATTATATTATTCTATTCTGTCTATATAATCATGCAAACACTTGTTTGTAGAGCAAATAATTTGACCGTTTTTTGCCGTTTATTATTCCTTGTCATTTCTCCCATAGGTGACTGAATCGGAAGTTCTAAAACAATCGCCAAAATGAGCGCACTTCCGCATTTTAGAATAAGGTCAATATTCTTACTAGTTTATTCGTATATATATATATATATATATATAGGGGGAGAGTGTGTAAGGCTGGGGAAGGCTTAGCCTCCCCCTGGCCAGAGAACACGGAGATAGCAGATAGAAAAAACTGCATTGAAAACATGTAACGGGTGTAAGGTGGAATATAAATGCAATGTAATTTTGTTGATTAACAGAACACTTTAGTTATTGTAAGTCGTCAGTCAAATTTAAAGTTGACCTATAGTAAAATTGACCATCACTTAATTTACCATCACCTCACAATTGAAAATGTGACACTGATTTCATACAGGGTTTATACAGGCACAACCTAATGAAAATCAAGGACTTTTAAGCACTTTTTCCAGCACCTATTTTTATTTTCAAGACTGACATGCAACGTCGTATTGAACACCTGAAATGTATTCTCAGCAACCCATAAAAACATTGCATAGGAACTATCTATTGATTTATAGAAAAAAAAAACATTAATAAAATATAATAATTAATTAATAATATATTAATAATTAATAATATAATAAACCAAGGCTGACAAGCAATGTGTTGAACACCTGAAACGTCTTCTCAGCGATTTATAAAAATACTGCATAGGAACTATCTATCAATTTATACAAATAAAAACCATCATTAATAATAATAATAATATAATTAATTAATCATATTAATAATATAATAAACCTGCTCTAAATATGCTTGTGAATTTTTTTTTATTTAATTTGTTGATGTTCTCTCACAGATGGAAAGAGAACAGAAAATTTGGACTCAAGTTAAAATACAATTACACTGCTAAAATAATAAAAATTTTAGTAAATAATACTAATATTATACAAATTACTCTTTTAAAAAACTACTCTGAATACTAGTTAGTTACTTTTGAAAAAAAAATCTGATTTTCATTATGCCCCTTTTTAAGTATAAAATTATTTAAATGGTTTATTTGCTTAAATCACAAAGCTACATATAGGAATTTGCACTAACAAAGTATGGTCGATTTTTCCTTTCATTATAATTATTCTTTTTCAATAGCACTGGCAAAACTATCACATACTTTTAAGGCCATAGAGACATTTTTGTCCATTTTTAAACAATATTGTCAAGCTTTGAAAGGTTTAATTAAAGTATATGATGAAAAGATTTAAATGTATTCTTTAATTTACAAATTTTACACTATTTTTCTTATTTGCTCATTGTTGTCTGTACAATATTTCATTTTACGCTTGATCTTAAACTGAAATAATTTTACAAAAAAGACAAGTACACTGTCAGTAATAAAATAATAAAACAAATGACTTCGTTTCACTTGAGGCATTTGAAATATGACAATATATTTCTCAAGGCAGTGTTTTAAGAGCCTTTTTGTTTATTTTGATAAATGTAACGATGTTTGACCATATGCCTGTACAATTTAGTGATGCTTTTAGACAGACCAGGATACAGCTACTATGCACAAATCATAAATACCTCATTCCAAAACATTTCCAGCATAATTATTTTGTCGTAAAGAAATAAAAAAAGTTTCACCTTTGCTAAAAGTTCTGGTAGGCTAAGTTTCACTTCACGATACAGCCAAATAAGAAGTCCATTAGCATTGTCATCGGTAATGCATCGATCTAATTCCAAATACTTGATAGTTTTTGACCAAATTTAGTTATAAAAATAATTTCTACTTTGATTGTACACAATCGCGATCTCTTCACTATTAGAGCACACACAGATGAGGGGACTTACAGTTTTGAAATAGCCTATAGAGCTCGCATATCCAGTTTTTGCGGCTAACGTACATGACTGCGCTCTCGTGTTAAAATAAACCACTCGCGAGATTTGCAGAATTGAATAATTGCGCAATACCTGCATTCCCGCGCTGTATTATTGTATTAAACCAGGCTTCAGAAGAGTGACAGGTCGAGGCGAGTAAACTTGCCGTCGGAGAAGGTGTAGATCGCCGAAATGGCAGGATGTCCGCGGTTTACTTACTCTTGTTAATAACACAGACATCTCTATAGGGAAAACATCCGAAAAGCATTATTCCAATAAAACATTTGTTTTTAAGTTATTTTCTGCCACTGTAACGCAGTTTGTCCCGCCCTTACGTTTCACGCAAGGTCGACTGTGATTGGTCACTTTTCATGTCAGTCAAATAATCGGGATCCCGGTATATTTTATATATTATATAAACAACCCTGCTGAAAAATCCAGCTTAAACCAGCCTAAGCTGGTCGGCTGGTTTTAGCTGGTCGACCAGCCTGGTTTTAGAGGGGTTTTGGCCATTTCCAGGCTGGTTTCCAGCCATTTCCAGCCTGGTCTTAGCTGGTCAGGCTGGAAAATGACCAGCTCAAACCAGCTAAAACCAGCTTGACCAGCCTGGTTTAAGCTGGACATAGCTGGTTTTGGCTGGTCAAGCTGGTTTTAGCTGGTCAACTCCCAGCCTGACCAGCTAAAACCTGGAAATGGCTGGAAACCAGCCTGGAAATGGCCAAAACCCCTCTAAAACCAGGCTGGTTGACCAGCTAAAACCAGCCAACCAGCTTAGGCTGGTTTAAGCTGGATTTTTCAGCAGGGAATATATATATATATATATATATATATATATATATATATATATATATATATATATATATATATATATATATATTATGTATTTTTGATGAAATAGTGACTGTTTTTGTCTATTTTAGCAGTGAAAATAGATCCCATGAATCCGTACAAAGATCACAAATTTGCAATTTTTTTTCTTTTTTATTTCTCCCATCCTGTAGCCTACTC
The DNA here is from genome assembly GCA_903798195.1 of Danio kyathit. NCBI lineage: Eukaryota > Metazoa > Chordata > Actinopteri > Cypriniformes > Danionidae > Danio > Danio kyathit. The sequence goes on from LR812527.1 coordinate 31,023,266, forward strand.
GCAAAAAGTGTATTTTATATTAAACAAAGTAACTTAAGATACCTGTCAGATTAATACTGTAATATAGAGACCTGTCCTGATCCCAGGGGTTTTGTGTTAAATACTTCATATATCATATACAGTAACATCAGATACCTGTCCTAATCCCTGGTGTTTCATGTCTGATAGTTATTCTATTACAGTAACATCATACCTGTCCTAATCCCAGGTGTTTCATGTCTGATAGTTATTCTATTACAGTAACATCATACCTGTCCTGATCCCAGGTGTTTCATGTCTGATAGTTATTCTATTACAGTAACATCAGATACCTGTCCTGATCACAGGTGTTTCGCGTATTATCAATTTTATATTATTTAACATCAGATACCTGTCCTGATCCCAGGTGTTTCATGTCTGATAGTTATTCTATTATATCCAATAACATCAGATACCTGTCCTGATCTCAGGTGTTTCATGTATAATCATTTTAGATTATTTAACATCAGATACCTGTCCCAGGTGTTTCGTGTATGATATTTATTCTATTATATACAGTAACATCAGATACCTGTCCTGATCCCAGGTGTTTTATGTATGATATTTATTCTATTATATACAGTAACATCAGATACCTGTCCTGATCTCAGGCGTTTCATGTCTGATATTTATTCTATTATATACAGTAACATCAGATACCTGTCCTGATCTCAGGTGTTTCATGTCTGATCATTTTAATATTATTTAACATCAGATACCTGTCCTGATCTCAGGTGTTTCATGTCTGATAGTTATTTTATTATATACAGTAACATCAGATACCTGTCCTGATCTCAGGTGTTTCATGTCTGATCATTTTAATATTATTTAACATCAGATACCTGTCCTGATCTCAGGTGTTTCATGTCTGATAGTTATTCTATTATATACAGTAACATCAGATACCTGTCCTGATCTCAGGTGTTTCGTGTATGATCACATTTATTGTATTTAACATCAGATACCTGTCCTGATCTCAGGTGTTTCATGTCTGATCATTTTAATATTATTTAACATCAAATACCTGTCCTGATCCCAGGTGTTTCGTGTATGATCACATTTATTGTATTTAACATCAGATACCTGCCTGATCTCAGGTGTTTCATGTATGATCATATTTATTGTATTTAACATCAAATACCTGCCTGATCCCAGGTGTTTCATGTCTGATAGTTATTCTATTATATACAGTAACATCAGATACCAGTCCTGGTCCCAGGTGTTTCATGTCTGATCATTTTTATATTATTTAACATCAGATACCTGTCCTGATCCCAGGTGTTTCGTGTATGATATTTATTCTATTATATACAGTAACATCAGATACCTGTCCTGATCTCAGGTGTTTCATGTCTGATCATTTAATATTATTTAACATCAAATACCTGTCCTGATCCCAGGTGTTTTGTGTATGATCACATTTATTGTATTTAACATCAGATACCTGCCTGATCTCAGGTGTCTCATGTCTGATAGTTATTCTATTATATACAGTAACATCAGATACCTGTCCTGATCTCAGGTGTTTCATGTCTGATCTATTTATTGTATTTAACATCAAATACCTGTCCTGATCCCAGGTGTTTCATGTCTGATAGTTATTCTATTATATACAGTAACATCAGATACCTGTCCTGATCCCAGGTGTTTTGTGTATGATGACTTTAATTAAAAATAGAAAATAAATATATATGTTCTGTTAATTAAGATCGAGTCAGAGAAATTAACCACGCTTTATTACAGAAAAATGTGGTGTTAATTTGTTTAAACAGGACTGATTACCACATTTTAAACTACAAAAGCTCAGTTAATCTAATGTACCACAAGCATTATTATTATTTTGTGGTTTACCATGGAAGTACAAAAGCCCCGAGCCTTTATTGTTGTACAACCATGTTGAATTTTCAGTAAAACAGAGTAAAACAAATGGCTACAAATGAAGGTTGACACTTCTCGTGGTCGACTGTTTTTGCTAATGAAGTGATTAAAATATAACATTATAAAAACTAAAAAAATAACCTGTATGATTGTTTTTTTCCTTCTTGATCCACCGCGGTAGGTTCTTTATCCATCGGAGCTAATGATCCTGTATTTGAAATGACCGCGAAAAAAAAACAACCTGTACTGCGCATGATCGGTGACCTCTTAGTATTGTTTTTTTTTTTTTAGGGGGCGTTTCCCAAACAGACCAAGCCACGCCCATTTTACGTCGCGGTAATGAAACCCCTGGAATTTAGTGCATGCCCTTTGGCCTCCGCATGAGTGTCTCCCATTAGGTATTGCAGATTCGCCCCTGCTGGGACCAGTGGGATTACATGAACCAAAATTACAAACCCCGGCAATTCAAGTCATTAAAATGCAAGCAGTTGTTAATTCAATGTATTATTTTTTTTTCAGCTTGTGCTATTCAACAAGCTTTTTATTTAAATACTTTTGGCATTGAGTTTGTTCCAAAAAAATCCATTTACAATATAAACTTTACTGACTAGCTACTTCACTTCCACGTTAATGCAATACTTTTACAAGTGAATAGGGTCAGAATAGAGACAGAATTTAACAAATAGATATCATCATATTTCACCAAATCTAGTTGTTTATGTAAGTGACAGCTTTTCTGAAGTGTTATATTTCAAGTTAGGCTTTCAGAGAAGCTAGTAGTTTCTAAAGCTACAGATCCTAAAGTGACCAAATATTTTGATTGGACAAAGTTTTTTTTTTGTTTGTTCCTATGACTTCCACAGAACTAGAGGCATTAATGTGTGCTATTGAGGTGTGCAGAGAATTTCAACCAGCATATCAAACATGTTTTGGAGCCATATCACCTACCCTGCCTTTAAAGGGGTGATTAATCAAAGCTGTTTTTGAAGGCTTGAATGACTTTAGTTTTAATGCTTTACATTTTGCATGTGTTCCATTCAAAATAGTTTTATTTTTGCATTAGAGTGATATAAAAACGATTAGTTGGCTTCCTGGTTTTTAAAGCCCCTCCTTCAGTAATAAGCAATACTCTCTAATTGGTCAGCTATAGCCCAGTGTGTTGCTGAAAACCTAAAGCACGTTCACAGGAAATGCCACAACCTTCTTAGCATTCCTCAACCTACTGTTGGGAAAGGGAATTACAAAAAAATTCAAACATTTTTTGTCTCTTTTTCTTTTCATTTAACAATTGTATTTGTATTGCTTAAAGGTGATATATTAACTGAACTTCTGTTGAGGGTGATATGCTTTGCATACTAATGAAGCATTTTTTGCAGAAGTAGATCAAGCTGATAGAAATGCAAAGGCCTGATTGTCTAAAATTAACTTTAGCTCTGCAGGTAAACTTCCTGTCAGCAGAAATATGTTAAAACTGAACACAGAATATGTGTAGTTGAGAAAAGTCTTATGCTTTTAATAGTGTGCAGAGAATTCGTAGAAAAAGAGGACATATGTATGGGTGCGGCCAATGAAGGACTGGAGGATGACTGACAAGTGACAAATTTCACTAAACTCCACCTGCTAATATCAGCTGCCTATATAAGTTGAAGTCAGGAAATGAAAACTGTTACCCCTGAACGTAACTCTTGCATTGCATTGAGGATAACAGAATTCTGTAAATTGAATTATTCATTTGTATACAATAAATTTCTAATATGTTAAACATTGAAGAAAAACCTTTTTATTGAACATGCATGGAATTGACTTAATATTCTAACACTATTCATTATAAACTCGATAACAAGAATAAAAACTATAAATGAATATATTTTTTGAATTAGTTCTGTAAACAATATCATTATCAAAACTTGAAATAGTTGAATAGCTTTAATTATTAGCTTTACTGCAGAGCAATTACTGTGTGCAATTAAATGTGCCACTGTCGCTTGGATCCGGTGAATGAGCAGTCAAAAACAAAATAGGGAATCTAAAGATGTTGAAAATTATGCTTTTGAAAATATAATTGCGATTGTGCTCTGATGATGACAATGGTGGTAAGATAATTTGCTCAGGTTAATGAAATATGCTTTAATTTATTATTATGCAATTGTTATGATAAGTTTTATATTGTTTTATATAACAGTTACAAATCAATCTGTATTCAATCTATAGGTCTGTTTTGCTAATCACCCACATAATAATTATTGCAAGTCATTCATGGATTTAAGAGTTAAACTGTGAACTCAGTATGCAGTTTTAATAATATTAAAATGATTTGATATTCATGAATTTGATTACTTTCTTATATTAACTGGATTATTGTTCCACCCACGCTTCTCTGATTGTGATATTTGATTGATTTTGTTGTTTCATACTTGAAATGTTGCGTCAAGACAAATTGCCTGTCGCTGAAATCTTACTGCAAATCACATCTTGTTAGAACATGGTGTTAAAAATGTAATAAAAATGCTTTCACTAGTCTGAAAAATAACATTATGGAAGCAAAATGCCATCTTAAAATTAGATTAGGATTGAAAAAAAAAAAAGCATTACATTTGTCTGTAGTGTCTTGCCTTAAAGCAGATTGAGAGCTGTTTAACATGGAAAGGAAGGGGTAATACTTGAACTGCTCTGATTGCATTGCGAATAGATGAAAAAACACAACATCTATCAAATGTTCCAGTACAAAGGCAGCTAATTCTGCATGTTTATGCTATCTCAGTGACAAGCGCCTTCTCACTTGATAATTACATAACCACCTTTTTCGTCTTAGGAACCAGACGTGCTGCTTTTTTTGAAAGCTCCTGACTCATGCTCAAAGAGCCTTAATCTATGAAATGTTAGTAGATGTCCTTTGATCCTCAAATGAGAGATAATTACCATCTAAAAGTCTTTTTCACTTAAAAGCAACGCTATCTCTCTGTTTTTTTTTGTTTTTTTTTGGCTGCTCTGAAATTCGTGAGGTTTGTAGACGTTCTGGCAAATGAAGCTGCATCCAAATGTGTAGCGGCACAGTCTAATCGCTTTTTAGAGCAGATTATTTTAGGATAGTCCTGTAGGTCTCTGTTGACTTTGGTTTTATTGCTTTGCATTATAAATGTGTTTCATAAACTGTATTGTTTTTATTTTTCGCATTACAATTATGTAAATGGCATTGTGGCTTTATTACACTTTATTACATTTTCTGCTCATGTAATATTTCTATTTCTGTCTGTCCTGCGTGCAGATCAAACAACAGTTAGTCTAAAGTCAGTTTGAAGAATATCAGTGTTATTAGACTTTTTTTTTTATTTGCCACTGCAGAGGTCAATTTTTTTTTGCAGAGGTCAATTTTTTTTCTTTGGTTATATGAAGGTCATAGAAAATCAGACTTTTTCAATGCTTTCATGCTTTTTTTTTTCCATTTTTATTTTTTACCATTTTCAAAGAACAATACTTTAAAAATTAAAGTCAATCAATTGTTTAAATAATGACTATTTTAGCTAATTATTACACAGATGTTATTAGGTTGTATCAGAAGTTAGTGTACTTTTGTTATGTACTTGATTTTAGTGTACTTGATTCCAACATAATTTTTAGTACCTGGAATTGAATTGAAGCTTGAAATTAAAAAATTGTGTATATTCACGATCCTTAAGTTAACCAAAAAATTTTAATGAACCTTCCCAATTTTGAGATCACTGTCAAGAGTAAAAGCGTAAAAGCAAAATAATGTACTTTAGACAACACCACGTATTTTTTTAAAGTTGAAGCTTTCATGCATACATTGCATTGTCAGTTCAATGTAGAGCTTGCATCACTTTATAAAACTATTCTTTTTGACATCTTGTAAACTTGCATGTCTTCACTTCAGCCATCATTCATTCCAAAACAAGCGTGCACTAAATGAAAGCAGGAGACGTGTCTCTATAGCAACTTTTTGCGACATCACCTCTCTAATGCGGGGCCTCGTGATATTTGCCAACAATTCCCAATTTGCCCAAGAATGTTGATATGGTTTATATATTGCTACACTATTTACCTACAGGTTCAGGTAAATTCTATAATAAATACTAGTGTTTTTGAGTGTTAGGTATAATGTTTTAGGCTAGTATTATTTACAACTTGTTAATAAACACTTCAGCATACTGTAGAATTAAGAATAGTGAACTCATAAAATGAAATACAAAGTGTAGTTTTACTACAGTAAAGTGTGGTGAATTGTAGTTTAATATACCCTATATTGTAAAAAAAAAAAAAACTACAGCATAGGGTCATTTGTTTATATTACACTTGTTGTGTTACCATAGCAACTATAGTATTACCACAACAGATAATTTGAAGTACTTTATTGTAGTACTGTTCAAAACACTGTACATGCCAATATGTGTGTTCAAGGGCCCTGTGGAACAGCTTTTCCTCAAAATGAAGAGGATGACAGGGAAAATGTCCTCCACAATCTCATCAACAATGTGGAAAACAGCAGAGACTAGTTCACTTTATTTTAGTTGTCATGATAAAATGAGATAGTGAGATTTATTTGAAAAGTGAATAGTACAGTAGGCTATAATACCATCAAGTTTTTCCCTATCTTCTATAACAGTTACATTTCTGCTTGCGTTTGTTATATTTTTGTTTAAATGTTTTTATTTGATAAGTATGGTGCACTTTTTAGATGTTTAATAAATGTTTTTAAAATAAAATGTATTCTTTACATCCATCGTCTATTTTCTGTGTCTTTAAGTGTTTAAAACTGGAAATATATCATCATATAACATACAGCCGAAAAGGTTATGGTTTATTAGATTAAAAATTATAAGTCTATTTCAGCATTTTGGTTATTGTTAATAAATAGTGCACCAATATAAATCATATCAAAAAGCACGAAAGGAAGAAGGAACACAAGATACAAATTGTGAGTCTGCATATAATCTCACTGAGTGAGCAGTGTACTGAGAGCGCGCAAGAAAATTTTGTGCGTGAGCAGTGCATATTTGAGAGAGCGTGAGAAAATTTGCATGCGAGCAGCGTATATTTAAGAGCTCGCAAGCAGTTTTGTCCACAAACAGAGGATATCGGTGCACGAGCACTATATTGAGAAAGCCATGTTCATCATGCTCACTTTGTAGGTGACAGTTTTGTGTTGTGATCCACTTGAATTTAAAGTGAATACAATAATGGCAACAATAAGAAGAGAAAAGAAATCTGCATTTTGTCATGGCATTGAAGTTTACATATAGGCCTGTTGTGTCTAATACGTATGAATATAGTCAAGCTATTCAGAGATATTGCCAGATAACCACTTTACCTCTACCATACTTTTAACAGATCATTTGTGAATCTGACTGTCATCCTTTCTTGCATTGTCTTGAGCCTTCACGTTGCCAATTATATACTATATTGTTAGTAGCCTGGATAGGTCACAGTCATTCTGCTACATCATATCACTTTCTACCTGATGTAAAATGCTCTGCTGTACATTTGGTCTTTTTAGAATGTTAAGTTCTAATTCTGTAGTTATTTTGGTGAAAGTAACTAAAAAGTAATATAAGAGTCATGTAACATATTACAATTTTGAGACAGTAATATTGTAATGTAAAGGATTACTTCTAAATAACAATTCAATTCAATTCATCTTTATTTGTATAGCGCTTATACAATGTAGATTGTGTCTAAGCAGCTTCACATGGAAGATTATAGTGAATTGAAACAGTGTCAGTTCAGTTTTTAGAGATTAAGTTCAGTTCAGTTTAGCTCAGTTCAGTGTGGGTTAATAATCACTACTGAGAGTCCAAACACTGAAGAGCAATTCCATCGATGCGCAGCTCTACAGATCCCGAACCATGCAAGCCAGTGGTGACAGCGGCGAGGAAAAAACTTCACCAATTGGCGAAAGTGAAGATTTAAAAAACCTCGAGAGAAACCTGGCTCAGTTGGGCATGACCATTTCTCCTATGGCCAAACGTCTTGTGCAGAGCTGCAGTCTAGGCGCAGGAAGGTGGATTTCAGCAAAGACTCGTCTGTCCTTGGAGCATCACAGGAGTCAGTCTCATGTAACAAGTAATCTGTAATGTATTACAGTTTGGAAGTAACTTGCACAACACTGTTTATAAATCATATTTATGACAGTAACAGAGGAACTCCGCCAAATATAGCGAAGGATAAAGTTTTTTTCTCTAAAAATGTACTTGAGTAAAAGTACACGACTAAATGTACTCAAAAAGTACACATTACCCAACAATTTTACTCAAGTAAATGTAACAAAGTAAATGTAATTTGTTACTACCCACCTCTGCCTTATGCCGAGTTCAGATTTCACAATTTTCAAAGTAGTCATGTCACAGATGTTTTCACACTGCATGACTATCTGGGCTAGCCTTCCTTTGCTGCTGTGTTTACACAGGACACAGGCGACAGGGGGTTTCACACTGCATGACTTTACAAAAGGAAAAATCGCTGACAACTTTGTTTCAGTCCGCAAACTACATCTCACAACCAAACTCATGTGAGAAATGACATGGAAACAACAGGTCACGTAGTATATCTTTTGTTATGTGCTTGATTTTAGTGTAGATGATTCCAAGCCAACAGCATTTTTAGTGCAAGCCTGAAATTAAAAGCAAGCTGAAAATGTTTTGTTGCGTTTATTTTGTGTGTATTCATGATCCATAAGTTAAACAAACAATTTTGATTAACCATAGCAACATGGAGCTATTTTATTCAACAAACATTTTAAAAATGTATTTCCAACAGAGAATGCTTTTAAACTCATGATTTGAGATGTGGTGAAAATTACACTATACGTGGTGGAAATTCATCATTTAATATCCCAGACCTGTAAAATTCATTAAGTTTTAGCTTTCTATTATGCTATTTTTTCTCCTTCTCAATTATTTAGTCTGTGTGGTGCTTCATTGACATTATCAGCAGGATACTGATGAAGCTGCAGTCATAACCGCGAGTCTCACTGTCGCCTCTCAACGCCAATCTATAATAAAGCTGAATATTGCTGCAATTTTACTTCTCATTTACAGATATCCAACTTGTTCTGAGAAAGCTCTCTCTCTCTTTCTCTCTCTCTCTCTCTCTCTCTCTCTCTCTCTCTCTCTCTCTCTCTCTGTATTCAATATAGCCTTTCTTCTTGTGAATGACCAAAGGCCTGGAGGTTTTATTAGCCCCTAATATCTCTATTCCCAAAGCAATTCAGGTTCACATAAACATAAACTGTTAAAGACCTCCTTTGGTCTGTTCTTTATTTTAGTTGCATATAAAGTCATTTCAGACCATTCCAAGAGCAGATTCAGTGGTTAATATGTTATGAGCATACAGTGAAGATCAAAATTAGAGGACAACCTACAGTTTTCAAATTTCGAGGTCACTGTCAGGAGTAAAAGCAAAACGATGTAAAACTGTGGCCCTCCAGGAAATGAGTTTGAGACCAATGAGCTCCAGTCCGTGTACTGTGGAAGAGCCTGAAGAAGAGCTGATCAAGATCACAGCAGAACAGAGTGAGAGACTATTACAGTTTTTTCTGAATGCTTAAACTCTAACTGAGATTCTTATAGCACAATTTATAAAACGATTAATTCTTATAGCAAAACCACTCACTGAGTTTGCTAAATTAAAAGCACAAACCCTGCTTTGCACTAAGTTTGCAATTTTGTAACACACACTTTGCAAAATTGTAGGTACAATCCACTGCACAGCACTCTTTTTGCGGAACTGTAAACACAACTCACTGCTTTACACTGAATTTCCAATTGATCAACACACTCATAGCAAAACTATACACATGTCTGGCTATTATTTACACTATTTTGCCAACTGTCTGGCACACTGTCACATGTGAAAACTGATTTAGATAATTAGTTCACTTTGCAATCAGATACTTTCCCCGGTGCCTTGGACTAGAGGACATTGCATGTGATGTAGATGAAATTTTGTGGCCGGACCCAGAGAGACGACACAAAGTAGTCTGATTTTTTATTTTTTTTTCTCAGTAAAATTACTATTTTGTGTTTTGATTTGGAAAAAACACTTGTGCTTGTTTTGATGTGTGTAAATAAACACCAGTACTTGAAGTTTGCATCCCTGTATGTTTACAGAACTATGAGAAAGGTATGACCTCAAACTGACATAGCCTAGTTTGTGCTCAGAGAAGGCAAAAGCCAGACGTTTTTCTTTATTTTATTTATAATTTTTTATATTTGCCTTTCAAAAACACAACAATTTAGGCAAAACTCAATTCAAACATAATCTTGCACACACTGACTGAGACATGTCATACAGTGAATTATATATAAAGCCATAAAATTACACACACAAAAACAAAACAAACAAACATACAAATAAACCAACAAACAACAAAAATATATATAAAATAACTTGACAAAAAAAGAACAACATACCGTGCAGACATCAAAGAGAAACTCTGTAAGGGGTTAAATAAAGGCATATTCTTGAAACAAATCATATAATTGTTTAGTTTTCTCACTCTTCATTATTTTTAAAGCTTCTACATTGGCGGCAAACTCCTTTTTAAAGATCAGTTGAGAAGCTGTTTTTAAAGCAAAAGCCAGATTTATTTTTTATTTATTCCATCAGTGTGTAGTTGGAGCATTGTGTGCTTATTAATGTGATGGCTTGTGTTAAATGCTTGATACAAAAATACCATTTTTACGAAGGTTTGAAGAGTTAAGCAAGGTTTATTAGCTTTTGCAAGAGAACTAAACTGTTTTGCAGATTTGGTGAAGGGTTTTCTTATTGGTGTGTAGAGTTTTGCAAAAACAGCCAATAGTTACAAAAAATGTGCTTACAGTTTTTTCTGAATGCTTAAGCACATTTTTTGTAACTATTGGCTATTTTTGCAAAACTCTACACACCAATAAGAAAACCCTTCACCAAATCTGCAAAACAGTTTAGTTGTGTTTACAGGTCTGCAAAAAGAGTGCTGTGCGGTGGATTGTACCTACAATTTTGAAAAGTGTGTGTTACAAAATTGCAAACTTAGTGCAAAGCAGTGTTTGTGCTTTTAATTTAGCAAACTCAGTGAGTGGTTTTGCTATAAGAATGAATCATTTTATATATTGTGCTATAAGAATCTCGGTTAGGGTTTAAGCATTCAGAAAAATCTGTAATCATTTAGAAAAAACTGTAAGCAAGGTTTATCAGCTTTTGCAAGAGAACTAAACTGTTTTGCAGATTTGGTGAAGGGTTTTCTTATTGGTGTGTAGAGTTTTGCAAAAATAGCCAATAGTTACAAAAAATGTGCTTAAGCATTCAGAAAAAAACTGTAAAGTCTAGTGAGACATTAGTGAAGTCCAGTGAGACTAGTTATGTCCTGTGAGAGACTATTGATGTCCTCTGAAAGACTATTGAAGCCCAGCTAGACTAGTTAATCCTTTGAGAGTTTAGTGAAGTCAAGTGATGTCCTCTGAGAGACTTAGTGATGTTCTTTGAGAGACCAGTGAAGTCCAGTTAGACCAGGTATGTCCTGTGAGACTAGTTATGTCCTCTGAGAGGCTAGTACAGTCTGGTGAGAGACTATGAAGTCCTCTGAGAGACTATTTATGTCCACTGAGAGACTAGTAAAGACCTGTGAGAGACTATTGATGTCCTCTGAAAGACTATTGAAGCCCAGCTAGACTAGTTAATCCTTTGAGAGTTTAGTGAAGTCAAGTGATGTCCTCTGAGAGACTTAGTGATGTTCTTTGAGAGACCAGTGAAGTCCAGTTAGACCAGGTATGTCCTGTGAGACTAGTTATGTCCTCTGAGAGGCTAGTACAGTCTGGTGAGAGACTATGAAGTCCTCTGAGAGACTATTTATGTCCACTGAGAGACTAGTAAAGACCTGTGAGAGACTATTGATGTCCTCTGAAAGACTATTAAAGCCCAGCAAGACTAGGTAATCCTGTGAGAGTTTAGTGAAGTCAAGTGATGTCCTCTGAGAGACTTAGGGTTGTCCTTTGAGAGACCAGTGAAGTCCAGTTTGACTAGGTATGTCCTCTGAGAGGCAAGTACAGTTTAGTGAGAGACTATGAAGTCCTCTGAGAGACTGTTTATGTCCAGTGAGAGACTTGTAAAGTCCTGTGAGGGACTATTGATGTCCTCTGAAAGACTATTAAAGCCCAGCAAGACTAGTTAGTCCTGTGAGAGTTTAGTGAAGTCAAGTGATGTCCTCTGAGAGACTTTGTAATGTTCTATGAGAGACCAGTGAAGTCCAGTTAGACCAGGTATGTCCTGTAAGACTAGTTATGTCCTCTGAAAGGCTACTACAGTCTGGTGAGAGACTATGAAGTCCTCTGAGACACTATTTATGTCCAGTGAGAGATTAGTCAAGTCCTGTGAGAGACTATTGATGTCATCTGAAAGACTATTGAAGCCCAGCAAGACTAGCTAATCCTGTGAGAGTTTAGTGAAATCAAGTGATGTCCTCTGAGAGACTTATTGTTGTCCTTTGAGAGACCAGTGAAGTCCAGTTTGACTAGGTATGTCCTCTGAGAGGCTAGTACAGTTTAGTGAGAGACTATGAAGTCCTCTGAAAGACTATTTATGTCCAGTGAGAGAGTAGTAAGGTCCTGTGAGAGACTAATGATGTCCTCTGAAAGACTATTGAAGCCCAGCAAGACTAGTTAATCCTGTGAGAGTTTAGTGAAGTCAAGTGATGTCCTCTGGGAGACTTTGTAATGTTCTATGAGAGACCAGTGAAGTCCAGTTAGACCAGGTATGTCCTGTAAGACTAGTTATGTCCTCTGAAAGGCTACTACAGTCTGGTGAGAGACTATGAAGTCCTCTGAGACACTATTTATGTCCAGTGAGAGATTAGTCAAGTCCTGTGAGAGACTAATGATGTCATCTGAAAGACTATTGAAGCCCAGCAAGACTAGCTAATCCTGTGAGAGTTTAGTGAAATCAAGTGATGTCCTCTGAGAGACTTATTGTTGTCCTTTGAGAGACCAGTGAAGTCCAGTTTGACTAGGTATGTCCTCTGAGAGGCTAGTACAGTTTAGTGAGAGACTATGAAGTCCTCTGAAAGACTATTTATGTCCAGTGAGAGAGTAGTAAGGTCCTGTGAGAGACTAATGATGTCCTCTGAAAGACTATTGAAGCCCAGCAAGACTAGTTAATCCTGTGAGAGTTTAGTGAAGTCAAGTGATGTCCTCTGGGAGACTTAGTGATGTCCTATGAGAGACCAGTGAAGTCCAGTTAGACTAGGTATATCCTGTGAGACTAGATATGTCCTCTGAGAGGCTAGTGCAGTCTAGTGAGAGACTATGAAGTCCTCTGAGAGACTAGGAATGTCATGCGAGAGACTAGTGATGACTGTTAGAGACTAGTGTAAGGATGGTTAAATCTCTCCATAATATAAGAACCTGAGAACTGTTAGGGAATTTCAAGAGACAAGACCACAAGTATTGCCATGTAATAAAACAATAAACTTTCTAGTCTGAGTAGCAGGTCTGCAAGAAAGCAAGTTCTTCAACTGCCTCAGTTATCGAATCTTCATCCTCTTTATATGGTGTAGCTTGTGAATCTATAACTTGTTATGTTTGGTATCATTTTAAGTGTTTCTGTGTGATGGTCTCATTTTTGCAGTAGTCACTTGTATTGTGATAATTATTGTGTGCGTTTGGGAAAAGTCTGTCCTACTGAAGTGTAAAATTGTCTGTCAATTATGAACTCTTTACCCCAGATGGTGATTAGTTTTTAGGTTAACATATGACCAGACAGAGGTCTTGGTGAAGCATTTATTATCTTTAATTTATGGTTCTTTGTTCTGAGTTGAGTATTTAAGGGAAAGGTGGAAAAATGTCATGGGAATCTAGCCAGGATACCCTGTTGCAGTGTGTGAGTCTCTGAGCTTTTGCATCAGAGACTTATATGCTGCAATGTACTTCATCCATTTCTAACTCTTGGATTTATTTTTGAGTAATTGATGTTGTACATATCTGAATTAGCTTTTGATTATTTGATTCTGTAATCGGCATGATACCCTTTTATCTGGAAAATAAAGTGTTAAGTTTTGATTCATTCTGAATTCTCCTGAAATCGTATATATCCAGTAGATTATGTGGAGTCTGCATATTATGTTGTGACATGATTTTATTAGATTTTTAATGTGCATTTGACTGTACGGAGAAGTGTGGCATGTCAGCATGAAGACCCTTTTAATCATTTAATCAGTGATATTAGCAAGTTGTATGTAAATTACTTAATTAACTACTCTTTTAGTATGAGTGAGCAGGAGGCAAGTGGACTAATTGGGTTAGTTAACCCTGCATCCTCTGACTAACTTCAGAGTGTCGAAATAAAGTCAGTGAGAAGAAACGCAGTCCTGGGGCATGGAACTCTAATCGGCATTTGGTCCCTAATGAACGTATAACTGAAGAGTATGAGATCAGATACAAATCAAAAACTTTGGTCCCACTTTATATTAAGTGTCGCTTATACCTGTGAACTTACATGGTAATTAGATGTGTAAGTAGTATGTAACTACAGTGTATGTACACACTGGTACAGAGTATTTACTTGTGTATACTGGTGTAACTACACTCATGTAACAACCAACTGAATAGTATGTGTAAGTACAAATGTGTAACAGGATATTGGTAACAACAGTAGGAAAGTACACATCTGTAACAAGAATTATGTAAGTGCATTGTGTAACAACAATATGTACTTGCAGATGTTTTCCCACTTCCACACCTGTTTGCAGATCATGCACTTGTGAACACTGTATGGCTGCATTAGAAGGTTTCACCTTGTGATACAAGTGTACTTGCATGGTAAATCCACAGGATCCACTCAATATAAAGTGTAAAATGGTCACAAATTACTGTTCATACATTCATTCATTTTCTTTTCGGCTTAGATGGGTTGCAGATGGAAGGGCATTCACTGTGTAAAACATATGCTGGATAAGTTGGCGGTTCATTCCGCTGTGGCGACCCCAGATTAATAAAGGGACTAGGCCGAAACGAAAATGAATTTTATTTTAAACTTTATATTGTGGACTGTTCCTGTGGAGTTACCATGTAACTACACTGTTATTAAAGTGTTGCATAGAAGATATTTCTACAAGTTACACAGTAATTTGTGACCATTTTACACTTTATATTAAGTGGACAGTTCCTGTGGAGTTACCATGTAAGTACACTGGTATCACAAGGTGAAACCTTCTAATGCAGCATTAGTTCTGCCATACAGTGTTCACAAGTGCATGATCTGCAAACAGGTGTGGAAGTGGGAAAACATCTGCAAGTACATATTTTTGTTACACAATGCACTTACATAATTCTTGTTACAGATGTGTACTTTCCTACTGTTGTTACCAATGTCCTGTGCACATTTGTACTTACACATACTATTCAGTGGGTTGTTACATGAGTGTAGTTACACCAGTAATACAAAAGTAAATACTATGTAAACGTGTGTACATACACTGTAGTTACATACTACTTACACATCTAATTACCATGTAAGTTCACAGGTATAAGCGACAATATAAAGTGGGACCAAAACTTTAAATTGAGTCATAAACGATGAATGTGATCCATTCTTACAATTAAAAATAGTCTAAATTTGACGGTCACTTAAAATTGGAGTCAGATTAAATTCGGAGCTGAAAAACAAATAAAAATTAATTCTAAATAACAGAATTCTTTTTAGAAGTGCTATAAAAGGCTTACACGCATTTAACCGACCATGCTGTTAGTTTCATCATTGGGCTAATAGATGGGCTTTAACACTAGTGATGAGCTGTAAAACATTAGTGAGAGACTGATTATGTCCAGTGAACGACTATTGATGTCCTGTGGTTGCTGAAGTCATTCAAAGCAGGGGGCAAAAATTTCCAACACATTTTGACTGCTGTAAACTTTGGATATTTTAGTTTTTATTGTTCTTCTTGCTATAGTCATTGTATTTTTTTCTTTTACAAACATGTTATAAGCAGAAAACTAAAATCTCATCAAATCATGAACAATGAAAATTACAGTATTTCTGTAAAAACTAAAACAATGTTCATTTACTCACTACCTCACTTTTCTTCAGCTTATAGTCCCTGATTTTCCAGCGTTCGCCACAGCGGAATGAACTGCCAGTGTTCGTATATTGTTTTCTAATTTTTTTTGTTATTTTTTTCACTCTTTTTTTTCACACTGGTATTTTCATATCACTCTACAGCACAGAGCTGTGCTCATGTGTTCATGGCATCAGGTGTACCTGCAGAGATGGTCCAGACCGCCGTAATCTTGGCTCGGGCACGGGAGCGGGAGTTTGACCGATTGTGTCGGATGGGGTTACGAATGGCCACATAGCGGTCAAGAGAGATTGCACACAGGTGCATGATGGAGGCGGTGGAGAAGAGCACATCCAGATAGATCCACATGGGACACAGTGATGCAGGGAAAGGCCATGAGTAACCTGAAGAGAAGATACACATGCAGAGAATCAGATCGAATGAATAAAACTGACAACAAAAGGCACAGAAACGCTGACTTTCTTGCTAATGGACCCAGTGAGATTATTTAATGTGCTTCATCCACTAGTGAGTGATTTCACTTGAAGGCATAAATGTGATGAGCTCTTGAAAACAGAACAAGAGCTTAACAAGCACTGACAGCGCATTCATTTAACACACAGAAGAATCACTACTCTATTATATGTATCAGACAATACTATATGTAACTGTCTGTCTGTATATCTTCTTTTTCTGTCCTTCCACCATCTATCTAAGAATACTTCAATCTGACTGTCCTTCATCTATTCATATATTTTTATTGATATTTCTTATACATTCATCCATTCATTTTTAAATGTCTATTTCAAAAGTTCACACTTAGCTGATGATAGATAATAAAGCGTATTTGGCATGCTAATAATAATAATAATAATAATAATAATTCCTTACATTTATATTGCGCTTTTCTAGACACTCAAAGCGCTTTACACATTTTTGAGGGAATCTCCTCAACCACCACCAGTGTGCAGCATCCACCTGGATGACGCGATAGCAGCCATATTGCGCCAGTCCGCACCCCACACACCAGCTGATTAGTGGAGAGGAGACAGAGTTGTGGTATGGGGATGGTTAGGAGGCCATGATAGACAGAGGCCAGTGGGCAGATTTGGCCAGGATGCCAGGGTTAAACCCCTACTCTTTTTTGAATGACATCCTGGGATTTTTAACAACCTCGGTTTAACATCTTATCCGAAAGACGGCGCTCACTGAGGATTAGCATTAGGACCCACACAGACCACTGGTTGGGCACCCCCTGCTGGCCTCACTAACACCACTTCCGGCAGCAACCTAGCTTTCCCATATGGTCTCCCATCCAGGTACTGACTGGGCGCAGACCTGCTTAGCTTCAGTGGGTAACCATGTGAGAGTTGCAGAGAGTTAACTGCCGGCTGTCCCGGGAGAGAGCCTTGACCTCAAAAGATCCTTGAGCTCGAGGCTTCTTCTCGATAGAAGGATGAAAGGGGAGTTTGAGCTCGGGTAGATCTCGAGAACTCCCCTGTTTATAAATGGCAAATTATGGATTACTATGGAAAATACTGCTGACTAGAGCTTGTCTATACAGTAGTGCCAATTTGGTTTGGTCAATTTGCCTATATCGTATGGACTGTGGGAGGAAACCGTGAGCATGAGGAGAACATGTAAACTCTGCACAGAAACATCGGCTGGCCTGGTAAGGTCTTGAACCAGTGACGTTCTTGCTGTGAGGCAACAAGGATAACCACTGGGCCGCCGTGTGGCCCTGTCTAGAAAGAAAGCAGGAGTAGGGGTGGAAGTGGGGATTTTTCAAAATTAAGATACTGAGGTAAGCAATTCTGGCTATTTATGGTCAGATGGGAATTGACTGATCATGTCTTAGAAATTAGTTTATAAATAAACCACACTTATTCATCTTTCTATCCATATGAATACATTTAATCATTTATCTGTTCATCCATTGATTTTATCAATCCATCCATAACGAAATGTTCCATATCCATGTTCTGTCTGTCTGTTTTTCTGTCAAATTCTGTCTCTGTTTATCCTTATATCCAAATCTAATTGGTTAGGGTTAAAGTAAATCAATCTCTAAAAGTCAATCAATCCAGTGATATCTATCCCTCTATTCTATATATTTATACACCCATACAGTATATAAATAAGTTGAAGTCAGAATTATTAGCCCCCCTTTGAATTTATTTATTTTTTTTTTTCAAAAATTTCCACAATTATGTTTAACAGAGCAAGGAAATTTTCACAGTATGTCTGATAATTTTTTCGTCTGGAGAAAGTCAGATTTATTTTTTATTTCGGCTAGAATAAAAGCAGTTTTTATTTTTTTAAAAACCATTTTTTAGGTCAAAATAATTAGCCCCTTCAAGCTATACATTTTTTCGATAGTCTATAGAAGAAATATATATATATATATATATATATATATATATATATATATATATATATATATATATATATATATATATGAACATGAACATGAACATGACATAGTCATCTTCTTATTAATCTGTCCATATTTAAATGTGTGTTATCCCTATATCTAAATTTAATTGGTTAGGCTTAGGATTACATTAGGGTTAGGCTCAATCAAGCTCTAAAAGTCAAACTATCGATAAATCCAGCAATCCATTGATATAAATCGCTCTATCCTACACTGTAAAACCCAACAGTCAGCTTTATCAAATGAATGAGTGTAGTTGACTCAAAATGTACTGAAAGTTTATTCTACTCATTTGAAAAGAGTTTTGAACTCAGTGTTGAAGATATTGAAGGTATTACCTCATTACTTCAATTTAAATGGAGTAAGTTTACAGGATTCATATAGATTAGGTTTTTAACTCAAATGGTTTGTTGCAATCGGTTTTCTCAAACGGTTTGAGTTGCCCTAACTTATTGGGTTTTACAGTACTCCATTGGTTTGAGTTCTGTTCATTTATTGGGTTTTACTGTGCTCAAATTGCTTTGTTTACTCAAATGGAATAAGTTCACGGTACTCATTAGGATTAGTTTTTGAACTTAAATGTTGTTGCAATCGGTTCCTCAAACGATTTGAGTGACCTTAACTTCTTGGGTTTTACAGTGTATACATCTATATACCCATTCAGTATATCTATCTGTTCATCAGTTCATATGTTAATGTCCATCCTTCCTTCCATCCATCCATCCATCTCATCTGTTGCTGTCTTATTAGTCGTCTTATTAATCTATCCATATTTAAATGTATGTTTATCCCTATATCTAAATTAAATTAGTTAGGGTTAGAATTAATCAATCACTAAAAGTCAAACTATTGATCAATTCAGCAATATTCAAAAATCAAAATCTATTAAATAATCAAATATTTAGCATTGATATCTATCTCTCTATCCTATACATCTATATATACCCATACAGTATACAGTATCTATCTATTTATTAGTTCATATCTTAATGTCCATCCATCTGTTTCTGCCTGTTTTTCTGTCTATGTGTCTGTCTGTCGATCACGCTGCACAGAAGCCGGTGATGTTGAATTAGTTCATTTTTGTGAGTTCAGTAGAGTTAGTTCAAGCCGCTCTGGGCAGTCAGGCAGAAAATGACCATCCACCAAAGACTCATCAGTGAAACTGTACAGTTCATTTTTAACACTCCTGGCACTTTGTACAGAACACACACAGACACAAAATGTGAAGGAGAGAAATATTGAATAATAATACATTTACACAATTTGCAGTTATTTTCAAGTACTTTCTTTGAAACACTTCACTATCACTACAGGTTTTTTTTTTGTCATTGACAAAAGATTGAAATAAAGCACAAAGCCAAAAGAGCCAACACAAATGAAGTGACACACACACAAAAAAAACACTCATTCAAGAGAAAAGGAAATGAGGTAGAAAAAATATAAAGGAATGGGTGAGAGGGTAACAGAAGAAGGAGCTGCAGGAAATGGGATGCATGCAGAGAGAGGAAGTGAAAGGGAAGAATGGTCATATGTGGATGAATGAATATACAGAGCATGTGTGCAAAAAGATGATAAAGACCATCAATCACCACAACAAAGAGCACACAATCACACACACTTGAGTTTCAGAAACAGCTTTGTTCATCAGAACTCACTCAGGTTTGATATTGGATTGTTACCTCAGCAAAGCCACAGAATTACATTAGTTTCCTGGTGTGTTGTGTTTACTGTGTTCTTTCATAGTGATAGAAAACCTGTGGTTTCCATACAGTTCCAGACAAAAACAGATTCTGCTCATTTTTCTGCAGTAGAAAATATCAGTTTGGACTAAAATTCAGCCTGCAGTGTGATAAATGCAAGCAGCAGCATGAGAGAAGAACTGTGAGTAAATAACATTATCTTAGCTTAGAAAAGCACCCACGCGTTCCTGCCTTCACTATCTACTAGGGTATACAAAGAAGTCGGGTGACACATTAGCTAAAGATAGATGTGTTTTACATGACACGCAAACCCGGATCATCTCTGCTCTAATATAAACATTTACAGTTTTACTCATGTGACACGGTGGCTCAGTGGTTAGCACTGTCGCTAGTTCGGGTCCCAGCTGGAGTCTGTGTGGAGTTTGCATGTTCTCTCCGTGTTTGCGTGGGTTTCCTTCGGGTGCTCCGGTTTCCCCCACAGTTCAACGACATGTGGTATAATAATATTTAATAATATTAAATAAACTAAATAAACTAATAAACTAAATCGTTGACAGTGTATGAGTGTGTGTGTGAATGAGTGTTTCCCAATACTGGGTTGCGGCTGGAAAGGCATCCATTGCGTAAAACATATACTGTGGTAACCTCTGAAATAGAGACTAAGCCGAAGGAAAAAGAATTAATGAAAAATGTGTAGCACATACTGGCCGTTTCTCAATATGCATTCTTCAGTGTTTCTGTGTCCTCATGTAACTTCATCATCAACCGCCAAAGTTCAGTTCCAAAACTCAAGACCGCAAGAACGGAGCACGTGTGAAAATTCCCAGATGTGTTCTTAGTATCGAGGATGCGTGGATTCAGACTTGAGCACTGAACTCCCAGAAGTCATTGCGGCTGAAAAAAAGGAGGCGGGAAGTGCAGCATACCTGTTTATTATTAAAGTTCAGAGATATAAATTATTTATCTCAGAAGTTTCCCTAAATGAGAAGGTGAAAGTAAACATTCAAAATTCGTATTAAAATCTGTTTTAATTGTATTGTGCAAAGCATATTTGTAAGGTTTTTGTGCATGTTATATATATTGAAAAGGGAAAAAACAATAAATCATTGTATGAATGCTGTAATGTTTAAATAGTTTTTCGTTAAAAATGTGTGAAGGTCATGTGACCATCGGGAAGAAAGCAGCATCTCATTTGTCAGAGGACACGTTCTCTCTGCTGTTTCTCAATATGCGTTCTTCAGCGATCTTGTGTCCTTGTATTCTCCTGTAACATCCTCATCAACTGCCAAAGTTCAGTTGCAAAACTCAAGACCACAAGAACGGAGGACACGTGAAAGTTCCCGGATGTGTTCTTAATATCGAGAATGCACCGATGCAGACTTGAGCACTGAACTCGCTCTAGAAGTCTCAAAAGTCATTGCGACTGGAGGTGGGAAGTGCAGCATTTTATTTAGATGTATTATTAAAGTTCAGTGATATAAACTATTTATTACAGACGTTTCCCTAAATGAGACGATGAAAGTAAACATTAACATGAAAATCTTAATAAAAGTATAAACACATTAAGGGTGTTTACAGTATTTGCTGAAATTCATATTAAAATCTGTTGTTTTTTTTTTTTGTATTGTGCAACGTATATTTTATGCATACTATATTTTATGCATAGTATATATTGTGAAAAGGGGAAAACAAATTGTTGTATGAATGCTGTAATGTTTACATAATTTTCGGTTAAAAATACTCGAAGATCATGTGACCATCAGAAAGAACGCTCTGGTTACTAAAGTAACCCTCGTTCCCCGAGGGGGGGAACGGAAATGCTATGTGGAAACTTCTACTATGGGGATTTCATTCAGAAAGCCAATCATCTGAAAGAGTATGTAAACGGGCCAATGAAATGCCAATGAGTTGGCAGCTTCAGCTTGCGCACCTGATGCTCGTTGCAATTAACTTGCTATAAGAGTACATGTGCGAGCAAAGCCAAAGCATCATTTTTTTAGCGGAAGAGACTTTCACCTCAACAGCTAAGGGGCAATTATTATGGCGAAGGAACATAGCATTTCCGTTCCCCCCCTCGGGGAACGAGGGTTACTTTAGTAACCAGAGCGTTCCCCTTCGGAAGGGGAACTTCAATGCTATGTGGAAACTTCCAATATGGGGAAATGTTTGGAAAACGCCATAATGATTGAACCTTACCTTCGCCCCCGATGAGAGGTTTGCCAGGCAAAGAGCGTGAGCGCACCTGCGTCACCAGAGGCGCGGTCTTCCAACGTGTTCCCTGGCCCTTACTTATCCCACTTCAACAGAAGATTTACAGATTTAGATATATTTTTCGGGAGCCGCAAATGCGTCTAGAATAATTTCTAGGAATTTAATACGACAGTACGTTGGGAATGCGTGCAGTCCCGATAGGGAGGACGCTGCGGAGGCCACCTGCTACCCAAGTGGGGAGACTGGGGCAAATAGCATATGAACTAACACTGAGAAGGGGGAGTAAGCATATGAAAATTAGATGGTTAGCGGTGAGGGAAGACACGGGTCCGCCTGTGAGGGGGGACTGCACCGTGGCAGTATAAGCATATGGGATCGCCTAGTGGGGATCGCACATAGCAGGCACCTATACCCAGAACGCGGGCTGACCATCGGGCAGACCAGCAACGTAACGGGCCAGTGCCTGACTCCTCCGCTGAGTCAGGTGCTGGGGGCCTCGGAGGAATATCTGCAGGGTTCGCCAGCGGGGAACTTTTCTGACAGAGCGAAAAAGCGCACGTATCTCTGGGTTAGAGAGAATGGCGCAGCAAGCGTTTTACAACACCTAACCGAATTTCTCATTCACCGCGTGAGAAAATCGGCTCCCCTCAAGATTAATAAATCTTCTAATAGGTGTCGCCCAGCCCGCAGCTCTACAGTGTCTGTTAGAGAGGCGCCGCGTGCTAACGCCCAAAAGGATGCGCGCTTCGAGGAGCGCGCACTCACTCTTGGGGGACGCGGCTCGCCCTGGCTCAGATGAGCGAGGGAGCTGGCATTCAGAGTTCAGTGGGTCCTCTGTTTGGATACGGCACTTCCCGTCTGCCGATCACCATAACAGATAAAGAGCTGAGTACGGTCCTTGTAATAGCAAAGTGCGAAGGACCAAATAAAGGTGCTGGGTCTGCCTCCTCCGTGGGCAGCGCTTGCAGGTTCACTACGTGGCTGAAAGAACGCTGTAGGAACCTAGGGCACCTAGGTGGGCCGGGGTCTCAGGTAAACGTGAGAGTGGGCCGACCCAAAACGTTGGCACATTTCGCTGACCGAAAATGCCTCCAGATACCCACCCATTTGGCCGATGCAAACGCGACCAGCAGAGCTGTCTACCTGGACAGAAATCTTAAAGATACTGAGTCGAGTGATCGAGCAGACCTCTCCTAAGAGAGATCTCCAAGTGGGTATGAGAGGGAAACAGGAAAATTAATATTCATGTCTCGCGCCTCTGGGAACTGGATGATGAGACGATACTTCCCAGCGCGCCGCCATCGCCGCATCCTTAGAGCGGGGATGATCGTAACGCCAACCCCTCAGAGCGGAGGGGACAGCCTAGCTCCAGTCAACTGAAGGAGGATAGCATCACTCTGATCTGGCATGTTCAGGGTTCCTTCTCGGGGAAAAAGGTAACCACACAGCGAATAGACTCCACTTCAGGCGTGGGCATGCCTCGTAGAGGGTGCTCAGCCTGAGTGACAGTGTTAACCACCTAATCGGTAAGTCACCTAAGTCCTCCGCGCTCCATCTATGAACCGTACGTGAAGCACAGATCTGGGCGCGGGTGCCAAACGGTGCCTGTCCCCTGTTCCCAGGGGATGTGCCAGGGAGGGGCCATCACGAGGAGAGAGTTGAAAGCAGGTCCGATTGGGCCAGAGAGGCGCAATACGAGAGCTGTTCCTCGACCTCCCTGACTTTACACAGTATCTGTGCGAGTAGGCTCACTGGAGAAATGCGTATTACGCACGCCCCGAGGCCAGCTGTGTAGCCAGTGGACTTTGCAGGGTTCGCCAAGTGGGGAACTCAAGCGAGAGCGCACGAATCTCTGAGTTAGAGAGAGAAAGGCGCAGCACCGAACAGCTGGACAGTCGGGGGTGGAGTCTCCATTTTCCCAGGCGAAACTGCCGTGAGAGCGAATGGGCTGCACGGTTGAGCTCGGTGGGGGAAAAAATGGAATGCAGCGATTGCGCCGCGTATGACTCCGGGGGAGCAGACGGTGAGCGAGCTGAGACATGCTGCGAGAGCGGATACCCCCACACGGTTGATATACGCCCCCGCTGCCGTACTGTTCGTCCTGACCAGTACGTGTTGTCGCTCCAGCACCGGTAAAAAACGGCGGAGAGTGAGAAACACTGCCAACAGCTCTAGGCGATTGATATGCCAATGCAACTGGGGTTTTTTCAGCTGCATGCCCGCAACACACGGCCCCCCAGCCAGTGCTGGAAGCATCTGTCAAAACGACAATATGTCTGAACGCCTGTCCTAGAGGCACTCAGGCCTGTAGGAACGAGGGGTCGTTCCAGGGGCTGAGGGCGCGGCGACACAGCGCAGTGACAGTCACTCGGTGTGTGTCCGCGTGCCATGCGTGTCTGGGGACTCGATCGTGAAGCCAGTGCCGAAGTGGTCTCATATGGAGTTATCCGAGCGCGTACAGCGGCTGCGGATGTCATATGCTCCAGGAGCCTCTGAAAGATTTCAGTGGAACCACTATTTTGCTGTCGAACTCTCACAGACAGTTCCGCATTAGCCGAGCGCGCTCTCCGGAGAGGCGCGCTGTCATGGTGACCGAGTCCAGCTCCAACCCGAGAAAAGAGATCCTCTGCACGGGGGCGAGTTTGCTCTTTTCTCGGTTGACCTGAAACCCCAATAGGTGGAGGTGCTGGAGCACCTTGTCTCTGTACATAGTCAATTACTCCCGCGAGAGGGCTAAAAACAGCCAGTCGCCGAGATAATTGAGTATGCGGATGCCCGCGAGCCGAAGGGCTCTGTCAGGCTTCTCGACGCAGACCGCAGAAAAGTGACGGTGGCGTGGAGTATGGAGACATGAAGTACGCGTCCTTCAGGTCTATGCTGCAGACCAATCCCGAGGACGAACGCACAGGAGGATGCGCTTCTGCATAAGCATTTTGAACGGCAGCTTGTGCAGACAGCGGTTCAAAACGCGCAGATCTAGGATTGGCCGTAACCCACCGCTCTTTTGGGTACGATGAAGTACAGGCTGTAAACCCGCTCTCCATCTCGGCTGGAGGGATCGGTTAGATTGCATCCTTCGCCAGGAGGACAGCAACCTTCTCTCACAAGACAGGGGCGGGCACAGGGCTGACCCTGGTGACGTACACCCCGTGAACTTGGGAGGCCGTTTCGCAAATCGAATCGCGTAGCCGAGTCTGATCGTGCGTATGAGCCACCGCAAAGGGCTGGGCTGCGCTAACCAGGCAGGCAAAGCCCTCGCTAATGACTGCATCGCTACAATCGCTGACGTACCAGCAGTGGGGCAGCGCGGAGTGGGAGTGCTGATCCGGGGAGCGCTGGGGTCCCGCGGAAGAGCTGGAGGTGAGAGATTTACTCACCTTGCACTCAGACTCCGGAGGAGAGGGCTGGAGGTGTGAGAGAAAGGAGACCGTCCCCCCAGACCCCGTGAGCCACTGGCGAAGTGAGCCGATCCTGCGAGCTGGAAGGCTTTTCATCGCGTCCCAGACTGGCAGTATTCGGGCTGTCACATCCAGGGAAGGGAAAGATGCTCTCTCTCTGAGGAGCCCGGCCCCCCACCGGGGAGAGAGCAAGTTCCCTCTTCTCCAGATGGCCGTCTCAAGAGCGCTTCACGGTCCGTTATCCGGACTTAACGGCGCCCTGGGACGGGGAGCGCTGGTTGCCTGCGAGGTGCTCGGCGCTGCCGCTGGCCGGAGGCGCAGGCGGGGGCGGAGCAGCACTCGAAGACGGACGCTCTCGGCGACAAGCAGTGGATGTGGATGGTTCGGCGGGAGGGGAGCGGTCTTACATCCCCGCCGAAGGATGGCCCATCATATCCGACTGCACCACCGTGAATTCCTGGGTGAATTCACCAACGGTGTCGCCGAACGGGCCAGACTGGTATATGGGGGAGTCAAGAAAGTGAACTTTGTCGACTCCGCGCATATTTTTGCCAGGTTTAGTCCGAGGTGGCGGTCCTGGACCACTAACGTGGCCATCGTCTTTCCCGGGGCACACGCAGCGGACTTGAGATCCGTGGAGCTCAGTCGGGTGCGGTGCGGGGCTTGTAACAAGCCTGGGTCGGAACCACCCTCGTGCAGCTGGGCCAGCGCACGCGCATGGACCCTGGCGTGCAGGGTGGAAGCAGTCTGGCCCGCGGCTGTGTGGGCTCTGGCTCGGGAGGCAGAAAACCAACACACCTTGGACGGGAGATGAGGCTAATTCCAGCAGAAGGAGGCACCACGCGGGCCCGTGATGGCACTCTCAATCTGGGGAATCGACTCGTACTCCCTGGCTGCTCCACCATCAAGAGTGGTGAGGTGGAGGCGCACGCAGATCAGGCAGAGAAAGGTGCCCTCAAGACTGCGTGAGCCCACTGTGCACTTCCGGGAAGAGAGGGATGGGAGGCTAGAAGGTATTGCCTTTTAATCCTCCACATACACCCATCTAGTCGGTCCGGCCGCGGAGCTGGGGGATAAACCATCTCCAGACCCACAACCGAAACAGCCCGGGAAAGCACGGTTATCATGTCTGTTTCAAGATCGGCCTCCGCCGCGCTCGCTCCCGATGGGAGGGGAACGGAGGGGGGGGATCCTTCATCAGACCATGACAGCCCAACCTCCAGATGCAGCGGTGGACATCTGAGCCTCGGTGGTCATCAAGTGAGAGGGGGCGGCCATCCGAGGATGGAGCGCTTCTCTCACTCAAAGCTTGGATGGAGCGCGTGGAGGAGTGAGAGGTCCACAAGCCCGAGGGCGGCAGATTTACTCCCACTGTAACCCTCAGATCTGCCCGAGTGCCCACCGCGGAGCGGGGGACAACTGGGGGTGGGTGGCTCTTTTGCAAGAGCGAGCCGGGATCTTAACTGCGCAACAGACATGCCACCGCAGTGATGGCATGCACTGCCCACGAGCACCGCATTAACATGCTGGACCCCCAGACATGAAACGCAGTGCTCGTGCCCATCATCCGAGGACAGGAAACCACCGCATCCAGAAACGCACAGTCGGAGCGACGTCTTGAAAAAGACGCGCTGCACGACCGTGTTGCTCTTTTAGGAAATTCGCAACAATACATACCGCTCTGGAGGACCGGACCCAAAGGACGCCAGGCAAGGGAGAAACCCAGCTCGACCATCTGCCGCTGCGTGTCACACACTCTGGACCGGGAGATCGCTCTCGTTCACTCTCTGTCTGAAACTCAGCTGGAGGAACCCTCATCGACTCTCTCAGAAGACTGTTGAAGTCTCTGAAGTGAAAATGATGCTTTGGCTTTGCTCGCACATGTACTCTTATAGCAAGTTAATTGCAACGAGCATCAGGTGCGCAAGCTGAAGCTGCCAACTCATTGGCATTTCATTGGCCCGTTTACATACTCTTTCAGATGATTGGCTTTCTGAATGAAATCCCCATAGTGGAAGTTTCCACATAGCATTGAAGTTCCCCTTCCGAAGGGGAATGCAGCATCTCATAGAACGCGTTCTGTGTTCTCGCGGTCTGTTCAGTTCATTCTTCCGAGGTGACCTGGCAAGATCGGTCTTCACAAGAACGCAAGTCCGTTCTCGGTGTTCTTGAAATTGAGAAACGGCTGAGTTTGTTCCTCCGAGGTGACCTGGCAAGACCGCACTCCACGAGAACGCAAGTCCATTCTCTGCATTCTTGGAATTGAGAAACACTCGAGTTCGTTCTTCGTAATTTTCTAAACTGATATTAAAGCCATTAATCTAATTAATTAATTTGTATTTATTATAAATTAATTTTAAAATTAACATACATTCAGCTAATATAATATGTATAAAAATGATTTTGGCATATTTTATTATGTAAACCCACACAAATTCCGAGCTTGTTGATCAACATTTTTAGACGGTTATAAGGGCCTCATTTCTATTTACTGAAAAAAAGGCTTTATTTTGTAACCCATTTCCGGGAAAGTGCCTACAGCATAGGCTGAAGGAAAGAGAGAGGATCAGGGCTTATGATATTAAGAGATGAAGGTCTTTATAGAGAATATTAAGATGCAGGGCCTGTTTGATGTAGCGGTATGTATCATGGCATAAATAAAAATCAAAGTCTTGATGAAAGAAGCAGAAAAAGGAAAATGCGTAAGTAAAAGAATAAAAGGTCAATCACTGGCAGACAGAGGAGGTACTTATGAATAGACTACAAGAGATGAAGAACGCCATCTATTCCTCTGCTCTAAGGATTCTGCCAGCTGTGGCTTTATTCAATAAAGCTCAAACAAGAGACGCCGCATCAAAACCAGAGGCTAATTAATAATCCATTAATACAAAATGGCTGTGGATGTGTGCTGTCTGCGAGATGCATGCATGTCTGTTTGTGCTTGTGACTGAAAGGGGAAATAGAAACAATGAAGGGCAGAGACTCCATTTAAAACCCTCCAGACCGCTTGTCTAATTGGAGTTGCTCATCGGGACAGGCTCAGGGGACACCCTAATTACTAAAGGCGTAATCGCTGCTCGTTTAATACTCAGACCCGACAAAAACCTGACAAATTCCCTCAAATCCGTAGAGTGTTTGGGCCTGTGCCTCAGATGAAAGCTGAACATTATCTGGCCATGCAGGATAATGACCTGATTTGGTTGAAGGACACCTTAGGAAGCGAGTGTGTATGCTAATTTGGGGACTGATTTGTTCCCGGAAGTGAATTAATTCAAACTCTTTTAAAAATCCTTTTGGGGATGAACCTACTTTAATAATATTTTACTTTGATTGCTTTTTTAGACATGTTAACTTTGAAATCATGTCAACCAGCAGTTATTAAAGTATTATGGTGTCTGCTCAATAGCTGTTTCCATCCACCTATTCTTATGCACATTTTGGAATATTGCATAAAAAAGGCTTAATGGAAATGTCAAGATGCACATAAATTTTGTCTTGAGCGGCTGCTCTCCAAAAGAGTGGTCTCTTCTGCGTTGTAAGTAATATATTATATTAGAAAAAAGGCCCATGGTGGCTTCTACCGCTGCAAGTTCAATTTTTCTTCTTGATATTTGACGGCAGTTTATCAGAAAGAAGGTATCGTTCTCTTTGACACATTGGATGGAAACGGTTCTTTTATTCACAAATGTTTTATGCGATATTTCAGTTTTGCACACAAGTCTAATTTGCACTTGGACGAAATCATATAGCTTATGTCTGGTAACAGTTTATTCAGATGGTCCCTCAACATGTAACTTTTCAAGTACTGTACAAGTCAACTTAGGATCTACTAACCCGAATGTTATCCTACTACACTGCTATCAATGACTATTTTTACATGGACATCAGTAATCAAATTATTTGCCTTAATCTGAACAAGACAATAATATGATTAAGGTGTTTACATGAATTGCTTTTTGAATGCTCCTTTCATAATCATGTTTTACATGTTATAGCACAGTGCTTAATTTGAAGATGAATAATTCTCAGAAGAAAACCAAGAAATAAAAGTTACCGTGAAAAAAGAGCATCACATTTCTCAATGATCTTAAATTATTTTGTGCCATATATCTCAAGGTTTTAAAAAATGAAATGCGTGACTGCCTCTTTGCCATTTTGAAAATACAGATATTATTTATGTAGGTCACTACGCCTTTATTTATTTTCGCTGCTCACTGTGCATGAAACAATCACCAATCAATAAGAATGATTGTAAACATAAGAAAGCCGATTAGACTTTTGCTTTAACTTGACCATGGTGACTACCATCATGTGGGTGCGCGCATACACAATCCACACTAACTTCTCTCTCTCACACACACACACACATACAGTAGGTATTTACCATGCAAAAGTTAATGCCGGATCCATTAAAATAAATACCAGAATGCAAAATAAGAATATCTTACATTTTCCGGAAGAGGATCCGGCAAGATCCGGCTCATATTAAGCACTGTTACAGCATATTCAATTAACTTCCTCCGGAGTTTCATGTAATTTCGGGTTTTTCATTTTTAATTCGTCGAGCTTAACTGCACTTTGGCGCTTTCCTTCAGGAACATTTCATTAATGCCCCCATGACAAACGAGATATTGGATGCGAGTATGAACTGCTGGAAGAGTGTTGTTTCAATGGAATTTCATACCGCACGCCTCATGAGAAAAGAAAAAACTCAGCATTTCACGATGTGTGTCTGTGGTTATTTACTAAGTCGATAGGTGCAGAGAATAGTGTCAAACAGCCGAGTGTGTATGAAATATCCTGTTGCAAAACATGGCGAAAATCCTACATGATGGTAATAGTTTGATTAAGGTGTTTACATGTCTACTGCACTTCAATAATGTGAGCAAAATGGGCATACTCCACATCTTAATCAATTTCTGATTAGTTTGATTATGACTTTAGTCAGATTAAATTAATCAAAAATTGCCATTTACATGGTAGACTTCCAGAGTAATGTTTTAATCGCATAAAAATCAGACTATTGATGTCCATGTAAACGTACTCATTGAGAGTTTGATGATGTAGTTGCACAGTAGTTAACAGGATGTCTGAATGAGACCATCAAAATAAAACATAACCTAAAACCAAACTCTGTAAATGTAACCTTTTATCCATTCTGAAAACATTATCTATGAATACACACACAGACACACAGTATCGCTGCTTTAAAAGCTTCACCTGTTGACCATTAGCCCAATATTTCAGCAAGCAGAATGACAAATCTAAGCAAAGATTTGACTCTGGAGTCCCAGCACATTTTGAAATGCATTTCACGTAAGCACTGATTCAAGCCGGATGCCAGTGAAATGACCACTGAGGGCATAATTGCATGCGTCACCGTGTGTCACCATGTGTCACCGTGTCGATAAAAGAAAAAAAAAAGTCTATGATATTTGCCTGAGGCAGGAAGGAATCTCACTGTAATATCATGAGGTGTGTGTGTCTGCATGTACGCTGGTGTCGGTTTATAGATAATTACAATAGCTCTGGCTCACCCCGTTTTTCCTGACCCATCCTGAACTCATCCTCTGCCTCGTTAAGCAGCCCTGAATCTATCAGCTAATTAATCACCTCCTCAGTCCATACACACACACCTCTCTCACCCGCAAAACTGCTCAAAATAATGATTGAGTTCATACAAATGAAAATTCTTTCAATATTGCCAGCTTTCTAGATGCATGTTTTAAATAATGTTGAACAGTGTTGTTTTTTTAAGCAGGTAATATCTTAAACAATTCAGAAATTTCAGGGCATGCAGCAACTCAATGTATTTAGGCATGAAAAGTTAGAGATTTAAGTGATTTTGATTGTGCCATGATTGTTGGTACCACACAGGCTGACCTGAGATCTGAAACTGCTGATCTGCTGCAATTTTCACACATAACGATCTCTAGGATTTTTAAAGAGAATGGACTGACTGATTCAATCTTATAAAAAGGTAACAATAGCTCAAAAAACCCTATTAATTATATTAGAGGTCTTTAGAAGAATCTACAAACTTTGAACCAGATAAGCTACAGCGGCAGAAGCAAAGGCGGAGCGTGTCCAAGGCCAAAGACCCAGAGATGGCAGCAATGAAACAAATTACTGCAGTATATATTCTCACTCAAACCATCCAAACCGTAAAAAAAGTGTTGCATAGAATGCGCAGGCACATGTCACGCAGAGAAAATTAATATAGTTATTTCAATATGCATTTTTTTAAAGGCGGTGCGATAAATACATTTAAATTTTTATTAAGTGTTGTTCACATTATGTCACAGATGTCAAAGCCAGTTCCTGGAGGGCCGCAGCTCTGCACAGTATAGTTCCAACCCTAATTAAACGCACCTGGTCAAACTAATTTAGTCCTTCAGGCTTTTTGAAACCTACAGGTATAGGTGTGTTGAAGCAGGGTTGGAACTAAACTGTGCAGAGCTGCAGCCCTCCAAGAATTGGCTTTGACACCTGTGCATTAAGTTATTAAAAAAACATTGGTTTAAAGTATTTTGTAACACCCACATCCGGCATTCGACTAAAAATGCGGGTTTATGTTTTAAATTCAATTCAAGAGTTCGCACTTAGATATTGTTTGACAATTGTTAGCAGGTTTGGCATGCTGTCCCGGGAGGGAACCCTGAGCTCAGAGATGATTGAGCCCAGGGCTCCCGCCTGGTCGATAGAGCATGTGAGGGGAGTACGAGATCAGGTGGTTCTCGAGAGCTCCCCGTGGTAAAGGAAGAAAGGGGGAAAAGGGGTGGATGGGGGGTTTCTTCAGAAAAATGAAGATAAGGGAGTAGTTTTTAGCTAGGCTATTTATAGCGAGTTTGGATTAATCTGATTGGCTAACTAATGATGGTGAATGAGACCAGCTGCAGTCAATTATATCACGTGCTCCTCTCGAAATTAGTTTGTGAAACTTCACTTCAAGAATTCGCACTTAGATATTGTTTGACAATTGTTAGCAGGTTTGGCATGCTGTCCCGGGAGAGAACCCTGAGCTCGGAGATGATTGAGCCCAGGGCTCCCGCCTGGTCGATAGAGCATGTGAGGGGAGTACGAGATCAGGTGGTTCTCGAGAGCTCCCCAAAATGCATGAGACTCGAGACAGTAGCCGTATATTCTAAGAAACTCCCCAAAAGGCTAAAAGCTATATCCGGCTGCTGGATATAGTGTTTTTTAAGGAAAGGGAAAGTAAAGAGGGCTCCAGTGGGAGCAAAGGGTGACACAGACTCCTGCGGGAGCCCGAGCAGAGTTGGCGTGGGCAAAATAATCCTGCGGTAGTAGAGACTCGGGGAGACCCCTGAGGGAGTCAGAGCCACTAGCGGGAATCCTGCTGGAGTCAGAAAAATGAGGGGGAAGTGTGGACTCCAGCTGGATAGGGGGTGAAGGGGGCAGGGGTGTGGGGGCATGGACTCCGAGAGAGTCAATTACTCGAGGAACACTCCAAATGGAGATAGAGCTGGGAAGTGGCAGCACTATATATAAATATATATATTATATATATATATATATATATATATATATATATATATATATAATATAAAATGGGGTAATCTAGGGCCTTGGGGGGGGGCAATTTTTTTAAGAACTCCTGCGGGAGTTGAGTGAGTGAAAAGGGGAGAAAGCTGAGTGAGACTCAGAGCTTGAAGGAAAAGGTTAAATGGCTGGGTCATGCCCACGCCCTTGGGAAGTTGAAGTGGCTGGGTAGTGCCTCCGCCAGGAAAGCCGGCTTGGCTTGGTCGTATCCTCTCCCTTGAGAGGTTGTGTCTGGATTGAACCCGTGCATTTGGCAGCTGGAATTAGGGTGTCTGCTGGTGAGGGGCTTCTGGGCTTCTTCGATGGCTTTGCTATGTAAATGTAGGATTAAAGGCATCGGAGACCACCTTCCCAGTGTTGTATGTGCTGTTGTGGTAGCCCTTGTGTGCTGCTGTGGTAGTGGCTCCGATTCTAAATAGGTGACTAGAGTATGATTCTGGTGGGCAGCCTGAATGGTGGAGGACTGCTTTGAGGTGTTTACTTAGGTGGCCTGTATTGTGTGTGTGTGTGTGTGTGTGTGTGTGTGTGTGTGTGTGTGTGTGGTGTTGTGTGTGTGTGTGAGGCCGAGTTCTTACTGCCAAGATCGGATACAAATACATTCTCATCTAATCCAGAGGCTGATAGAAATCCAAACAAATGTTTTCCATCAGGGTATATGCACCTGCACCGAAGTTGGCGGCTGCCCGCGCCGCCCAACCACGACCCAGGACGCCGCCCGCACTCTACCGCGCCACGGAGCGCAACCCGAAAAGTTTCATTCCAAATAACATGCGAAGGAGCTTATGCAATACAATCTATTGTCATGTATGCGCAGTGTCGCGGCGCATCCTGCACGACGCCCCTCAGCAGAGTTCTTACTGCCAAGATCGGATACAAATACATTCTCATCTAATCCAGAGGCTGATGCTGCGAGTTAAAGGAGGTGAGTGATGAAAGGGCGTCCCTGCAGGATAATGTGCATGCGAGGATTTTTAGGTGTCCTGGATGGACAGCAATTCATGTTTAGAACTTTCTTGTTTCTTTAAGAATGGAAGACGACTAAGTTTCAGTCGATTTTCTTTAGGTATGGATGTTTGGAATGATAGGAATCTAAATTGATGTCTAAGAATTCTATGAAAGTGCTTGGGCCGGAGGTTTCTCCTTCCGCGAGGAAAATGTCGATATTAGCCAGAACTGTCAAGTGTTTGGCTGGTGGAGCAGGGGGAAAGATAAGGAGATCATCTAGGATAACTACATGCAAATGCCTTATTGTTGCGAGAATCTGGCAAATAGCTTCTGAAGCATAAATGTGTGGGCTACTTCTGCGTCCGAATGTTAAACGAACTGTGAAGTGGAATTGTGATCACCGATTGATGCCAGAAATCACCGGAGATGCCAGAAGTCGGGGTTTAATGGAATGACTTTAAAGGCGGGGGTAATGTAGGCTAAACTGTGGTGAGCCAAGCG
Organism: Danio kyathit; assembly: GCA_903798195.1. Lineage (NCBI taxonomy): Eukaryota > Metazoa > Chordata > Actinopteri > Cypriniformes > Danionidae > Danio > Danio kyathit. Next base: position 31,057,952 of record LR812527.1, read on the forward strand.
TTGCGGCCGACTAGTTTAATTAGATATTTACTTGGTCTATGGCGTGGTAATATAAGCATCTTCGTCGGGCGGAATGATGCTGTTGATGCTGGAAAAGGCGAAATTATGAGGATGGAGATCCATTGTTAGTAATTTTTTCCAGAAACTTTCTAAAGCCCACTACAATAGAGCTGATGTGAAATGCCAAACGGTGGAGCGAGAAAAGGGGACAGATCGTGAATTTATTGTCGATCTCTTTCTTGATTTATTGCTCTACGATTTCTGGTTCAGCATTGTCGGTTGGAGGAAGGAGGGTTGATACCGGGTGGGATTCGTTAGACAGACCTGAAATGAGAAATTCAATAAAAGTTAGAATCAGGGTGCAAACATAATTCAGTAAAAAGATTAGAGATATTGACAGAAGTTGACAAGTAATTTCTTTGGCTTCATTAAGCTGATGACGTGCGCGTCGCCATGGTTAGAAGTGAGAGTAGGAGAAAGAGCAGGGATAGCGAATGTAGAGGGGAGGGTAGTCTACGTAGCTGGTGGATCTTGGGATGGATAATTGTTATGAGCTGGGTTATTAAAGAGAGAAGAATAAGAGGGTTTAGAGTGGTAAGGATAGCTGGAAGAGAAGGGCTGGAGTTTGCACTGGATTGGGGAGCTGAAGGCTAGAGGAGGGGAGGTGGAAGTCCAAGAGTTGCGTTAGCCTATTGTCCGGGAGATTAGTCCCATCCATTTTTAAAATGAATGATAGCGCTGCAATGTATCCGATTCCAAGATTGCTTTATTGCTTTCTTTGATGGCCCGGGTGTCAGAGTGTTGCGATGCTTGTAGTGTGTTGAGGATAGAGGGGCGTGGCAGGAGCGTGTGGTTGTTCTGTCCTGGGGCGGAGTTGGTGAAACGGTGGATTCGTAAGTCTTCAATGGTTCTGATTTACTGCAGCGGCTTGGAATTGTGATTCCGTCATCTAGAAAGTCTGGCGGTCGTGGTGGAGTTCGGTGACTTTAATTTGTTGGATAGAGACGTATGATGATGCTGGAGGAGGTAGGTGGCGTTTTTGAATTATGAGGTGTTGTGTTCTGGCTTGAGTGCAGCGGATAGGCCTTTAGCCTCTTAGTAGAGCCTCGGTCTCGAGTCGATATTCAGGCTGAGCTGGGTGTTGTTGAGACGGGGCTGGTGTTTCAGGGAGAACAGAGCTTTCTTTCCTGTCCGTAAGCTGCGCTGTTGCTGTGTTTGCCTCCTCTGTTGTTGTTGGTGGTAAAGGTGGTGGTATTTGTGTAAGTAGCAGCTTGGTTTGTCCGTGAGTAGCTTTCGGAGGAGCTGGAGCGGACCTGTTGTTAGCTTCTTTGGAAAAACGAAGATAAGGGAGTAGTTTTTTGCTAGGCTATTATAGCGAGTTTTGGATTAATCTGATTGGCTAACTAATGATGGTAAATGAGACCAGCTGCAGTCAATCATATCACATGCTCCTCTCGAAATTAGTTTGTGAAACTTCACGAAGTTGCATGCTAATTTTGAGCTGGCAGACAATTTAAATTTACTGTAAAAAAAAAAAAACTTAGTTCATTCAACTTAAAATTTTAAGGGAACAAGCTTCAGGACATTTTTGAGTTTGCTCAACTTAAAACGAGTAAAGTGTAGTAATTGGGTTGAAAGTTGAGTCAACTCAAAAGTGTCCTGATGTTTGTTGCCTGTTGAATCAACCTTTTTTGTGTCACAAAAAAAAATCACACAGCAAAGATTAACTCCAATACAAGTGTGTAATTAAAAACATAATCAAGGAGGATTTTGCTGCGGCAGATAAGGCAATGGCTATTATTTATATTGGCTGCCATGGCAAGTCACATAAGCCTACAGTTTATATTTTAGTCAACAGTGGTTTGATAGGTGGTACTATTGATCTATTATACAGTGCTTTAAAAATTAATATTTTTATCCATTTCTCTGTGAATATAGGCAATGTATTTTGATGCTTTTAAACAAAACATTTATAAAACAGATATATTTAATAAAATAATATTTTAGTCACCAATCATATTTAGAAATTAAATTTAAAAAATATTGAAAAAAATTACAACCTACAAATTTCAACAAATCTTTACAGTTTCCTCTTTTTTTTTAATTTGTATTTAATATTTTCTATAGGACATACATTTGACTACTATGTAGTTTTTGGACCGTTATCGCAAGTTATTTTGTTAGATAAGCTTCAGATTTGGCTTCAGTACTGACTAATCAAATTTATATTGTATAGCTTCCTATTAAAAATATGAATTTTAAAGATAGATTTGTGAGGTGTACTTATATGCTGAGCACTGTATGGTTACTTTAATAAAGTATTTTAATGTGTGCGTTGAATATAATAGACATTTGTTGATAGGTGGTACTATTTTATGAAGCCTCTTGTTGGTCTGTTGCAAATCTTTTTAAATGCATTAAAGGGAAGCACATATCTTAGTCTTACCCTGGAGTTTTTTCACCCTCCACCCATGAGCAGAAGACACTTCTCTTGACACTTCTGTCAACTGAGAGAGCAAACTGAGGCTACAATTCACAGGCTCACCAAATTAGATTAGCTTCTCTGGTCTGATGAGTTTTATTTACTGCTGTGAAATTAGGGTCTGAATTTGGAGTAATCAACAAGAAACATGGATTTATCTCATCTGCTGCTGCTGGTATAATGCTGGAGAATTTTTTTTCTTGCCATATTTTATAGAAATAGGACTTTTTAAACAGCCTGGCTAAGTGTTGTTGCTGAACAGGTCCATCACTTTATGACCACAGTGTACTTTCTTGTAATGGCTATTTCCTCCAATCTATCTCCTCATTTATTTCCAGTCTTTTTTTTGCCACAAAGACTTAAGGCAAGATGGCGTCCAACACTGTGCTAGTATGGTGTACTAAATAATAAGTTCATTCATTCATTCAGTTTTCTTTTTCGGCTTAGTCGCTTTATTAATCTGGGGTTGCCACAGCGAAATGAACCGCCAATTTATCCAGCATTGTTTTACGCAGCGGATGCCCTTCCACCTGCAACCCATCACTGAGAACACTCATACACTCTCATTCACACACATACTCTACGGACAATTTAGCTCACCCAATTCCCCTATAGCGCATTTCTTTAGACTTGCGTGGGGGGAAACCGGAGCACCCGGAGGAAACCCATGCCAACACGGGGAAAACATGCAAACTCCTCACAAAAAAGGCCAACTGACCCAGCCAAGGCTCGAACCAGCAACCTTCTTGCTGTGAGGCAACAGCACTATCCACTGTTCCACCACGTAACCAGTTTAAGTTTTAATGTCTATATATGTATATAATAAGTTTTTATAAGTTGTTGAGTGTTAATTATAAATCTGAAGCCAAAATCACATTTGTACACTATATTACATGAGACAATACATATAAACCAATGGATACTATGATGAAATTTACATTATTGAATGTTTATTGGAACACTTTATTTTGATGGCCCATTTGAGTATTAGTAGTCTGTCTGCTTAATATCTGTTGATGTTGCTCCTTCAACAGACATTTAACTGACTATAAAAACTTTGCAAGTACATGTAAACTTACCCTAACCCTAACCCCAACCTAACAGTCTGCTTATAATCTAATGAAAATGAGTCGACATGTGCAATGTAACCAACACAGCATCAAATAAAGTGTGACCTGTTTATTTTTTGTTCTTTAATCAAGCAATAAATCATTCAGATCAACAACCAAGGCTCTTAAAAACAAGACAGAAAAAGATGACAAATTACTTTCCTGCAAAATGACAGTTGCAGTGCTTCTTGCACATTGCATGACACTTTCCCTTAAGTGCTCCTCAAGCTTTTTTTAATCCACAAGGATAATTGCCAGTCAGTCTTTTTACAATTTTTGCACTAGGTTACATTATTCCCCATGTATCATAGCAGAAACTAAAAGTCCAGTAAGTGGCATTACAGTAATAATTTTATCATTGAAAATAACACCCCACCTATGCTAATGTAAAATAAAAAACACTTGCCATGGCAACCAAATCATTTAACCATGCATGTCTTTTTGCATTTTTTTTCATGATTTTGGTTTCAATTGATTGTACCCAACCACCACAAATTGCAAATGCATGCTTTAGAACACTCCAGTTACTAAGGTAACCCTCGTTCCCCAAGGGGGGGAACGGAAATGCTATGTGGAAACTTCCACTATGGGGATTTCATTCAGAAGCCAATCATCTGAAAGAGTATGTAACGGGCCATGAAATGCCAATGAATTGGCAGCTTCAGCTTGCGCACCTGATGCTCGTTGCAATTAATTTGGCTATAAGAGCACATGTGCTAGCAAAGCCAAAGCATCATTTTTTTTAGCGGAAGAGACTTTCACCTCAACAGCTAAGGGGCATCATTATGGCGAAGGAACATAGCATTTCCGTTCCCCCCCCTCGGGGAACGAGGATTACCTTAGTAACCGGAGCGTTCCCCTTCGGGAGGGGAACGTCAATGCTATGTGGAAACTCCCACTATGGGGAAATGTATGGAAAAACGCCATAATGATTGAACCTTACCTTCACCCCTGATGAGAGGTTTGCCAGGCAAAAGAGAGCGTGAGCGCACCTACGCGGTCTTCCAACGTGTTCCCTGGCCCTACTTATCCCACTTCAACAAAGATTTACGGATTTAGATATATTTTTCTGGAGCCGCAATCGTCTAGAATAATTTCTAGGAATTTAATACGACAGTACGTTGGGAATGCGTGCAGTCCCGATGGGAGGAGGACGCGGATGCCCCTGCTACCCAATGGAGACTGGTGGCGAGAGAGCATATGGACTAGCCCTGAGGGCTCCCCTCAAGATTATAAATCTCGCAATAGGTGTCGCCAGCCCGCAGCTCTACGGTGGGGAAAATGAATGCAGCGATTGCGCCGCGTATGACTTCGGGGAGCGACGCGAGCGAGCTGAGACATGCGGCGAGAGCGGATACCCCCATTCTGTTGATATATGCCCGCCGCCGTACTGTCCGTCCTGACCAGCACGTGTGTCGCTCCAGCACCGTGTAAAAAACGGTGGAGAGCGAGGAACACTGCGCAACACTCTAGGCGATTGATATGCCAATGCAACTGGGTTCCTTTCCACAGGCCCGCGCTGCATGCCCGGAACACACGGTCCCCCAGCCCATGCTGGAAGCATCTATCAAAATGACAATATTTCTGGACACCTGTCCTAGAGGCACTCAGCCTGTAGGAACGAGGGATCGTTCCAGGGGCTGAATCGCGGCGACACAGCGTAGTGACAGTCACCGGTGTGTGCCAGCGTGCCATGCGCGTCTGGGCTCGATCGTGAAGCCAGTGCTGGAAGTGGTCTCATATTGAGCATCCGCGCGTGACAGCGGCTGCGGATGCCATATGCCCCAGGAGCCTCTGTAGATTTCAGTGGAACCACTATTTGCTGTCAAACTCTCTCAGACAGTTCACATTAGCGAGGCGCACTCTTCGGAGAGTCGCGCTGTCACGGTGACCGAGTCCAGCTCCAACCCAAGAAAGAATCCCTCACGGGGGCGAGTTTGCTCTTTTCTTGGTTGACCTGAAACCCCAATAGGTGGAGGTGCTGGAACACCTTGTCTCTGTGCATAATCAATTGCTCCAGAGAGAGGGCTAAAATCAGCCAGTCACTGAGATAATTGAGTATGCGGATGCCTGCGAGCCAAAGGGCGCTAGGCACCCTCCGCGAGCTTGGTGAAGACCCGGTGCAGACAGAGAGAACCCGAAAGGGAGGACTTGTACTTCTGCCTGTTTTTCTGTCTATGTGTCTGTCTGTCGATCACGCTGCACAGAAGCCGGTGATGTTGAATTAGTCATTTTTGTGAGTTCAGTAGAGTTAGTTCAAGCCGCTCTGGGCAGTCAGGCAGAAAATGACCATCCACCAAAGACTCATGAACTGTACAGTTCATTTTTAACACTCCTGGCACTTTTTACAGAACACACACAGACAAAATGTGAAGGAGAGAAATATTGAATAATAATACATTTACACAATTTGCAGTTATTTTCAAGTACTTTCTTTGAAACACTTCACTATCACTACAGGTTTTTTTTTTGTCATTGACAAAAGATTGAAATAAAGCACAAAGCCAAAAGAGCCCACAAATGAAGTGACACACCACAAAAAAACACTCATTCAAGAGAAAAGGAAATGAGGTAGAAAAAATATAAAGGAATGGGTGAGAGGGTAACAGAAGAGGAGCTGCAGGAAATGGAGATGCATGCAGAGAGAGGAAGTGAAAGGGAAGAATGGTCATATGTGGATGAATGAATATACAGAGCATGTGTGCAAAAAGATGATAAAGACCATCAATCACCACAACAAAGAGCACAACAATCACACACACTTGAGTTTCAGAAACAGCTTTGTTCATCAGAACTCACTCAGGTTGATATTGGATTGTTACCTCAGCAAAGCCACAGAATTACATTAGTTTCCGGTGTGTTGTGTTTTACTGTGTTCTTTCTTTCAAGTGATAGAAAACCTGTGGTTTCCATACAGTTCCAGACAAAAACAGATTCTGCTCATTTTTCTGCAGTAGAAATATCAGTTTGGACTAAAATTCAGCCTGCAGTGTGATAAATGCAAGCAGCAGCATGAGAGAAGAACTGTGAGTAAATAACATTATCTTAGCTTAGAAAAGCACCCACGCGTTCCTGCCTTCACTATCTACTAGGGTATACAAAGAAGTCGGGTGACACATTAGCTAAAGATAGATGTGTTTTTACACACGCAAACCCGGATCATCTCTGCTCTAATATAAACATTTACAGTTTTACTCATGTGACACGGTGGCTCAGTGGTTAGCACTGTCGCTAGTTCGGTCCCAGATGGAGTCTGTGTGGAGTTGCATGTTCATCTCCGTGTTTGCGTGGGTTTCCTTCGGGTGCTCCGGTTTCCCCCACAGTTCAACGACATGTGGTATAATAATATTTAATATTAAATAAACTAAAAACTAATAAACTAAATGTTGACAGTGTATGAGTGTGTGTGTGAATGAGTGTTTCCCAATACTGGGTTGCGGCTGGAAAGGCATCCATTGCGTAAAACATATACTGTGGTAACCTCTGAAATAGAGACTAAGCCGAAGGAAAAAGAATTAATGAAAAATGTGTAGCACATACTGGCCGTTTCTCATATGCATTCTTCAGTGTTTCTGTGTCCTCATGTAACTTCATCATCAACCGCCAAAGTTCAGTTCCAAAACTCAAGACCGCAAGAACGGAGCATGTGAAAATCCCAGATGTGTTCTTAGTATCGAGGATGCGTGGATTCAGACTTGAGCACTGACTCCAGAAGTCATTGCGGCTGAAAAAAAGAGGCGGGAAGTGCAGCATACCTGTTTATTATTAAAGTTCAGAGATATAAATTATTTATCTCAGAGTTTCCCTAAATGAGAAGGTGAAAGTAAACATTCAAAATTCGTATTAAAATCTGTTTTAATTGTATTGTGCAAAGCATATTTGTAAGGTTTTTGTGCATGTTATATATATTGAAAAGGGAAAAAACAATAAATCATTGTATGAATGCTGTAATGTTTAAATAGTTTTTCGTTAAAAATGTGTGAAGGTCATGTGACCATCGGGAAGAAAGCAGCATCTCATTTGTCAGAGGACACGTTCTCTCTGCTGTTTCTCAATATGCGTTCTTCAGCGATCTTGTCCTTGTATTCTCCTGTAACATCCTCATCAACTGCCAAAGTTCAGTTGCAAAACTCAAGACCACAAGAACGGAGGACACGTGAAAGTTCCCGGATGTGTTCTTAATATCGAGAATGCACCGATGCAGACTTGAGCACTGAACTCGCTCTAGAAGTCTCAAAAGTCATTGCGACTGGAGGTGGGAAGTGCAGCATTTTATTTAGATTTATTATTAAAGTTCAGTGATATAAACTATTTATTACAGACGTTTCCCTAAATGAGACGATGAAAGTAAACATTAACATGAAAATCTTAATAAAAGTATAAACACATTAAGGGTGTTTACAGTATTTGCTGAAATTCATATTAAAATCTGTTGTTATTTTTTTTTGTATTGTGCAACGTATATTTTATGCATACTATATTTTATGCATAGTATATATTGTGAAAAGGGGAAAACAAATTGTTGTATGAATGCTGTAATGTTTACATAATTTTCGGTTAAAAATACTCGAAGATCATGTGACCATCAGAAAGAACGCTCTGGTTACTAAAGTAACCCTCGTTCCCCGAGGGGGGGAACGGAAATGCTATGTGGAAACTTCTACTATGGGGATTTCATTCAGAAAGCCAATCATCTGAAAGAGTATGTAAACGGGCCAATGAAATGCCAATGAGTTGGCAGCTTCAGCTTGCGCACCTGATGCTCGTTGCAATTAACTTGCTATAAGAGTACATGTGCGAGCAAAGCCAAAGCATCATTTTTTTAGCGGAAGAGACTTCACCTCAACAGCTAAGGGGCAATTATTATGGCGAAGGAACATAGCATTTCCGTTCCCCCCCTCGGGGAACGAGGGTTACTTTAGTAACCAGAGCGTTCCCCTTCGGAAGGGGAACTTCAATGCTATGTGGAAACTTCCACTATGGGGAAATGTTTGGAAAACGCCATAATGATTGAACCTTACCTTCGCCCCCGATGAGAGGTTTGCCAGGCAAAGAGCGTGAGCGCACCTGCGTCACCAGAGGCGCTCTTCCAACGTGTTCCCTGGCCCTTACTTATCCCACTTCAACAGAAGATTTACAGATTTAGATATATTTTTCGGGAGCCGCAAATGCGTCTAGAAAATTTTCTAGGAATTTAATACGACAGTACGTTGGGAATGCGTGCAGTCCCGATAGGGAGGACGCTGCGGAGGCCACCTGCTACCCAAGTGGGGAGACTGGGGCAATAGCATATGAACTAACACTGAGAAGGGGGTAAGCATATGAAAATTAGATGGTTAGCGGTGAGGGAAGACACGGGTCCGCCTGTGAGGGGGGACTGCACCGTGGGTATAAGCATATGGATCGCCTAGTGGGGATCGCACATAGCAGCACCTATACCCAGAACGCGGGCTGACCATCGGGCAGACCAGCAACGTAACGGGCCAGTGCCTGACTCCTCCGCTGAGTCAGGTGCTGGGGGCCTCGGAGGAATATCTGCAGGGTTCGCCAGCGGGGAACTTTTCTGACAGAGCGAAAAAGCGCACGTATCTCTGGGTTAGAGAGAATGGCGCAGCAAGCGTTTTACCACCTAACCGAATTTCTCATTCACCGCGTGAGAAAATCGGCTCCCCTCAAGATTAATAAATCTTCTAATAGTGTCGCCCAGCCCGCAGCTCTACAGTCTGTTAGAGAGCGCCGCTGCTAACGCCCAAAAGGATGCGCGCTTCGAGGAGCGCGCTCTCACTCTTGGGGGACGCGGCTCGCCCTGGCTCAGATGAGCGAGGGAGCTGGCATTCAGAGTTCAGTGGGTCCTCTGTTTTGGATACGGCACTTCCCGTCTGCCGATCACCATAACAGATAAAAGCTGAGTACGGTCCTGTAATAGCAAAGTGCGAAGGACCAAATAAAGGGCTGGGTCTGCCTCCTCCGTGGGCAGCGCTTGCAGGTTCACTACGTGGCTGAAAGAACGCTGTAGGAACCTAGGGCACCTAGGTGGGCCGGGGTCTCAGGTAAACGTGAGAGTGGGCCGACCCAAAACGTTGGCCATTTCGCTGACCGAAAATGCCTCCAGATACCCACCCATTTGGCCGATGCAAACGCGACCAGCAGAGCTGTCTACCTGGACAGAAATCTTAAAGATACTGAGTCGAGTGATCGAGCAGACCTCTCCTAAGAGAGATCTCCAAGTGGGTATGAGAGGGAAACAGGAAAATTAATATTCATGTCTCGCGCCTCTGGGAACTGGATGATGAGACGATACTTCCCAGCGCGCCGCCATCGCCGCATCCTTAGAGCGGGGATGATCGTAACGCCAACCCCTCAGAGCGGAGGGGACAGCCTAGCTCCAGTCAACTGAAGGAGGATAGCATCACTCTGATCTGGCATGTTCAGGGTTCCTTCCGGGGAAAAAGGTAACCACACAGCGAATAGACTCCACTTCAGGCGTGGGCATGCCTCGTAGAGGGTGCTCAGCCTGAGTGACAGTGTTAACCACCTAATCGGTAAGTCACCTAAGTCCTCCGCGCTCCATCTATGAACCGTACGTGAAGCACAGATCTGGGCGCGGGTGCCAAACGGTGCCTGTCCCCTGTTCCCAGGGGATGTGCCAGGGAGGGGCCATCACGAGGAGAGAGTTGAAAGCAGGTCCGATTGGGCCAGAGAGGCGCAATACGAGAGCTGTTCCTCGACCTCCCTGACTTTACACCTATCTGTGCGAGTAGGCTCACTGGAGAAATGCGTATACGCACGCCCCGAGGCCAGCTGTGTAGCCAGTGGACTTTGCAGGGTTCGCCAAGTGGGGAACTCAAGCGAGAGCGCACGAATCTTGAGTTAGAGAGAAAGGCGCAGCACCGAACAGCTGGACAGTCGGGGTGGATCTCCATTTTCCCAGGCGAAACTGCCGTGAGAGCGAATGGGCTGCACGGTTGAGCTCGCGTGGGGGAAAAAATGGAATGCAGCGATTGCGCCGCGTATGACTCCGGGGGAGCAGACGGTGAGCGAGCTGAGACTGCATGCGAGAGCGGATACCCCCACACTGGTTTACGCCCCCGCTGCCGTACTGTTCGTCCTGACCAGTACGTGTTGTCGCTCCAGCACCGGTAAAAACGGCGGAGAGTGAGAAACACTGCCAACAGCTCTAGGCGATTGATATGCCAATGCAACTGGGGTTTTTTCAGCTGCATGCCCGCAACACACGGCCCCCAGCCAGTGCTGGAAGCATCTGTCAAAACGACAATATGTCTGAACGCCTGTCCTAGAGGCACTCAGGCCTGTAGGAACGAGGGGTCGTTCCAGGGGCTGAGGGCGCGGCGACACACGCAGTGACAGTCACTCGGTGTTGTCCGCGTGCCATGCGTGTCTGGGGACTCGATCGTGAAGCCAGTGCCGAAGTGGTCTCATATGGAGTTATCCGAGCGCGTACAGCGGCTGCGGATGTCATATGCTCCAGGAGCCTCTGAAAGATTTCAGTGGAACCACTATTTTGCTGTCGAACTCTCACAGACAGTTCCGCATTAGCCGAGCGCGCTCTCCGGAGAGGCGCGCTGTCATGGTGACCGAGTCAGCTCCAACCCGAGAAAAGAGATCCTCTGCACGGGGGCGAGTTTGCTCTTTTCTCGGTTGACCTGAAACCCCAATAGGTGGAGTGTGGAGCACCTTGTCTCTGTACATAGTCAATTACTCCCGCGAGAGGGCTAAAAACAGCCAGTCGCCGAAATAATTGAGTATGCGGATGCCCGCGAGCCGAAGGGCTCTGTCAGGCTTCTCGACGCAGACCGCAGAAAAGTGACGGTGGCGTGGAGTATGGAGACATGAAGTACGCGTCCTTCAGGTCTATGCTGCAGACCAATCCCGAGGACGAACGCACAGGAGATGCGCTTCTGCATAAGCATTTTGAACGGCAGCTTGTGCAGACAGCGGTTCAAAACGCGCAGATCTAGGATTGGCCGTAACCCACCGCTCTTTTGGGTACGATGAAGTACAGGCTGTAAACCCGCTCTCCATCTCGGCTGGAGGGATCGGTTAGATTGCATCCTTCGCCAGGAGGACAGCAACCTTCTCTCACAAGACAGGGGCGGGCACAGGGCTGACCCTGGTGACGTACACCCCGTGAACTTGGGAGGCCGTTTCGCAAATCGAATCGCGTAGCCGAGTCTGATCGTGCGTATGAGCCACCGCAAAGGGCTGGGCTGCGCAACCAGGCAGGCAAAGCCCTCGCTAATGACTGCATCGCTACAATCGCTGACGTACCAGCAGTGGGGCAGCGCGGAGTGGGAGTGCTGATCCGGGGAGCGCTGGGGTCCCGCGGAAGAGCTGGAGGTGAGAGATTTACTCACCTTGCACTCAGACTCCGGAGGAGAGGGCTGGAGGTGTGAGAGAAAGGAGACCGTCCCCCCAGACCCCGTGAGCCACTGGCGAAGTGAGCCGATCCTGCGAGCTGGAAGGCTTTTCATCGCGTCCCAGACTGGCAGTATTCGGGCTGTCACATCCAGGGAAGGGAAAGATGCTCTCTCTCTGAGGAGCCCGGCCCCCCACCGGGGAGAGAGCAGTTCCCTCTTCTCCAGATGGCCGTCTCAAGAGCGCTTCACGGTCCGTTATCCGGACTTAACGGCGCCCTGGGACGGGGAGCGCTGGTTGCCTACGAGGTGCTCGGCGCTGCCGCTGGCCGGAGGCGCAGGCGGGGGCGGAGCAGCACTCGAAGACGGACGCTCTCGGCGACAAGCAGTGGATGTGGATGGTTCGGCGGGAGGGGAGCGGTCTTACATCCCCGCCGAAGGATGGCCCATCATATCCGACTGCACCACCGTGAATTCCTGGTGAATTCACCAACGGTGTCGCCGAACGGGCCAGACTGGTATATGGGGGAGTCAAGAAAGTGAACTTTGTCGACTCCGCGCATATTTTTGCCAGGTTTAGTCCGAGGTGGCGGTCCTGGACCACTAACGTGGCCATCGTCTTTCCCGGGGCACACGCAGCGGACTTGAGATCCGTGGAGCTCAGTCGGGTGCGGTGCGGGGCTTGTAACAAGCCTGGGTCGGAACCACCCTCGTGCAGCTGGGCCAGCGCACGCGCATGGACCCTGGCGTGCAGGGTGGAAGCAGTCTGGCCCGCGGCTGTGTGGGCTCTGGCTCGGGAGGCAGAAAACCAACACCTTGGACGGGAGATGAGGCTAATTCCAGCAGGAGGCACCACGCGGGCCCGTGATGGCACTCTCAATCTGGGGAATCGACTCGTACTCCCTGGCTGCTCCACCATCAAGAGTGGTGAGGTGGAGGCGCACGCAGATCAGGCAGAGAAAGGTGCCCTCAAGACTGCGTGAGCCCACTGTGCACTTCCGGGAAGAGAGGGATGGGAGGCTAGAAGGTATTGCCTTTTAATCCTCCACATACACCCATCTAGTCGGTCCGGCCGCGGGCTGGGGGATAAACCATCTCCAGACCCACAACCGAAACAGCCCGGGAAAGCACGGTTATCATGTCTGTTTCAAGATCGGCTCCGCCCCGCGCTCGCTCCACGATGGGAGGGGAACGGAGGGGGGGGATCCTTCATCAGACCATGAAGCCCAACCTCCGATGCAGCGGTGGACATCTGAGCCTCGGGTGTCATCAAGTGAGAGGCGGCCATCCCGAGGATGGAGCGCTTCTCTCACTTCAAAGCTTGGATGGCAGCGCGTGGCGGAGTGAGAGGTCCACAAGCCCGAGGCGGCCAGATTTACTCCCACTGTAACCCTCAGATCCTGCCCGAGGTGCCCACCGCCGGAGGGGGACAACTGGGGTGGGTGGCTCTTTTGCAAGAGCGAGCCGAGGATCTCTAACTGCGCAACAGACATGCCACGCAGTGATGGCATGCACTGCCCCACGAGCACCGCATTAACATGCTGGACCCCCAGACAGAAACGCAGTGCTCGTGCCCATCATCCGAGGACAGGAAACAACCGCATCCAGAAACGCACAGTCGGAGCGACGTCTTGAAAAGACGCGCTGCACGACCGGTTGGCTCTTTTAGGAAATTCGCAACAATACATACCGCTCTGGAGGACCGGACCCAAAGGACGCCAGGCAAGGGAGAAACCCAGCTCGACCATCTGCCGCTGCGTGTCACACACTCTGGACCGGGAGATCGCTCTCGTTCACTCTCTGTCTGAAACTCAGCTGGAGGAACCCTCATCGACTCTCTCAGAAGACTGTTGAAGTCTCTGAAGTGAAAATGATGCTTTGGCTTTGCTCGCACATGTACTCTTATAGCAAGTTAATTGCAACGAGCATCAGGTGCGCAAGCTGAAGCTGCCAACTCATTGGCATTTCATTGGCCCGTTTACATACTCTTTCAGATGATTGGCTTTCTGAATGAAATCCCATAGTGGAAGTTTCCACATAGCATTGAAGTTCCCCTTCCGAAGGGGAATGCAGCATCTCATAGAACGCGTTCTGTGTTCTCGCGGTCTGTTCAGTTCATTCTTCCGGGTGACCTGGCGAAGATCGGTCTTCACAGAACGCAAGTCCGTTCTCGGTGTTCTTGAAATGAGGAAACGGGCTGAGTTTGTTCCTCCGAGGTGACCTGGCAGACCGCACTCCACGAGAACGCAAGTCCATTCTTGCATTCTTGGAATTGAGCAACACCTCGAGTTACGTCTTCGTAATTTTCTAAACTGATATTAAAGCCATAATCTAATTAATTAATTTGTATTTATTCTAAATTAATTTTAAAATTAACATACATTCAGCCTAATATAATATGTATAAAAATGATTTTGGCATATTTTTATTATGTAAACCCACACCAAATTCCGAGCTTGTTGATCAACATTTTTAGACGGTTTATAAGGGCCTCATTTTATATTACCTGCAACAAAGGCTTATTTGTAACCCCATTTCCGGGAAAGTGCCTACAGCATGGCTGAGGAAGAGAGAGGATCAGGGTTATGATATTAAGAGATGAAGGTCTTTATAGAGAATATTAAGATGCAGGGCCTGTTTGATGTTTAGCGGTATGTATCATGGCATAAATAACAATCAAAGTCTTGATGAAAGAAGCAGAAAAAAGGAAAATGCGTAAGTAAAAGAATAAAAGGTCACATCACTCGGCAGACAGAGACGGTGGTACTTATAGAACGACTACAAGAGATGAAGAACGCCATCTCTTCCTCTGCTCTAAGGATTCTGCCAGCTGTGGCTTTATTCAATAAAGCTCAACAAGAGACGCCGCATCAAAACCAGAGGCTAATTACTAATCCATTAATACAAAATGGCCTGTGGTGTGTGCCTGTCTGCGAGATGCATGCATGTCTGTTTGTGCTTGTGACTGCACACGGGGAAATAGAAACAATGAAGGGCAGAGACTCCATTTAAAACCCTCCAGACCGCTTGTCTAATGGAGTTGCTCACTCGGGACAGGCTCAGGGGACACCCTAATATCTAAGGCGTAATCGCTGCTCGTTTAATACTCAGACCCGACAAAAAACCTGACAAATTTCCCTCAAATCCGTAGAGTGTTTGGGCCTGTGCTCAGATGAAGCTGAACATTATCTGGCCATGCAGGATAATGACCTGATTTGGTGAAGGACACCTTAGGAAGCGAGGTGTGTATGCTAATTTGGGGACTGATTTCGTTCCCGGAAGTGAATTAATTCAAACTCTTTTAAAAATCCTTTTGGGGATGAACCTACTTTAATAATATTTTACTTTGATTGCTTTTTTAGACATGTTAACTTGAATCATGTCAACCAGCAGTTATTAAAGTATTATGGTGTCTGCTCAATAGCTGTTTCCATCCACCTATTCTTATGCACATTTTGGAATATTGCATAAAAAAGGCTTAATGGAAATGTCAAGATGCACTATAAATTTTTGTCTTGCGCGGCCTGCTCTCCAAAAGAGTGGTCTCTTCTGCGTGTCTGTTTGTAAGTAATATATTATATTAGAAAAAGGCCCATGGTGGCTTCTACCGCTGCAAGTTCAATTTTCTTTCTGATATTTGACGGCAGTTTATCAGAAAGAAGGTATCGTTCTCTTTGACACATTGGATGGAAACGGTTCTTTATTCACAAATGTTTTATGCGATATTTCAGTTTTGCACACAAGTCTAATTTGCACTTGGACGAAATCATATAGCTTATGTCTGGTAACAGTTATTCAGATGGTCCCTCAACATGTAACTTTTCAAGTACTGTACAAGTCAACTTAGATCTACTAACCCGAATGTTATCCTACTACACTGCTATCAATGACTATTTTTACCATGGACATCAGTAATCAAATTATTGCCTTAATCTGAACAAGACAATAATATGAGTAAGGTGTTTACATGAATTGCTTTTTGAATGCTCCTTTCATAATCATGTTTTACATGTTATAGCACAGTGCTTAATTGAAGATGAATAATTCTCAGAAGAGAAAACCAGAAATAAAGTTACCGTGAAAAAAGAGCCATCACATTTCTCAATGATCTTAAATTATTTTGTGCCATATATCTCGAAGGTTTTAAAAATGAAATGCGTGGACTGCCTCTTTGCCATTTTTGAAAATACAGATATTATTTATGTAGGTCACTACGCCTTTATTTATTTTCGCTGCTCACTGTGCATGAAACAATCACCAATCAATAAGAATGATTGTAAACATAAGAAAGCCGATTAGACTTTTGCTTTAACTTGACCATGGTGACTACCATCATGTGGGTGCGCGCATACACAATCCACACTAACTTCTCTCTCTCACACACACACACACATACAGTAGGTATTTACCATGCAAAAGTTAATGCCGGATCCATTAAAATAAATACCAGAATGCAAAATAAGAATATCTTACATTTTCCGGAAGAGGATCCGGCAAGATCCGGCTCATATTAAGCACTGTTACAGCATATTCAATTAACTTCCTCCGGAGTTTCATGTAATTTCGGGTTTTTCATTTTTAATTCGTCGAGCTTAACTGCACTTTGGCGCTTTCCTTCAGGAACATTTCATTAATGCCCCCATGACAAACGAGATATTGAGATGCGGAGTATGAACTGCTGGAAGAGTGTTGTTTCAATGGAATTTCATACCGCACGCCTCATGAGAAAAGAAAAAACTCAGCATTTCACGATGTGTGTCTGTGGTTATTTACTAAGTCGATAGGTGCAGAGAATAGTGTCAAACAGCCGAGTGTGTATGAAATATCCTGTTGCAAAACATGGCGAAAATCCTACATGATGGTAATAGTTGATTAAGGTGTTTACATGTCTACTGCACTTCAATAATGTGAGCAAATGGGCATACTCCACATCTTAATCAATTTCTGATTAGTTTGATTATGACTTTAGTCAGATTAAATTAATCAAAAATTGCCATTTACATGGTAGACTTCCAGAGTAATGTTTTAATCGCATAAAAATCAGACTATTGATGTCCATGTAAACGTACTCATTGAGAGTTTGATGATGTAGTTGCACAGTAGTTAACAGGATGTCTGAATGAGACCATCAAAATAAACATAACCTAAAACCAAACTCTGTAAATGTAACCTTTTATCCATTCTGAAAACATTATCTATGAATACACACACAGACACACAGTATCGCTGCTTTAAAAGCTTCACCTGTTGACCATTAGCCCAATATTTCAGCAAGCAGAATGACAAATCTAAGCATAGATTTGACTCTGGAGTCCCAGCACATTTTGAAATGCATTTCACGTAAGCACTGATTCAAGCCGGATGCCAGTGAAATGACCACTGAGGGCATAATTGCATGCGTCACCGTGTGTCACCATGTGTCACCGTGTCGATAAAAAGAAAAAAAAAGTCTATGATATTTGCCTGAGGCAGGAAGGAATCTCACTGTAATATCATGAGGTGTGTGTGTCTGCATGTACGCTGGTGTCGGTTTATAGATAATTACAATAGCTCTGGCTCACCCCGTTTTTCCTGACCCATCCTGAACTCATCCTCTGCCTCGTTAAGCAGCCCTGAATCTATCAGACTAATTAATCACCTCCTCAGTCCATACACACACACCTCTCTCACCCGCAAACTGCTCAAAATAATGATGAGTTCATACAAAAATGAAAATTCTTTCAATATTGCCAGCTTTCTAGATGCATGTTTTAAATAATGTTGAACAGTGTTGTTTTTTTAAGCAGGTAATATCTTAAACAATTCAGAAATTTCAGGGCATGCAGCAACTCAATGTATTTAGGCATGAAAAGTTAGAGATTTAAGTGATTTTGATTGTGCCATGATTGTTGGTACCACACAGGCTGACCTGAGATCTGAAACTGCTGATCTGCTGCAATTTTCACACATAACGATCTCTAGGATTTTTAAAGAGAATGGACTGACTGATTCAATCTTATAAAAAGGTAACAATAGCTCAAAAAACCCTATTAATTATAATTAGAGGTCTTTAGAAGAATCTACAAACTTTGAACCAGATAAGCTACAGCGGCAGAAGCAAAGGCGGAGCGTGTCCAAGGCCAAAGACCACAGAGATGGCAGCAATGAAACAAATTACTGCAGTATATATTCTCACTCAAACCATCCAAACCGTAAAAAAAGTGTTGCATAGAATGCGCAGGCACATGTCACGCAGAGAAAATTAATATAGTTATTTCAATATGCATTTTTTTAAAGGCGGTGCGATAAATACATTTAAATTTTTATTAAGTGTTGTTCATATTATGTCACAGATGTCAAAGCCAGTTCCTGGAGGGCCGCAGCTCTGCACAGTATAGTTCCAACCCTAATTAAACGCACCTGGTCAAACTAATTTAGTCCTTCAGGCTTGTTTGAAACCTACAGGTATAGGTGTGTTGAAGCAGGGTTGGAACTAAACTGTGCAGAGCTGCAGCCCTCCAAGAATTGGCTTTGACACCTGTGCATTAAGTTATTAAAAAAACATTGGTTTAAAGTATTTTGTAACACCCACATCCGGCATTCGACTAAAAATGCGGGTTTATGTTTTAAATTCAATTCAAGAGTTCGCACTTAGATATTGTTTGACAATTGTTAGCAGGTTTGGCATGCTGTCCCGGGAGGGAACCCTGAGCTCAGAGATGATTGAGCCCAGGGCTCCCGCCTGGTCGATAGAGCATGTGAGGGGAGTACGAGATCAGGTGGTTCTCGAGAGCTCCCCGTGGTAAAGGACGAAGAAAGGGGGGAAAAGGGGTGGATGGGGGGTTTCTTCAGAAAAATGAAGATAAGGGAGTAGTTTTTAGCTAGGCTATTTATAGCGAGTTTGGATTAATCTGATTGGCTAACTAATGATGGTGAATGAGACCAGCTGCCAGTCAATTATATCACGTGCTCCTCTCGAAATTAGTTTGTGAAACTTCACTTCAAGAATTCGCACTTAGATATTGTTTGACAATTGTTAGCAGGTTTGGCATGCTGTCCCGGGAGAGAACCCTGAGCTCGGAGATGATTGAGCCCAGGGCTCCCGCCTGGTCGATAGAGCATGTGAGGGGAGTACGAGATCAGGTGGTTCTCGAGAGCTCCCCAAAATGCATGAGACTCGAGACAGTAGCCGTATATTCTAAGAAACTCCCCAAAAGGCTAAAAGCTATATCCGGCTGCTGGATATAGTGTTTTTTAAGGAAAGGGAAAGTAAAGAGGGCTCCAGTGGGAGCAAAGGGTGACACAGACTCCTGCGGGAGCCCGAGCAGAGTTGGCGTGGGCAAAATATAATCCTGCGGTAGTAGAGACTCGGGGAGACCCCTGAGGGAGTCAGAGCCACGGGCGGGAATCCTGCTGGAGTCAGAAAAATGAGGGGGAAGTGTGGACTCCAGCTGGATAGGGGGTGAAGGGGGCAGGGGTGTGGGGGCATGGACTCCGAGAGAGTCAATTACTCGAGGAACACTCCAAATGGAGATAGAGCTGGGAAGTGGCAGCACTATATATAAATATATATATATATATATATATATATATATATATATATATATAAAATGGGGGTAATCTAGGGCCTTGGGGGGGGGGCAATTTTTTTAAGAACTCCTGCGGGAGTTGAGTGAGTGAAAAGGGGAGAAAGCTGAGTGAGACTCAGAGCTTGAAGGAAAAGGTTAAATGGCTGGGTCATGCCCACGCCCTTGGGAAGTTGAAGTGGCTGGGTAGTGCCTCCGCCCAGGAAAGCCGGCTTGGCTTGGTCGTATCCTCTCCCTTGAGAGGTTGTGTCTGGATTGAACCCGTGCATTTGGCAGCTGGAATTAGGGTGTCTGCTGGTGAGGGGCTTCTGGGCTTCTTCGATGGCTTTGCTATGTAAATGTAGGATTAAAGGCATCGGAGACCACCTTCCCAGTGTTGTATGTGCTGTTGTGGTAGCCCTTGTGTGCTGCTGTGGTAGTGGCTCCGATTCTAAATAGGTGACTAGAGTATGATTCTGGTGGGCAGCCTGAATGGTGGAGGACTGCTTTGAGGTGTTTACTTAGGTGGCCTGTGTTGTTGTGTGTGTGTGTTGTTGTGTATCGTGTGTGTGTGTGTGTGTGTGGTGTGTGTGTGTGTGTGTGTGTGTGTGTGTGAGGCCGAGTTCTTACTGCCAAGATCGGATACAAATACATTCTCATCTAATCCAGAGGCTGATAGAAATCCAAACAAATGTTTTCCATCAGGGTATATGCACCTGCACTGCAAGTTGGCGGCTGCCCGCGCCGCCCAACCACGACCCAGGACGCCGCCCGCACTCTACCGCGCCACGGAGCGCAACCCGAAAAGTTTCATTCCAAATAACATGCGAAGGAGCTTATGCAATACAATCGATTGTCATGTATGCGCAGTGTCGCGGCGCATCCGGTGCACGATGCCCCTCAGGCAGAGTTCTTACTGCCAAGATCGGATACAAATACATTCTCATCTAATCCAGAGGCTGATGCTGCGAGTTAAAGGAGGTGAGTGATGAAAGGGCGTCCCTGCAGGATAATGTGCATGCGAGGATTTTTAGGTGTCCTGGATGGACAGCAATTCATGTTTAGAACTTTCTTGTTTCTTTAAGAATGGAAGACGACTAAGTTTCAGTCGATTTTCTTTAGGTATGGATGTTTGGAATGATAGGAATCTAAATTGATGTCTAAGAATTCTATGAAAGTGCTTGGGCCGGAGGTTTCTCCTTCGCGAGGAAAATGTCGATATTAGCCAGACTGTCAATGTTTGGCTGGTGGAGCAGGGGGAAAGATAAGGAGATCATCTAGGATAACTACATGCAAATGCCTTATTGTTGCGAGAATCTGGCAAATAGCTTCTGAAGCATAAATGTGTGGGCTACTTCTGCGTCCGAATGTTAAACGAACTGTGAAGTGGAATTGTGATCACCCGATTGATGCCAGAAAATCACCGGAGATGCCAGAAGTCGGGGTTAATGGAATGACTTTAAAGGCGGGGGGGGTAATGTAGGCTAAACTGTGGGTGAGCCAAGCGTTGCGGCCGACTAGTTTAATTAATATTTACTTGGTCTATGGCGTGGTAATATAAGCATCTTCGTCGGGCGGAATGATGCTGTTGATGCTGGAAAAGGCGAAATTATGAGGAGATGGAGGATCCATTGTTAGTAATTTTTTCCAGAAACTTTCTAAAGCCCACTACAATAGAGCTGATGTGAAATGCCAAACGGTGGAGCGAGAAAAGGGGACAGATCGTGAATTTATTGTCGATCTCTTTCTTGATTTATTGCTCTACGATTTCTGGTTCAGCATTGTCGGATTTAGCGCAGGTGAGGTTGGAGGAAGAGAGGGTTGATACCGGGGTGGGATTCGTTAGACAGACCTGAAATGAGAAATTCAATAAAGTTAGAATCAGGGTGCAAACATAATTCAGTAAAAAGATTAGAGATATTGACAGAAGTTGACAAGTAATTTCTTTGGCTTCATTAAGCTTAGCACTTAGCTGATGACGTGCGCGTCGCCATGGTTAGAAGTGAGAGTAGGAGAAAGAGCAGGGATAGCGAATGTAGAGGGGAGGGTAGTCTACGTAGCTGGTGGATATTGGGATGGATAATTGTTATGAGCTGGGTTATTAAAGAGAGAGAGAATAAAGAGGGTTTAGAGTGGTAAGGATAGCTGGAAGAGAAGGGCTGGAGTTTGCACTGGATTGGGGAGCTGAAGGCTAGAGGAGGGGAGGTGGAAGTCCAAGAGTTGCGTTAGCCTATTGTCCGGGAGATTAGTCCCATCCATTTTTAAAATGAATGATAGCTGCAATGTATCCGATTCCAAGATTGCTTTATTGCTTTCTTTGATGGCCCGGGGTGTCAGAGTGTTGCGATGCTTGTAGTGTGTTGAGGATAGAGGGGCGTGGCAGGAGCGTGTGGTTGTTCTGTCCTGGAGGGCGGAGTTGGTGAAACGGTGGATTCGTAAGTCTTCAATGGTTCTGATTTACTGCAGCGGCTTGGAATTGTGATTCCGTCATCTAGAAAGTCTGGCGGTCGTGGTGGAGTTCGGTGACTTTAATTTGTTGGATATGAGAGACGTATGATGATGCTGGAGGAGGTAGGTGGCGTTTTTGAATTATTATGAGGTGTTGTGTTCTGGCTTGAGTGCAGCGGATAGGCCTTTAGCCTCTTAGTAGAGCCTCGGTCTCGAGTCGATATTCAGGCTGAGCTGGGTGTTGTTGAGACGGGGCTGGTGTTTCAGGGAGAACAGAGCTTTCTTTCCTGTCCGTAAGCTGCGCTGTTGCTGTGTTTGCCTCCGCTGTTGTTGTTGGTGGTAAAGGTGGTGGTATTTGTGTAAGTAGCAGCTTGGTTTGTCCGTGAGTAGCTTTCGGAGGAGCTGGAGCGGACCTGTTGTTAGCTTCTTTGGAAAAACGAAGATAAGGGAGTAGTTTTTAGCTAGGCTATTTATAGCGAGTTTGGATTAATCTGATTGGCTAACTAATGATGGTAAATGAGACCAGCTGCAGTCAATCATATCACATGCTCCTCTCGAAATTAGTTTGTGAAACTTCACGAAGTTGCATGCTAATTTTGAGCTGGCAGACAATTTAAATTTACTGTAAAAAAAAAAAAAAAACTTAGTTCATTCAACTTAAAATTTTAAGGGAACAAGCTTCAGGACATTTTTGAGTTTGCTCAACTTAAAACGAGTAAAGTGTAGTAATTGGGTTGAAAGTTGAGTCAACTCAAAAGTGTCCTGATGTTTGTTGCCTGTTGAATCAACCTTTTTTGTGTCACAAAAAAAAAATCACACAGCAAAGATTAACTCCAATACAAGTGTGTAATTTAAAACATAATCAAAGGAGGATTTTGCTGCGGCAGATAAGGCAATGGCTATTATTTATATTGGCTGCCATGGCAAGTCACATAAGCCTACAGTTTATATTTTTAGTCAACAGTGGTTTGATAGGTGGTACTATTGATCTATTATATACAGTGCTTTAAAAATTAATATTTTTATCCATTTCTCTGTGAATATAGGCAATGTATTTTGATGCTTTTAAACAAAACATTTATAAAACAGATATATTTAATAAAATAATATTTTAGTCACCAATCATATTTAGAAAATTAAATTTAAGCAAAATATTGAAAAAAAAATTACAACCTACAAAATTTCAACAAAATCTTTACAGTTTCCTCTTTTTTTTAAATTTGTATTTAATATTTTTCTATAGGACATACATTTGACTACTATGTAGTTTTTGGACCGTTATCGCAAGTTATTTTGTTAGATAAGCTTCAGATTTGGCTTCAGTACTGACTAATCAAATTTAATATTGTATAGCTTCCTATTAAAAATATGAATTTTAAAGATAGATTTGTGAGGTGTGTACTTATATATGCTGAGCACTGTATGGTTACTTTAATAAAGTATTTTAATGTGTGCGTTGAATATAATAGACATTTGTTGATAGGTGGTACTATTTTATGAAGCCTCTTGTTGGTCTGTTGCAAATCTTTTTAAATGCATTAAAGGGAAGCACATATCTTAGTCTTACCCTGGAGTTTTTTCACCCTCCACCCATGAGCAGAAGACACTTCTCTTGACACTTCTGTCAACTGAGAGAGCAAACTGAGGCTACAATTCACAGGCTCACCAAAATTAGATTAGCTTCTCTGGTCTGATGAGTTTTATTTACTGCTGTGAAATTAGGGTCTGAATTTGGAGTAATCAACAAGAAACATGGATTTATCTCATCTGCTGCTGCTGGTATAATGCTGGAGAATTTTTTTTCTTGCCATATTTTATAGAAATAGGACTTTTTAAACAGCCTGGCTAAGTGTTGTTGCTGAACAGGTCCATCACTTTATGACCACAGTGTACTTATCTTGTAATGGCTATTTCCTCCAATCTATCTCCTCATTTATTTCCAGTCTTTTTTTTGCCACAAAGACTTAAGGCAAGATGGCGTCCAACACTGTGCTAGTATGGTGTACTAAAATAATAAGTTCATTCATTCATTCAGTTTTCTTTTCGGCTTAGTCGCTTTATTAATCTGGGGTTGCCACAGCGAAATGAACCGCCAATTTATCCAGCATATGTTTTACGCAGCGGATGCCCTTCCACCTGCAACCCATCACTGAGAAACACTCATACACTCTCATTCACACACATACTCTACGGACAATTTAGCTCACCCAATTCCCCTATAGCGCATTTCTTTAGACTTGCGTGGGGGGAAACCGGAGCACCCGGAGGAAACCCATGCCAACACGGGGAAAACATGCAAACTCCTCACAAAAAAGGCCAACTGACCCAGCCAAGGCTCGAACCAGCAACCTTCTTGCTGTGAGGCAACAGCACTATCCACTGTTCCACCACGTAACCAGTTTAAGTTTTAATGTCTATATATGTATATAATAAGTTTTTATAATGTTGTTTAGTGTTAATTATAAATCTGAAGCCAAAATCACATTTGTACACTATATTACAATGAGACAATACATATAAACCAATGGATACTAATGATGAAATTTACATTATTGAATGTTTATTGGTAACACTTTATTTTGGTCCATTTGAGTATTAGTAGACTGTCTGCTTAATATCTGTTGATACTGCTCCTTCAACAGACATTTAACTGACTATAAGAAACTTTGCAAGTACATGTCAACTTACACTAACCCTAACCCCAACCTAACAGTCTACTTATAATTTAATGAAAATGAGTCGACATGTGCAATGTAACAAACACAGCATCAAAATAAAGTGTGACCTGTTTATTTGTTTGTTCTTTAATCAAGCAATAAATCATTCAGATCAACAACCAAGGCTCTTAAAAAACAAGACAGAAAAAGATGACAAATTACTTTCCTGCAAAATGACAGTTGCAGTGCTTCTTGCACATTGCATGACACTTTCCCTTAAGTGCTCCTCAAGCTTTTTTTAATCCACAAAGGATAATTGCCAGTCAGTCTTTTTACAATTTTTGCACTAGAATACATTATTCCCCATGTATCATAGCAGAAACTAAAAGTCCAGTAAGTGGCATTACAGTAATAATGATTTATCATATTGAAAATAACACCCCACCTATGCTAATGTAAAATAAAAAACACTTGCCATGGCAACCAAATCATTTAACCATGCATGTCTTTTTGCATTTTTTTTCATGATTTTGGTTTCAATTGATTTGTACCCAACCACCACAAATTGCAAATGCATGCTTTAGAACACTCCAGTTACTAAGGTAACCCTCGTTCCCCAAGGGGGGGAACGGAAATGCTATGTGGAAACTTCCACTATGGGGATTTCATTCAGAAAGCCAATCATCTGAAAGAGTATGTAAACGGGGCCAATGAAATGCCAATGAATTGGCAGCTTCAGCTTGCGCACCTGATGCTCGTTGCAATTAATTTGGCTATAAGAGCACATGTGCTAGCAAAGCCAAAGCATCATTTTTTTTTTAGCGGAAGAGACTTTCACCTCAACAGCTAAGGGGCAATCATTATGGCGAAGGAACATAGCATTTCCGTTCCCCCCCCTCGGGGAACGAGGATTACCTTAGTAACCGGAGCGTTCCCCTTCGGGAGGGGAACGTCAATGCTATGTGGAAACTCCCACTATGGGGAAATGTATGGAAAACGCCATAATGATTGAACCTTACCTTCACCCCTGATGAGAAGTTTGCCAGGCAAAAGAGAGCGTGAGCGCACCTGCATCACCAGAGGCGCGGTCTTCCAACGTGTTCCCTGGCCCTTACTTATCCCACTTCAACAGAAGATTTACGGATTTAGATATATTTTTCTGGAGCCGCCAATGCGTCTAGAATAATTTCTAGGAATTTAATACGACAGTACGTTGGGAATGCGTGCAGTCCCGATAGGGAGGACGCTGCGGATGCCACCTGCTACCCAAGTGGGGAGACTGGTGGCGAGAGAGCATATGGACTAGCCCTGAGGGGCTCCCCTCAAGATTAATAAATCTCGCAATAGGTGTCGCCCAGCCCGCAGCTCTACGGTGGGGGAAAATGGAATGCAGCGATTGCGCCGCGTATGACTTCGGGGGAGCAGACGGCGAGCGAGCTGAGACATGCGGCGAGAGCGGATACCCCCATGCTGTTGATATATGCCACCGCCGCCGTACTGTCCGTCCTGACCAGCACGTGTTGTCGCTCCAGCACCGGTAAAAAAAACGGTGGAGAGCGAGGAACACTGCCAACAGCTCTAGGCGATTGATATGCCAATGCAACTGGGTTCCTTTCCACAGGCCCGCGGCTGCATGCCCGGAACACACGGTCCCCCAGCCCATGCTGGAAGCATCTATCAAAATGACAATATTTCTGGACACCTGTCCTAGAGGCACTCAGGCCTGTAGGAACGAGGGATCGTTCCAGGGGCTGAAATCGCGGCGACACAGCGTAGTGACAGTCACCCGGTGTGTGCCAGCGTGCCATGCGCGTCTGGGGACTCGATCGTGAAGCCAGTGCTGAAGTGGTCTCATATTGAGCAATCCGAGCGGCGTGACAGCGGCTGCGGATGCCATATGCCCCAGGAGCCTCTGTAAGATTTCAGTGGAACCACTATTTGCTGTCAAACTCTCTCAGACAGTTCAGCATTAGCGGAGCGCACTCTTCGGAGAGGCGCGCTGTCACGGTGACCGAGTCCAGCTCCAACCCAAGAAAAGAGATCCTCTGCACGGGGGCGAGTTTGCTCTTTTCTTGGTTGACCTGAAACCCCAATAGGTGGAGGTGCTGGAACACCTTGTCTCTGTGCATAATCAATTGCTCCAGAGAGAGGGCTAAAATCAGCCAGTCACTGAGATAATTGAGTATGCGGATGCCTGCGAGCCAAAGGGGCGCTAGGGCACCCTCCGCGAGCTTGGTGAAGACCCGGTGAAGACAGAGAGAACCCGAAGGGGAGGACTTGTACTGCCAGGCTCGACCTTAACGCAGACCCCAGAAACTGACGGTGGCGGGGAGTATGGAGACATGAAGTACGCGTCCTTCAGGTCTATGGCTGCAGACCAATCCCGAGGACAAACGCACCGGAGGATAAGCTTTTGCATAAGCATTTTGAACGACAGCTTGTGCACACAGCGGTTCAAAATGTGCAGATCTATGATTGGCCATAGCCCACCGCTCTTTTAGCTATGATGAAGTACAGGCTGTAAACCTGCTCTCCATCTCGGCTGGAGGGATCGGTTAGATTGCATCCTTCGCCAGGAGGACAGCAATCTTCTCTTGCAAGACAGGGGCGGGCACAGGGCCTACCTTGGTGAGAAACACCCCCAAGAACTTGGGAGGCCGTTCGCGAATTGAATCGCGTAGCCGAGTCTGATCGTGCATATGAGCCACCGTGAAGGGCTGGGCCGCGCTAACTAGGCAGGCAGAGCTCTCGCTAATGACTGCATCGCTTCGATCGCTGACGTACCAGCAGTGGGGCAGCGTGGAGTGGGAGTGCTGATCCGGGGAGCGCTGGGGTCCCGTGGAAGAGCTGGAGGCGAGAGATTCACTCACCTTACACCCAGACTACGGAGGGGAGGGCTGGAGGTGTGAGAGAAAGGAGACCGTCCTCCCAGACCTTGTGAGCCACTGGCGAAGTGCGCCGATCCTGCAAGCTGGAAGGCTTTTCATCGTGTCCCAGACTGGCAGTATTCAAGCTGTCACATCCAGGGAAGGGGAAAAAGCTCTCTCTGAGGAGGCCGGGCCCCCCACCGGCGAGAGCAGGTTCCCTCATCTCGGGGGCGGGGGGTTAGGGGGGGGGGGGGTCTTACATCCCCGCCAATGGATGGTCCATCATATCCGACTGCACCGTCATGAATTCCTGGGTGTATCCACAAACGGTGTCGCGGAACAGGCCAGACTGGTATATGGGGGAGTCAAGAAAGTGAACTTTGTCAACTCCGCGCATATTTTTGCCAGGTTTAGCCCGAGGTGGAGCTCCTGGACCACTTACGTGGCCAACATCCTTCCCAGAGCACACGCAGCGGACTTGAGGTCCGTGGAGCTCAGTCGGGTGCGGTGCGGGGCTTGTAACAAGCTTCGGTCGGAACTATGGAATACAATCACTGTCATAAATATTTCGTGCGTAAATAAAATTCACGGATCTGTAATTATAAAATCGTAAAGGAAAACGGAACGTACTCGTAATTTAAATTTTACTGGGGGGATTGGGGGGGGGGTTGTGGGGGGGCGGTCTTACATCCCCGCCAATGGATGGTCCATTATATCCGACTGCACCGTCATGAATTCCTGGGTGTATCCACAAACGGTGTCGCGGAACAGGCCAGACTGGTATATGGAGGAGTCAAGAAAGTGAACTTTGTCAACTCCGCGCATGTTTTTGCCAGGTTTAGCCCGAGGTGGAGCTCCTGGACCACTAACGTGGCCAACATCCTTCCCGGAGCACACGCAGCGGACTTGAGGTCCGTGGAGCTCAGTCGGGTGCGGTGCGGGGCTTGTAACAAGCTTGGGTCGGAACTATGGAATAAAATCACTGTCATAAATATTTCGTGCGTAAATAAAATTCACGGATCTGTAATTATAAAATCGTAAAGGAAAACGGAACGTACTCGTAATTTTACAAGGTACAATTCCAAAATCTGGGATTAGAACAGACACAGACACGACACTTTCTTTGTCTGTTTGTATATGACTGATAAATTTACGAGTTTTTATCAGTAACTCGTAACCTGTTTACGAGTACGAATCAAAAAGCGACACTCCACTGTCAATGACGTCACCGCTGTCACAGGCATAAGCGAGAGTCATCGATCACAACGGTGCGCTTGCTGGGCACTCAAGATCCCACACACCGTCTCAGGTAAGATTTTTGTTATTCCCTCTTTGAGAAATGTGCGTCATAAGCTGTAATAAAGATTGAGACTTAATGAGGTCCGTTTTCGCTGTGTTTATTGGACATTTTACAGAATCAAAATTAAGAACAGGCTGAGGATAGTGAGCATAATGTAAGTTAATGTTACAGGCAGCGAGCACAGAATTTCTCAGTGAATCACTTAACGGTGTTTAACTATAACATGACATCTGTTGATTAAGTAACCTTTTTTAAAGTCAGATCGACCATTGATCTATTATGTAATGACAATATCAGCAAAAGGCAAGTTAAATATTTGAGGGTTTGTTGTGCTTACCAGTGGTATGTAACGTTAAACATTTTTACGAGAATATGAATCAAAATAAATAAATATTAAATATGTTAAATATGTGACCCCGGACCACAAAACCAGACATGAGGGGCAATCAACAGAAACAGACTTGTAAGTCATCTGAAAGCTGAATAATTAAGCTCTTCATTGATGTATGGAAAGGAGATGATATTCATTCATTTTCTTTTTCGGCTTAGTCCCTCCATTAATCTGGGGTCGCCACAGCGGAACAAACCGCCAACCTATCCAGCATATGTTTTTACGCAACCCAGCTGCAACCCATCAGGAAAGGAGATGATATGTTCAGATATATTTTTTATATTATTTTTACATTTGTACAAAGTAAGGTGTTAGTAACTAATAATACAAATGTTTGTCATGTTACTTATTATTTGTTTGTTATATTACTTGATTAAACTTTTAGGTACATTATATTGTATTAAAAATAATTAACTATTACCATAAACATTTATATTACCATTGAGCTTTATTCTGTGTGTTTCTCTATTTCCGTGTGTGTGTGTTCTATATTGGTGATTGCTTAATTACCACATTATATTTTGTTTATACTGATTTATTTAAAGTTGCAATAAATTAATAAGAGTAAAAAAAATTTTTGTTATATCTACATATACTGGATAATAAATCTGTCTAGTTTAGTTTGTGTTCTCTGGTGATCTTATAGGGTGTTTGTGAGTTACTTAAACAATTAAAAAAGGGTTACTTAATAAGTGATTCTCAGAGAAATTCTGCGCTCGCTGTCTGTAACATTAACTTACATTATGCTAGCTAGCTTATTATCCTCGGCCCGTTCTTAATTTTGATTCTGTAAAATGTCCAAGAAACACAGCAAAAATGAACCTCATTAAGTCTCAACCTTTATTACAGCTTATGACAGACATTTCTCAAAGAGGGAATAACAAAAATCTTACCTGAGACGGTGTGTGGGAGCTTGAGTGCCCAGCAAGCGCACTGTTGTGATCGATGACTCTCGCTTGTTTACTAATGCCTGTGACAGCGGCAACGTCATTTTGACAGTGGAGTGTGGCTTTTTGATTCGTACTCGTAATCAGGTTGTCGTGTCCGTGTTGAAACTGTATTCGTGTTTGTAAAGTACAGCCATCGTAAATTTATCAGTCATATAAAAAACAGACAAAGAAAACGTTGTATCTGTGTCTGTTCTAATCACAGATTTTGGAATTGTACCCTCGTAAAATTACGAGTACGTTCCGTTTTCCTTTACAATTTTATAATTACAGATGCGTGAATTTTATTTACGCACAAAATATTTATGACAGTGATTTTATTCTATACGGAACCACCCTCGTGGAGCTGGGCCAGTGCACGTGCATGGACCCTGGCGTGCAGGGTGGAAGCAGCCTGGCCGCGGCTGTGTGGGCTCTGGCTCGGGAGGCAGAAGACCAACACGCCTTGGACGGGAGATGTGGCTGATTCCAGCAGAAGGAGGCACCACGCGGGCCCGTGATGGCACTCTCAATCTGGGGAATTGACTCGTACTCCCTGGCTGCTCCACCATCAAGAGTGGTGAGGCGGAGGCGCACGCAAATCAGGCAGAGAAAGGTGCCCTCAAGACTGCGTGAGCCCGGCAGGCATTTTTTTCCAGGGGTTTCAGTACAGCGTAACCGCTACTACGTCATCGGGTAGGCGTGGCCTATCTGTAAATTTGCATAGGTCACGGATCATGCGCAGATTGTGAAAACAGCTGTTTGCTTCAGATTCCTGTATGCAATCGCAGGGGTTTCGTGTCCAATGCCTTTTATATGCAGTACTTTGAAATAGCTGTCCTGATCGCAGGTGTTTCATGTGAAGTTATTGTATTTTATTTTAAACAAAGTAACTTACAAAGATACCTGTCAGATTAATACTGTAATATAGAGACCTGTCCTGATCCCAGGGGTTTTGTGTTAAATACTTTATATATCATATACTGTAACATCAGATACCTGTCCTAATCCCTGGTGTTTCGTGTATGATCAATTTTATTGTATTTAACATCAGATACCTTTCCTGATCCCAGGTGTTTCGTGTATGATCACTTTTATTGTATTTAACATCAGATACCTGTCCTGATCTCAGGTGTTTCATGTCTGATAGTTATTCTATTATATACAGTAACATCAGATACCTGTCCTGATCTCAGGTGTTTCATGTATAATCATTTTAGATTATTTAACATCAGATACCTGTCCTGATCCCAGGTGTTTCATGTCTGATAGTTATTCATATACAGTAAAATCAGATACCTGTCCTGATCTCAGGTGTTTCATGTCTGATAGTTATTCTATTATATACAGTAACAGCAGATACCTGCCTGATCTCAGGTGTTTCATGTCTGATAGTTATTCTATTACAGTAACAGCAGATACCTGTCCTGATCCCAGGTGATTCATGTATGATCTCTTTTATTAAATTTAACATCAAATACCTGTCCTGATCTCAGGTGTTTCATGTCTGATAGTTATTCTTTTCTATACAGTAACATCAGATACTTGTCCTGATCTCAGGTGTTTCATGTCTGATCATTTTTATATTATTTAACATCAAATACCTGTTCTGATCCCAGGTGTTTCATGTTTGATCTATTTTATTGTATTTAACATCAGATACCTGTCCTGATCCCAGGCGTTTCATGTCTGATAGTTATTCTATTATATACAGTAACATCAGATACCTGTCCTGATCTCAGGTGTTTCATGTCTGATCATTATTATATTATTTAACATCAAATACCTGTCCTGATCCCAGGTGTTTCATGTATGATCACTTTTATTGTATTTAAAATCAAATACCTGCCTGATCTCAGGTGTTTCATGTATGATCATATTTATTGTATTTAACATCAAATACCTGCCTGATCTCAGGTGTTTCTTGTCTGATAGTTATTCTATTACAGTAACAGCAGATACCTGTCCTGATCTTAGGTGTTTCATGTCTGATTATTTTTATATTATTTAACATCAAATACCTGTCCTGATCCCAGGTGTTTCATGTCTGATCATTATTCTATTGTATACAGTAACATCAGATACCTGTCCCGATCTCAGGTGTTTCATGTATGATCATATTTATTGTATTTAACATCAAATACCTGCCTGATCTCAGTTGTTTCATGTCTGATAGTTATTCTATTACAGTAACAGCAGATACCTGTCCTGATCCCAGGTGATTCATGTATGATCTCTTTTATTAAATTTAACATCAATTACCTGTCCTGATCCCAGGTGTTTCATGTCTGATAGTTATACTATTATATACAGTAACATCAGATACCTGTCCTGATCCCAGGTGTTTTGTGTATGATGACTTTAATTAAAAATAGAAAATAAATATATACGTTCTGTTAACTAAGATCGAGTCAGAGAAATTAACCACGCTTTATTACAGAAAAATGTGGTGTTAATTTGTTTAAACAGGACTGATTACCACATTTTAAACTACAAAAACACGGTTAATCTAATGTACCACAAGCATTATTATTATTTTGTGGTTTACCATAGAAGTACAAAAGCCCCGAGCCTTTATTGTTGTACAACCATGTTGAATTTTCAGTAAAACAGAGTAAAACGGAGTAAAACCAACAGCTACAAATGAAGGTTTACACTTCTCGTGGTCGACTGTTTTTGCTAATGAAGTCATTAAAATATAACATTATAAAAACAAAACAAATAACCTGTATGATTGTTTTTTTCCTTCTTTATCCACCGCGGTAGGTTCTTTATCCATCGGAGCTAATGATCCTGTATTTGAAATGACCGCGAAAAAAACAACAACCTGTACTGCACATGATTGGTGACCTCTTAGTATAGTTTTTTTTTTTTTAGGGGGGCATTTCCCAAACAGAGCGAGCCACGCCCATTTTACATCGCGGTAATGAAACCCCTGGAATTTAGTGCATGCCGTGTGAGCCCACTGTGCACTTCCGGAAAGAAAGGGATGGGAGGCTAGAAGGTCTTGCCTTTTAATCCTCCACATACACCCATTTAGTCTAAACCATCTCCAGACCCACAACCGAAACAGCCCGGGAAAGCACGGTTATCATGTCTGTTTCAAGATCGGCCGCCGCCGCGCTCGCTCTCGAGGGGAGGGAGCGGAGGGGGGGTAATCCTTCATCAGATCATGACAGCCCAACCTCCGATGCAGCGGTGGACATCTGAGCCTCAGTGTCATCAAGTGAGAGAGCGGCCATCCGAGGATGGAACGCTTCTCTTACTCAAAGCTTGGATGGAGCGCGTAGAGGAGTGAGAGGTCTACAAGACCGAGGGCAGCAGATTTACTCTCACTGTAACCCTCAGATCTGCCCGAGTGCCCACCGCGGAGCGGGGGACAACTGGGGTGGGTGGCCCTTTTGCAAGAGCTAACCGCGATCTTAACTGCGCAACAGACATGCCACCGAGTGATGGCATGCACTGCCCGCGAGCACCGCATTAACATGTTGGACCCCCAGACATGAAACGCAGTGCTCGTGCCCATCATCTGAGGACAGGAAACCACCGCATCCGGAAACACACAGTCGGAGTGACCTCTTGAAAAAGACACGCTGCACGATCATGTTGCTCTTTTAGGAAATTCGCAACAATACATACCGCTCTGGAGGACCAGACCCAAAGGACGCCAGGCAAGGGAGAAACCCAGCTCGACCATCTGCCGCTGCGTGTCACACACTCTGGACCGGGAGATCGCTCTCGCTCACTCTCTGTCTGAAACTCAGCTGGAGGAACCTTCATCGACTCTCTCAGAAGGCTGTTGAAGTCTCTGAAGTGAAAATGATGCTTTGGCTTTGCTCGCACATGTGCTCTTATAGCCAAATTAATTGCAACGAGCATCAGGTGCGCAAGCTGAAGCAGCCAACTCATTGGCATTTCATTGGCCTGTTTACATAGTCTTTCAGATGATTGGCTTTCTGAATGAAATCATCATAGTGGAAGTTTCCACATAGCATTGAAGTTCCCCTCCTGAAGGGAAACCAAACTATTTTGCTGTGTCTAAAAAAGGCAAAAAAAAAAAAAAAAAAGCTTTTCTCATTTAGATTTTTTTTATCTTGTTTCTAGTCCAAATATTTAGTAGTCCTTACCCCATTGCAGGGGTGCTCAATCCTGTTCCTGGAGATCTACCTTTCTGCATATTCCTGTTGCAACCCATATCAAACACACCTGCCTGTAATTATCAAGTGCTGTTCAGGTCCTAATTAATTGGTTCAGGTGTGTTTGATCAGGGTTGGAGCTGAACTATGCAGGAAGGTAGATCTCCAGGAACAGGATTGAGCACCCCTGCCCCATTGGCAGATTTGTTTTGCTTATTTTAAGGAAAAACTCACTTAATTTTGACATATTAATTTTGAAAACAAGACTATGTTTTTGGCATGTCTGTAAAATGCTTCTTGATTTAAGATGAAATTATTGTAATGAAAATATTAAAATGTTGCATTTTACTGCAAAAATCTATTGTAGGTACCAGATTTGTTTTTGAAACAGCTTTGTTGTGATTTGAATCATTTTTGAATCATTGAATTGTGCTGACAGAGACATTTGCATGAGTTTAGTACAACTAATATTCATTTCATATTGAAATTCAAGTAATACATACCTGGATGGGTTCATAGTTATAATGCTGTACTCATTTCCCAGTACTGGGCTGCGGCTGGAAAGGTATCCGCTATGTGAAACATACTGTATACTGGAATAGTTGGTGGTTCATTCGACTGTGGTGACCCCTGATACATACGGGACTAAGCCGAAGGAAAATGAATGAATGAATGAATGAATGAATGAATGAATGAATGAATGCTGTACTCATTTGAACATGTTCTTAATTTGATCAACAACTGCTCTCATTAACAATAAAAGACATGCTCTGATTTTTTGTTGTTTTGGTTTAGTTGTTTTCTCCCCAATGCTAATTATAATAAATGTTTTACAATAAACTGTAATCACATGATTGAACCCAGATAGCAAAATGACATCATTTCAACCGAAAATCAACGTTTCTTTTGACATCGATTCAACATCGTTTTGCTCATCGGGGTAATGTTGAAACGACGTCAGGCACTCCATTCAAATCTAACCTGAAATCGACACAATTGGTTACTTACCCAACGTTGAATCGATGTTGATATTTAGTCGATCGAAACGACGTTATAGAATCCACACATTTTCAACATGTAATCAACCTAATTGGTTTGTCCACCTGACGTTGAAATGATGTTGATTTATAGTTGATTGGAACAACGTGCAATCCACACATTTTCAACATATAATCGACCTAATTGGTTTGTCTATCTAATGTTGAAATGATGTTGATTTATAGTCGATTAGAAAAACGTAGAATCCACACATTTTCAACATATAATCGACCTAATTAGTTTGTCTATCTAATGTTGAAACGATGTTGATTTTAAGTCAATTGGAACAACATAGAATCCACACATATTCAACATAAAATCTATCTAAATGATTTAACGTTTAAATGAATACTTAAACAACATTTTCAACATTAAACCAATCCATATGACCTAATCACCTTTTTTTTACAAGAATACATAATATAATTTATTCTGTATATATGACAAAACACACCACAATCTGTCATCATTTTTTATTGATAAAAATATACAGCTGTGAATATCCGTTAAGAGCATGAATTCATTCAAACCTTCTACACTTAAACAAACAGAGAGAACATTTAAATTACTGACTAAAATAGTCAAAACCATTTA
Organism: Danio kyathit; assembly: GCA_903798195.1. Classification (NCBI taxonomy): domain Eukaryota; kingdom Metazoa; phylum Chordata; class Actinopteri; order Cypriniformes; family Danionidae; genus Danio; species Danio kyathit. The sequence goes on from LR812527.1 coordinate 31,093,819, forward strand.
CTCAAAAAGTAAAACTGTAGAATATTAAATACATTTGTCTATTTGTGTTTTATTTCAACATGTATTTTTCATTAGAGTAAAAAATGCATTTTATTTCAGATGTGCATAATAACAAAATTAACTATTAGGGTCAAAACACAGGTTTAAATCACAATGTTTAAGCGGTTTAAAGAACAACATTTATTTAATTAATTTAGAAAGATACAATCACAGAAACTAAAATTCAGATGCAACTATAGAAAAAATATTCTTGCTGGATTAGCAAGGTCAATAAATAAATAAATAAAAACATTATTTTAGGTGGTGTGAAACTATCGGGAAGCTATTCGTCTACAGTGCCACCATTTACTAGAATTCCATCCCGGATTTTCCAGAAATATGAAGTATTAGTGACCCAGACACTGAGAACAAGCTTCAAATATTACAACAACCGGGAAGAATTGCAAGCTTGTTTATTAATTACAATTATTTTTTTTTTTCAAAATATCATTGTTTAATGACTAAATGCAATAAATAAAATACAGCGCTGCGACCAAAGAATGTAACTTATACTGCATAATCATATGCAATGCACATGATCCTATTATAACGATCACTGCGAACAATAAGCTAAGCATTCGTTTTATATATAAACTGTAAATATAAAAATATTAAAATAATTTAAAGCAATGAAAATCTATATGTAAAAAAACAAAACTACTTTAAACTGCGTCTCGTCAGAGCTGAGCATATGTTTTATTTCAGTAGAAAACGGTCCTCTTCATAATATTTCTATTTATTTCTTTTTAGTAATATGGTATAAATTTAAAAAATACGGACTTTCTTTTACGTCTCCTCTTCAGTTTTTTTACTTCCTGCTCTCCATCTTAATTTCAATTTTAAATTCCACACCAGGCCAGTAAAAAAATCCTTAGTGTTGAGCCCTGTTGAGTAATTCTCCTTCTCATTAAAACTCGAATGTGCATTGTGTTGTGACAATTACTTAAGATTTTTGTAACAATAAAGATGTATTTAATACAACAATAAAAACGCTAAAAGTTTGTCAGTACACTGTACTATAGGCACAACCAGTCATTTGGTGTGTTTGTGTGAGAGAGGAAAAAAAACCATTTGCAACTCGTAAAAAAAAAAAAAAAAAAACTCAGACTTCAAATATACTGGTCACTAACAGAAACTTCAGTCATGGGTGCTGTTGTTTTGCTCCAGTAATACCTTCAGAGAACATAATAGTCAGTGATCCATACATAGGCAGAGAGATTAGTGTGGTGTAGGCAGAACTGGAATAGACGTCTGTCCAGGCACAGGTTACAGATCTTGATGTCTTCAACTGGAGATTCCAGAGAAACTGCCAAAAAAAAAAAAGTGTAAGAAAAAAAAAAAAAATGTTACTCAGTAGGAAAATCTCACCGTGTTCAGTATCTACTATTACAAAGTACAATTCCAAGGTAAATTTTCAGTTCAATTCAGTATCGGTACCATAAAATTGCCACAATTTTTGACTCCTCACACAGAATATTAAGTTAATAGGGGTGTAACGATACACCAAAGGCACGGTTCGGTTCGGTTCACGGTTTTGGAGCCACGGTTCGGTTTGGTTCGCTTCGGTTTCTGTTTGCTGTGGGGTTAGGGTTGATGTCATCTTAACAGCAATGCTAAGGAACAATAGATTCACTTAATAACAAGAACAACTAAACATTTTCTTTATTAATTTTGCCATCACATTTTAGTACAGTCAGGATACCAGAGTAAACAACAAAAATGAAATAAATACCTCCAATATAGACTAGTCAGAAAAAACAATTCTCTTTAGTCTAGCCATCTTAAGAAAGTAAACTCAAATTAAATAAATAACTGCAGTGTAGATTAGTGCAAGATAAACAGGCTTGTCCTTTCTAAGGACATTTGGAATATTCAATTAAGTTTTAAGTTCTTCTTTAAAAACACCATAATGTCCACATTCTCAGGTGAGGGGCTTGATTTCTGTGCAGACACAGACAAAGTGATGCTCATATTAGTTATCATTTAGATAGGTTTCCGTTTAAATTAATGAAAAAATAATATACATATAATGTGCTTGTAAAGTGTTTTTTACATGACCTATTCACCAGTAAAATACATTGCAGTTTTGTCTGAAACTAATGTTAGGGTTGTAGCCGTATATTTTTGCCTCTCTCTCTCTCTCTCTCTCTCTCTCTCTCTCTCTCGCTCTCCATGCCTGTCATTTCTGTATGTCCGCCTTCACGACAGCTAATTGGTCAGGAGACCGATCTATCATCATTGGGCAACGTGGCGCGGGAATATAAAAATGACGTCAGGAAAAGCGGAGGAGAGCGCATTTTCCTTTGATCTCGTTTTTCGTGTATTTTGCTAACATGATTATGAATTTCGTTGTTTTTGCTTAACTTTGGTTTGGGCAAAATTATTTTGCATTAGTTTTGCCCACTTTGAGAAATTTTGTGATTTTTGTACACTTTTATTTCAATTGATTTGTTTGTTGCTTTTTTGTTCAGCTCTTTCCCGTCATATTGATCTTTACCTCCTCAAGTTCACTCTTTTCTCGGAGTAAGGTGGATAGGGAAGATGTCTTACGACTTCCATTTTGCAAACACGTAGAAAATGTATTGTTAAAGACATCAGGTAAGAGGTGAACGTCATCTTTGTATTTATTTTATTCTACAGTTCAGTATAGGGAAGAATAAGGCACACGGCGCTGAAAACCTTTTTTTCTTTTCATCAGTTTCTAGCGAGGTAAGGGGTTAAATCCCTTTTGTTGGCAGTTCTGTTGTCAGTGTCTTTTGCGTACACTCTCACATTGTGAAATTTACCACATTTTTTAAATGTTATTCCTTATTAAGTTTCGTGAAACAGTTAGTTACGACAGATTAGTTAGTTACGACACGAATTCCATTCTTGTACTCCACTGGAAAACCAAAATGTTCCCAAACAGGAGACTTAAATGTATTTGGGAGATCTGCAATCTCAATATATGCGAAGCAGCCGTCCTGCATATACAGTAGTAATGGAGTGTGATCGCTCACTCAAGTCACATGACATGACATGCACTTGGAAAATACTATTCCAAATTCTAAAACATTAGAATATAATATTTAGAACAAAAGCTCATCATTACTAATACAATTTAATCAAATGTGATAAAATAAAGATGTTTTGGTTCAATTAGAGACAAGTGACGTCAACCTTAACAGTGGGCAGCAGGGGGCGTGACAGTATCGCGGTCCGCCACGAGAGTTTCGCGATACGTATCGTGGTTGGTGTATCGCGATATTTCGGTTCGGTTTGTAGTATCGTTACACCCCTATAAGTTAACATGGTATTTTGTGAGAAATTAAATGATCTTGGATTTCATTTTCTTGTGAAATTCTAAAAAGCTTAATGATATAAAATATTTTTAAAAATAAATGCGTTTACAAACATTTGTTTAGATACTTGTACAAGTAAACTGCAGTAACCTCAAGAGAAAAGCATGTAGACAAAATAAATTTTAATAAACAGGAAAATAAAAAAATGCACACCAGAACATAGCACTACAATCAGAAAAAAAACAGACAAGCATGGTTTGTGAACAAAGGAAATCAGGAACAGAACCAACGAAACCACAAAGAACTAAAGTAACAGATTTGAGTGGGCAACTTACGAAATGGCAAAGCTTTTCCCATTCAATGCTGTGGAGCGTCTCTGGCGAGGAGTTCCTCACTAAATGTAGAAAAAAAATAGAGCAACAAAACAGTAAACTGACAGCGATTCACTTCGCTAGCGTAATAACGTGTTAAAAAATCTCGTTTAACGTTAGCTGGATGATACGTAATGTTATTTGCGAACCGTTTCTCATAACTTAGCCTATACGTTAGCTAGAGCAACATTAACTTACATATGTTTTTTATGCTCATTCCAAATCGATTTGACAGATCATCTTATATTTTTACACAGGTTAAAAAGCATTGAAGTCATAAAGTGAAGTTAATCGTGTTGAAATCGAAAATTAAATAACCAAAACAGCTTTTCATTTACGTTAACGTTACCTTTATAGATTAGCTGCAGTTAATGGCCTGGGTACGCACAGGGCGACATGTAGGCTTACTAAAAAATGTATAGGAAGTGGTAAAGTGTTAATTTACACATCTAAAAAGTTACATTTTAACATAAATTCTTGGGAAAACGACAAATAAAACATGTGAAACGTTGAATACAACGTACTTACCTTCAGATTACAGTTCCGTCCGCTGCCTTCTGTTTGTTAGTTGATTGATTCAAATGATGAGCAGCACGTGCGCCTCACGCTGACTCGCGCAGAAGAACCGACTCCGAGTCCACCAATCAAGTTTCAACATCGAACCAATGTTATGATTTCGACCAGATGCGTCGGGTAGCCTATATGTTGAAGAGTCAACTTCATTTCGACATCGAACCAATGTTATGATTTCGACCAGATGCGTCGGGTAGCCTATATGTTGAAGAGTCAACTTCATTTCGACATCGAACCAATGTTATGATTTCGACCAGATGTGTCGGGTAGCCTATATGTTGAAAAGTCAACTTCATTTCGACATTGAATCAGTGTTTTATTCCCGATGTAATAACCTTCCGACGTACCGACCAAATAAAGAACGTTGATTCAATGTCGAAATTTGATCGACGACTGATACTGACGCTTATAACCAATAATCGACATTAATTCAATGTCGGCTTGCTATCTGGGAACTTATCTGCAGGGTCAGTGAATAAGACTCTGGGTTTCTCTCTGAGAGCATAAATAACATGAAAGTGTTTCCGCTTCCATTTCAGCAAGTGATGATGGCTGTCCATAACCATGCAGCGTAGAAATTGCAAGCTACCCTAGATCCATAATGCAGGTGAATGATCAATAGAGAATAGTTAAGCAGCCATTACAGATGTGCCACAGGTGTCAAGTGGCTGAAGTGGCCACGACCCTAACGAGAATGAAATGAAAGATATATTTCAGTGTCTACGCAGATGCTGGTCATTAGCCCTTCATGCCGCTCATTAAGTCACTCCTCTCTTTTTAGTCACTGAGCTCTGTGGCAACGTAGAGACCACCTGTGCCAGAGCACCATCAGTGCTTCATTAACGCCAGCTATTGAGCTATGAGTGTTGTTCGGGAACACGCTATCGTCATGGTGACATGACGTGGGCAGCGGATTATGCCAGAGCTCTGCTGCAAAGCCGTTTGGGAGATTGAGAGGTTTAGAGAATCAGGAAGAAATTAGTGTCTTTGTGCATTCTAATCCCATTTATTTTAGATTCCCTAACTCCATTTTGGATCTATGGAAAAACAGACAGAAACAAAAGAATACAGACCAATAAATATGTATGTATTTATTCAAAAAGACTGAAGTGGTGTAGAAATGACGTTCAAACCTGGAGTTATAATTCACAGTGGGTTTCCTCAAGATTTTCCTGTGGGGTTTTACAATTGGAGCTTTTAAAGTATGACTAAAACACGACATAAACTGCATAAACTTGTACCCCATATGTTCTTCCTGTTACTCATTAGTAGGCCCAGACAGAATCTGCGGACATTTTTTTGCTATTTCTGCACAGAATTTTGTGTAAAATCTGCAGATTTATGTGGAATGATTTTTGGAGTATCATAATTAAAAATGTAACATGTGAAATTATAAATAATAACTTTTTAATGTTTATTTAATATTTATAATGCAAATTCAATTAGATCCATATATTTGTTAAACAAAGCAAGTCTCTTGTATGATATATCTATTAAAAAAGGCAGAAAATATTAATTTACAAACTCTATTTTAAATAAATCATATGAACATTTTCATATTAGTCAATAATATTACTGAAATTAATTTAAAAACTGAATAAATATAAATTTACACACATTTACACAAGTAAATAAATAGACTCAATGATGGGCTAAAAATCTGTGAAAATCTGCAGATTTCTGCGCACACAGATTATGTGTGGGCCTACTCATTGCACACTGTGTGTTTCATAAAATACACACCACAGCTTCAAAATTCACAATTTAGATACGTTTGTTAAACAGCAAAATGTTAAAGCATCATTAAGTTATTTTTTACTTCAGACCAGATTTATTTCTCATAAATAGAAAAACTCAATTTTTAATTTAAACTCTATAGGAAAAACTTGAGGGAAGCATGGCAAATTATTGTTCAGTTGTTCCCATTATTATTTTAATTCTAATTACACATGGTGTACTGACTTTATTACACTGCTCAATTGAATACTTGATCTGTTGATAACAACCATTAAACCTGACTTGGCTAAATGTAGACTCCCTTGTAAATTTCTAAAACTTTATAAAGATAAACTATGGGATATAGGATAAATGATGTCTATGAGGTATACATGACCCTTCACTTTGGTGTTCTTGGGGCATATTAAACAAAGATTCTTATCTTACAGTACGTAACTTAAGATATAATATGAAAAATCAGGATTTTTCTTAAATTAGTATTACAGAAGCAAATGTTAACTTGATTCAGAATTCTTATCCTATCTTATAAAATTATATCTTGTCTCTTGTTAGGAAATCTTAAATTGTCATCATGTTCAAAAATCCACTCTCAGGTCTGTTTAGCAAACAGTCAATATTGCGCAAGCTGCTAATGTGTTAGCCTAAACAAAATGGATAAACAAAACCGACAAGCTATAAAGGTCCCATGAAATTAAAAATAAAGTTTTTCAGATATTAGTATCAGTATTATTCGTTTTTAGGATATTGAAGGGACTCGCGGATCAAAACCAGTTCGAATCAGGCTTGGAATTTTGAGCGCAAATTGCTTCATTCGCTCCAGGGCTTCTAACAGGAGGAGTAATTCATTTAATTCTCTTCCCCCCAATACCCTAGCCTAAGTTGGACAGAGATGCGGCCGCAATTTTGGTTAATCGTTAACCAACTAGACAAAACGCCTTTCAAGACCTCCATCACGAGACTTTGGCATGGCTGATCTCGTGGCCATTTGTTCGCCCTTAGGGACATTCCACATCCTGACAGATGGACAGAGTTTTCTCAGAGACAAAGAGATCCCAAAAGAAAGGAATTCTTAAGAGACTTAAGAAATACAATTCTCTTATAAATGTTATAACCAAGGCAAAATTTGATATTTTGAATGACATTTATAGGTATTGATGTGCTGTGTTTATTCCAAACAACCAGGTTCGTAATGTGTGATTTTTACCCTTATGACAGGCTAAAATGATTTGTATGTGTCTGAAATGCTTTATGTTTGGACTTAAACAAAACCTCTTTGCTTTGCATTGCTGTAAATTAGAATTTTGTAATACGAACTGTATTCGTCTTGTAACATTTGACGTCAGATAGTTACAATTTTATCAGAGATTTTACCACGTGAAGTCTCTTTCAGTCGGGTAATTATTAAACCTGATTGCACTGGTACGGGGCGTGGCCCCGCCCTTCATCTAGTCGGTCATTGGGTGACAGTCTTAGAGGTATGGATCAATACGTGTTCCTTTAAAACCCATTGCCGCCCTGAATCTAGGCACCTTTAGCATCCAGCCGGTTTACGATCGGGTCACCACAAACTCTTCATCCAAGCCTCTTAAGTTTCGGACCGCTGAGACGTCCGCGAACTGACTCTCTACGAAGTCCGTTACCCCGGTCACTCAGAACAAACGAGCTCCACTCACGCCGAGTGAATCCCAGCGACGTCACAGAGAAGCCACACTTGAGCACCACGTGTTTCCTTACTCCAGCCCGGCGAGGGAAAACTCCAATCAAAAGACGTTCAACACAATCGCAAGTATCACAACAACTGTTGCCTCTTTCTGATCTGGTGCATATGATTTTAAGCAGTTAAAGATGAGTCAATCCTCTGCTTTTGTGGTTTCTCAGGCGATTCTAAGATCTAGTACGAAATACTAGATGATTCGGGACTGTTTGTCAACTCATTTTGCATCCTCTGAACTGCCTGTGTGTGTGTGTGTGTGTGTGTTGGTTTTGGTGGATTACAAGGTCAGTTCACCAGTTTACATACCGACATTGCAGGGACATTTTGAATTGTAAGGACATAGGACATGTCCTTGTAATTCAAACGACGTATATTCATATATTTAAGCCTCATGAACAATCTCTCTCTTTTTTTTTGAATGTCCTTTTAAATATGTAAACCAGATTTCTGGTGTTTCTGAGTGTATTCCTTAACGCCTCCTAAAGGCAGCATTTGTAACTGTTGATTTTTACACAATGCGACCTAAATGGGCGTGACGGTTGAAAAAAACGCGGGCTGCCATTTGATTGGGTAATATGCTCACGCTGTGGACGCGCCCCTCTGGGCGGAGTTTGCGATCGCATTTGCAATGGAGACACAGAGAGAGCAACATCCAGGTAAGGGGATTAAGTAAGTTATTAAGCTTTATATGATTAATCATAACAGTTATTAAAGTTTAGTCGCTCATAGATAATGACTCAGTCATAATACGAGTGCAGTATATGGTTAAACCTTAGCGACTGCATGACGTGAACTAAGTTGATGTAACATTAGCTTAATGCTAACGAAAGCTTAATAATTATATGGATCACTGTTAAATCTTGGAAGTACTGTCTCATTAGTTAGAAAAAATACTCTTTATAGAGCTCACTAAAGCCTTGAATTCGTGTATGGTATACATGAATGGTTGTAAATGGTTTGCTAATATGCTAACATGCTAACGGACTCACACCATGTGCTGATATTGAGGTAAAGCTTGTTTTATATTCACACATTTGTTCAGTGACAACTTGTGACACGCTTCCTATATTGTTTACCACGGCACGTTAAATATTCGGTCTGAAATAACCTGTAAGTGTGACTTGTAAACAACATTACCACTGTTTATTTGACTGTGAACAATGTTGTACTTTCATAGTCATTGGCTGCTAATATAATTTCGCTATTTAGAGTTTGCAAATATTACTTTTATGAAATTATATTATTAAGGGGACAGTCCGAATGTGTGAATATAAAACCAACTTTACATTAATGCGGCTGATGACATTCATGTAATCAAAAGCATGTTTACTGTAGCATTAACATCACGTTATATATCAAAAATTAAAATAAGTATCTATTTAATCTTGTGCTGCATTGTAAATATTTAATTTGCAGTATATAACATTAGGTAAAATACTTGGTGTGTTAAAATGACAATGCACAATTCCCTGAATGCATCATATGTCATATTATATTCGTCATATGGAATATTGTCAAGTGTTTAAATTAGTTTAAATACTTGTTTACTACTTTACTGTCAATAAACGGGAGCTCATCCAGCTCTACTATTATAAATATTTAAAAAATAATGTTTTATTTATATTGATAATTTATAGAGAATTGTTATATTTAATATATAATTTTTTTATATTAAATATACAGGTGCAAGGCAGTTTAAACTGTCCTATTTAATCAAAATATTTGATATCTGAACACCAGAATAAAACAAAAGAATTAAAAAGGTCTCTTCTTTATATTTAGCATAGTTAACATAATTATTTACAGCATTTTTCCATTGTTATATATATATATATATATATATATATATATATATATATATATATATATATATATATATTTATATATAGATAGATAGATAGATAGATAGATAGATAGATAGATATAGTGCTAAGCATTAATGAGTACACCCCCTTTTTGAAAATTTCAATTTCTTAATGAATATAAACAGGATTGTTTGGTGCATTTTAAACAAAACTATTTTATTAAACAGTTAAAATAATAGTTTGGTCACCGAACATCATTAGGAATAGAAAAATAATACATTTAATTTCAAACCAGTTATTGCGAACAACAAATTATAAACTACAACATTTCAACTAAATTAGTTTTTTTTTCTTCTTTTTATTAAAATATTATTTAATGTTTCCCCATATTTTTTTGGGTTTACGCATTTTTGGCTGTCATCTTAAAGTTTTTATTGTAGATTAGTTAATCAGTTTTGTGCATCACTGTAATTTTATTCTTCATTTTAAAAGCGACTGCTAAATGAAAATGTTTTAAAGTACTATGTTATTTCTGCAGTGAGACGAAATGGAGAACGGTTCCAAGCGATGCAGACTTGAGCTTGTGGGTGATGCAGAGTGCGACATAATCTAGGATGGACAAGCCATACATACATACATAAAGCCTAATATTACAATATTACATTTATAAGTAGTAATTTAATAGTAATACACTTAAAAATGTTTGTTTAATATGGGTTGTATACTAGTATTCCACTGTATTACATAGACAGGCATAACCATTTGAGTTCTGAATGAGCCAAATATTCAGAAGTTCATTTTGAAATAAAAATAGCGAAATGTTCGTTAAGAGTTACATTTTTCCCTGGAGGAAACAACTTTGATTATGAGGTAAACAGAGAAAACCCAACTGCTCCTCCGTGACATTGATATACAGGTGATAAGGTTATCTATACCAAAGAACTGCAAATAAGCAGATATTATAACAATTTATCAATAAACACACACCTCGTTCTCTCGCTGTACACGGCTGTAGTTTGCTGATCAAAGGAAAAACAAAAGACGGGGAGGAGCCGAATTTTGCCTCCGTTTTCTTATCAAATTTAAAGGGGACTGAGGCGATAATTTAGTGTACAGTTTATGAGCTAATCGCAAAAGTTTTAGGGGGGCTGAGTAAAAATATAGGGGGGCTACAGCCCCCCTAAAATAGGCCTAGCATCGATCATGTACAGTACTCTATTCCCTTAACTAGCTATCTAACTTGGTATCCTAATGCTGCATTATTAGATGCTGATTTCAGATGTTTTCTTGCCTTTGACTGGTGCTCAGCCAAGGATGAACATGCACAATATTTTACACAAATCACATCTGTTCTTTTCACCATGTTTTTTTTTCTGTTTTGTTTAAGTAACCATATTATGTAGTAGTAAAAATATTTTAACGTGCCAGTGATAATCAAAACAACTTTTCAAACACTATTTATTTCTCTCCACTTATAGAAACAAATGAATCTACATGTAAATCTGACTGATGAATACACACTCCCTAACTGTGTTAGAGCAGGAACAAACATGGTTGCATCTATAGTTCACATATGGATAAAAAGTAAAAATCAGAAACTGATTTAAAATTGTTGAAATCAATGCAGCTTAGTGAATGCATTGTAGTATAATTATATATATAATTTAGTTTTAAGTAATTATATTTATCATTTAAGATTTTTGGATATTTGGGTGTTGCTTTATAGCAACACTTATCATTAATAAATGGTATAAATCATTAATAAAAGCAATGCTTGGCATATTATTTGTTGATATACTGCATATTTAGATACAAATGTAAAAAAAAAAAAAGTTATTGTTAATGTTTTCTAGTAAACTTAATTTTTTATTTTTTACTTTAAAAAATAAGCATTTACTTACCGCAAAAAATAATCTGTTTGATACTATGACTAAAGCAAAAACTGATGTTTTTAAACATTTAAAATGTAGAGGGAGTGTTTGAGTTAGTACTTCACTATACAGTAAAATCCACTATATTGATTCAACTATATTGAGTTTGCATGTTCTCCCTATGTTGGTGTGGGTTTCCTCTGGGTACTCCGGTTTCCCCCACAGGTCCAAAAACATGTGGTATAGGTGAATTGGGTAAGCTAAATTGTCCGTAGTGTATGATTGTGAATAAGTGTGCATAGTTGTTTCCCAGTTATGGGTTGCAGCTGGAAGGGCATCAGCTGTGTAAAACATATGCTGGATAAGTTGGCGGTTCATTCCGCTGTGGCGACCCCAGATTAGTAAAAGGACTAAGTCAAAAATAAAATGAATGAATGAATATTGATTCATTTTAGTATGTCCAGATTTTACATTAGTATTGATGTGCATTCTTTCTCTTCTTTACAGATGAATACTGATGTTGCTGCTACTGATATTTCAAGACCTTGTCTGCCAGAAGCAGGTTCAGAGCAGGTACTGACATTTTAATATAGTTGATCTATTGTAAATTTGCAACGCAGAAAGTTCATGTGAATATTATTGATAGAGATTCACACTGTGAACCAGAAAACACACTGCTTTATGAGGACACCATGAATTGTTAGGACACTGTAGTGAAACCATCTGCTATTCTATGGGCTTTATTTTAACGATCTAAGCACACAGTCTGAAGTGCATGGCATTAATGGCATGTCCGAACCCACTTTTGCTATTTTAAGGATGGAAAAATACGGTTTGCACCCCAGGGCATGGTCTAACATGGTTGTGCTTATTTTCTTAGTGTGCTTGAGCATAACATGCATTAAACCAATCAGCGTCTTGTCTCCCATTTCCTTTAAGAGTCAGTTGCATCGCACTATGGTGCATTTGCTATTTACGTGGCAGATTTTGTAAGTAAAATCTTCACTAGCGAGAAAGCGGTTAAACAGAGCATCTGCAGCATGAGGAAAAAGAACGAGCCTCCTCCATTTGGCCTCTTTACTTTACTTTTACTCTTTACTTTACTCCTTTACTTTGAAGTAAGGAAATGGTGAAACTCACTCTACTGAACACATCCATTAGCCTACATATTTAATTTCCTTTGTTAAGCGGAAAGATTTGTTTCAAAACTATTTCTAAATTCAGTTCTAATCTCCAGCAAAGGAATAAATGAACAACAATAATAATGAAGAGTGGTCAAAAAACTGAGTTATTTTCATACACATGGCCTATTCTTATGCCCCATATGGTGATGCAGATGTCTTCAAAACCCCACAGGTGGACAAATCTAAACTTGTTTTTATTAAAACAAATATAAATATGCACATAATAAATACTATTAATAATAACAATATTATGCAATTTGTCATGAGTAAACTGTCTACAACAGAGCTGGATTACAAAGCCCCCCGACATTGAGGCAGTGGTTTATATATTTATGTAGAAAATAATTATTTTGTATCATTTTAATCCTTTAATTGTTTTCATATGTAAAGATATTTGTGTATTGCTGTACATTCTGTGTGTATTAAGCAGTGTGTAAGCGTTTAGACCTGCATAGGCGCATAACTAACGTGCTTTTTAAAAGACAAATCTCTGCGTCACTGACTTTAGAGCAGCTTTTAGTTGGTCAATGGCGTGGCCTATTTCAGTTGCCTCAAAATAGACTTAACACACCTCTTTTATAGACCAGCACACCCATGAGGCAACAGAGTGGTGCAAATGGTTTTTGCCATTTAAACAATGTGAAAATGAAACCTGCGCTCGTATGAAAATAGCAAGAAATCACGCCATACAAACCTTGTGCCTTTATTGCACATGGTGTACGATAGGGTCTTAAATAAATCAGAAAACACACTGCTTTATGAGGACACTGTGGTTTATCAAGACATTGTAATGTGTAAAATAGTGAAAGCAGTAAAACTGTCATAATGTCCTTTCAAACCACCCTGTCCCTTTAATGCAGTGTGTTGTCAGTGACATCAGTAAGACTTGGTCACATGTGATTTTGAGTGGTTGAAATGGTTCCTGCACCAGCAAGAGCAGTTTCATTCCCCCAATCAGCAGTTCCCAAACCAACCGCGGGTCATGCCCACTTTAAACAAACAGGGACACGGGCTGCAAGGTAGAGAAAACATAAGCTTAGTTTATTCGCCGATGGACGAGTTTAGACAGAGACTTGAGGGACTTTGGTTTAGAATAGGTTTGACGCAGATACATTAAAACTTGAAAAGACTGAGTAAACGAATTTCAGTCTCTGTGTCTTAACAGTGCAGATAGAGCGGATGCGCCACAAATATGACGCTTCGTAAACTCTTTTATGTCCGACTGAGCTCTGTGTATTACTGAGACATTCAAACAGAGATGCAAGAGAATGAGGATTGCATTGTATTGGGTAGGAATAATAGTTCAGCACTTATGAAAAACATTGCATTTTAACATCATTAACACAGACAATGTTATTATTCATAAGCTCGACAGGTTATCATTAGTTGCAATAAAGATCAATAACGTGTCAAGATTCAAAAAGTTGTCTGAAATAACTGTTGAAAATAGTTGGCTCATCAAGTAAGAATGTACAGTCTTCTATATAAAATTCTCTAACACTTTAGGTCAAATTTATTCTATTTACTACTGGCTAAATACCTGCCTATTGTTAAGATATGAACTGTTCATTAGTAGTTATAAAGTATGATCTTATTCTACAATCCCTAATCCTACCCAAAACCGAAACCCAACTACTACCTTACTAATAATAAACAGATAATCAGTAGTTTATTAATCTAGTAGTGTTAGTAAATAATTAGTTTATGCTGTGAATTGTGACCTAAAGTGTTACTGAATATATATATATATATATATATATATATATATATATATATATATATATATATATATATATATATATATATATATATATATATATATATTTATATATATATATATATATATATATATATATATATATATATATATATATATATATATATATACATATACATACACATACACATACACATATAGATATACATACATATTCACAAAGTTGAAGTCAGAATTATTAGCACCTCTCAGATTTCTTCTTTTTTAAACATTTTCCTAATTGATGTTTAACAGAGCAAGGAAATTTTCACAGTATGTCTGATAATATTTTTCTTCTGGAGAAAGTCTTATTTGTTTTATTTCAGCTTAGAATAAAAGCAGTTTTTAATTTTTTAAAAACTATTTTAAGGACAAAATTATTAGCCCCCTTAAGCTAATGTTTTTTTGCGATATATATATATATATATATATATATATATATTATATATATATATATATATATATTATATATATATAATTTAGTTTTAAGTAATTGTATCTATCATTTACGAATTTTGGATATTTGGGTGTAAATACAATACAATACTATTGTAAAAAAAGTTATTGTTGATGTTTTCTAGTAAACTTAATTTTTTACTTTTTACTTAAAAAAAAAAATAGGCATTTACTTACTGCAAAAAATAATCTGTTTGATACTATGACTAAAGCAAAAACTGATGTTTTTAAACATTTAAAATGTAGAGGAAGTGTTCGAGTTAGTACTTCACTATACAGTAAAATCCACTATATTGATTCATGGAAAGGGATGCACCGATACCATTTTTTTGGAACCGATCCGATCTCGATATCAATCGATTCCGATCCCGATACTGTGCAGTCTATGCCGGTTCTTAAAAAGGATTCGGTAACACTTTATTTTGATGGTCCATTCGAGTATTAGTAGACTGTCTGCTTAATATCTGTTGATACTGACATTTAACAGTTCTTCAACAGACATTTAACTGACTATAAGAAACTTTGCAAGTACATGTCAACTTACCCTAACCCCAACCCAACAGTCTACTTATAATCTAATGAGAATTAATTGACATGTATATGCAATGTAACTTATATTCAACAAACGTACCATCTAAATAAAGTGTGACCAAGGATTCAGTCAGTGTTTTCGTTTTGTAATCTAAATTTGTCATTTAAGTGAAAGATCTAGAGCAGGATTTATTTTAATATTTTTGTTTAGTTTATGCTTTTCCATGCTGCTGAAAACACTGCAGGTGCGTGAAGATGCTCTATTATGTTCTGTATGCTGTTCACATGTTAAAATAAATCAGTATTTTAAAATGCAATATTTAATGTGTCACACAAAATATGCACTTCTTTTTTTTATTTTTATTAAATAATATTTTAATATTAGTCTGTTAACGGTTAACATTCGGTTAATGAGCAGCAGTTGTCAGTTGACAAAATTAACCGAAATGAGCAGTTTCTGTAGCTCTGGTGCTAAACTCAAATAATATATCTTCTTTAGTAAAAAATAACAGACCTATAGTTATACATGATAGACGGCACAATCTAACTAAAAACATGCTTGCTGTAAAACTAGGCTACATTATTTGAGCATTCGTTGTGATATTGTCCTTTCCTTTTTAATATTAAGACTTTTCTTTGAAATCTGCTATAGGCTACTATTGACATAGTTGGTAAAATAATCAGCCTTTTATTAAATTTATTAATTATATTAAATTAAAGCCTGATATTTTCTTGCAGATTTAATGCAGGTTAAATTAAACCGTCTGATGCCAGTTTTACTTAATAATCCTTCTCCAAATCTCACCGTGAGTGAGACGGAGAAAGTTCAAAATAAGGGGCGCTTATATGCTTTAGCGCCAAAATGCAAACTGGTCTGTTAAATAAAATTTTAATACATAAAATGACAGTGAAATATTCACAGTTTCAGAGTAGCCTATATTAGGCTAAATCATTTTCTTTTAATGACAATCCATATTGCGCCTGTCAGTTTCACTTTTATTAATTTAATAAACTACTTTGACCAGAATGGGCCAGACTTTAAAACTATTCGCAGCACTTAAAGTATTCCCCTTGGAAGAATAAACTCAGAAAAAAGAAAAAAACTGCAGACATTTGCAAAACAGCAGCTCAAAAGGAAGAAATAAATGCGTTTAGGGTCTATTCAATGCATTATTGAGGCTTTTCTAATTAAACATTTCAGGTAGGCCTACTTTGTGTTTGAAGAGCAGGTAATAACCCTCTCCACTCCAGTATTGCGAATGCGATCTGATTTAACAGAGAGCAGCGCAAACATGATGTAGAAACAGCAATGAAATGAACTCCTGCTGCAGGTCAAAATAAACCAATTTAATGCAAAACTAAATGCATTTCTCCACTAATTATTTAAACTAACAGGAACAAATAGTCTTGAAGAAAGTTTTTCCTGTTGTCATAAATGCGACAAGCATATTGAATTGTGAATGAATGAAGAATGATTGACAGGCGCAGCGGCGGGAAGCGCTGAAGTGAACATGAATTTAAGCACTTGAATATTCATCTGTACTTCACATTAAACTGTAGAATGGCTTCAGAACATTTGGGATATAGTAGGCCTACATGACAATGTTCTAGTGCCTTATAATAGGCTACCTTCATGGCTTAGTTGGCTTATAAATACAAAAAATAGCGCACACACAAGATCGGATTTGAAACGATACCAACTGGCCGATACCCGATCCAGCAAAAATATGCGGTTTCGAATCGATATCCGATCCAAGTATCGAGATGGGTGCATCCCCAGGGCTCGAAATTGCGAACATTTCATAAAATGAATGAATGAATATTGATTCATTTTAGTATGTCCAGATTTTACATTACTATTGATGTGCATTCTTTCTCTCCTTTACAGATAAATACTGATGTTGCTGCTACTGATATTTCAAGACCTTGTCTGCCAGAAGCAGGTTCAGAGCAGGTACTGACATTTTAATATAGTTGGCCTACTGTAAATTTGCAACACAGAAAGTTGATGTGAATATTGTTGATAGAGATTCACACTGTGAACCAGAAAACACAGTGCTTTATGAGGACACCATGATTTGTTAGGACACTGTGGTGAAATCATCTGCTACTCTAAGGCCGTACTCACACTATGTACAGTTGCCTTGAACCGGGCCGAAGCACGATTGCGCCCCCTCCCCTCTCCCCCGACGGCCTGCACTCACATTACATTCGGGCCTGGGCACGGTTACGTCATTGATGACGCGCAGTTCAGTAAGCGCTTTCGCTCAGCACAGTGGAGATTTCTTTAGTAAGTTATAGTTATATCGTTTAAGTAGTTTCATATGCAGTGACACGCAGTAAATATTTCGCCGAACAGATCAGCCACTTTTGACGCTCATAAACAATCATAAAGTCCTCGTGCTGCAGGAATTAGGAGGTTTGCTGAAGGCGCAGCTGTAGTGCAGTGAGGGGTTTGCGTCTTTAATAAAATTCGACAGTTTGCGTTCATTGAACAGTACGAATGATTAATTAATCCATATCAAACAGATTTGTGTAGGCAAGGACTTTTTTTATTTACGATGACTTTAGATGGGTAATTTAAGCGCAGATGGGTCATTTAGGGCATATCACAGCCTCATTTCTCGCTTTTAGTTTCGGGCTTAGGCACGCTTGCACTCACACTGTAAGCGTACCGCGCCTGAGCCCAAGTGAACCGCGCTCTGGCACACCTCCTCCAACCGGGCCAGGGCCGGCCAAGTGTACCGTGCCCGAGCCCGATTCAGAGCACTCACACTTCTTAAACAATCCGGGAAACGGGCCTGGGCACGGTTCGGACAGCATAGTGTGAGTACGCCCTAAGGCTATGTTTAGACTGCTAGGCTTAGTGCTCAAATCTGATTTTTTTTTCTCAGATCTGATTTTTTTTTTTTTTGCATAGCTGTTCACATTGCTGTTATAAATGTGGCCAATATCAGCTTTCCAGTGTGAAAAATTCATGGTCCTAAACTGACCCACATGCGCAAAAGTAAAACTCACAAAATGTCTAATTATGCTCTTTTTATATTTGCAATTATAGTGGTATTTTAAATCTAACTAAACAATCCTTTTGTTGTTACAGTTTAATGGTTAATGTTTGGTTAATGAGCATCAGTTGCCATTCAAAAAATATTCAAAATGAACATCCTTAATTTTTGGTAAAGTATTTGCCTGATGTGTTATTGTGCTATACTGCTGAGGAGTAGAGGATGTTTGCAGCACGAACCAGTACAGAATAATGATGCGTATCAATTAAAAATGATGTAAAAGTCACATGAATTCCTACATAACCGTTCACACTGCAGTCAGATTGCAAAACATCAGATCTGTATCAGATTTAATACCACATATGAAAGTGGCACAAATTGGAATTGAAAAAAATCTGATTTCATGCGGTTTGTGCTGTTTACACTGAGTCACATGTGGGCAAAAAAAATCAGATCCGGGTCACATTTGCCTGATATGACATCATTCGCTACAGTTTTTAATGATGTGCGACTTGCATTGACAGGTAAAATCTGATCTATCTTTTTACACTGCAGACACGAGGGTACGGGTTCGATTCATAGGGGATAAATTTCCACAAGGCCTGAATCTGATTTGACTAAATCAGAATTCATGTGATATTTTCCTGCTTACACGTACATGGGCAAATCTGATCTGTGCCACATGAGAGAAAAAAATCTGAATTGAGTCACTTGAACCATGCAGTGTAAATGCAGCCTTTCATATGCAGTGTGAACATAGCCTCTATGAACCAGAAAACACACTGCTTTATGAGGACACTGATTTGTTGGGACACTTTGGTGTGTAAATGATTAGTGAACAGTAGTTAAACTGTCATAATGTCCTGTCAAACCACTCTGTCCCTTTAATGCAGTGTGTTGTCAGTGACATCAGTAATGCCCTATTCACAGTGGGTGTCTGCATTTACATTTGATGGAGTTGTGTGTCTGAACCTTTATGTCATCAAAGTGACGGCAGCCAACCACATCCTGCTTGAACTGCAATGCAATAAAGGCACGTCGTGGTAGTAAATAATGATGTATATGCAGATTATTCATACCAGGGCAATTGCCAACATTGATAATAACCTTTTCCCTTTATTTTGACTTATGGCTAATAAGAGCTGCACGATTGTAAATAAATGAGAATAATGTTTTTTTTATTTGCTTAGAATAAATATGATTCTCCTATGAGTCTGTAGAACTTTTTTATTTGAAAAATTTACCCCTGAAAATTGAATTTTCAAAGAAGATGGCAATAAAATAAGACATAATTCTCTAAAATCAAATATAATGTAATAAAAAATATCATGTGTAAGAAATATGGTTTTTGATATTGTACGCTAAAATTAAGATACTATTTGTAGTATTATTTTTATTATTATTATTATTGTTGTTTTTGTTGTTCCAACATATAGTAAAAAAAGTAAGTACAAATACAAGTTTGTGTACGGGTCCGATTCATAGAGGATAAATTTCCACAAGGCCTGAATCTGATTTGACTAAATCAGAATTTATGTGATATTTTCCTGCTTACACGTACATGGGCAAATCTGATCTGTGCCACAAGAGAGAAAAAAATCTGAATTGAGTCACTTGAACCATGCAGTGTAAATGCAGCCTTTCATATGCAGTGTAAACATAGCCTCTATGAACCGGAAAACACACTGCTTTATGAGGACACTGTGTTTTGTTAGGACACTTTGGTGTGTACATGATTAGTGAACAGTAGTCAAACTGTCATAATGTCCTGTCAAACCACTCTGTCCCTTTAATGCAGTGTGTTGTCAGTGACATCAGTAATGCCCTATTCACACCTGTCCTTAAATGTAATTGCAGAATTGTTCTGGTTTAAGATCATGTGGGGGTTGATGAAAGATTGGGATAATTTTTTTAAGCAATTTATCAAGCTGCTCTAACACTGTTCTCTGTTAGGGAGGTATAAACGAATGATCTTCAATGTAATTTAGGGAAAGTCACTTGATGACATTCAAATTGATGGTCAGAGAAAATGTCCAAATACCATCAAAAGAGTACTGCTACTAAATACATATAAACATGGTATGATTTCAGCTCAGATCCAGTGAACTGATATTGAAGATGACGAGAATAAGAAATCTGCAGGTGACGCATCTTTAAGCAAAGCAAAAGAGATGTCAGCATCAATGGAGCCTGCCTAAATGGAGGTAATTATAATGTATTTTATTATTAGCCTAAAGACAGTATTGGTGGTAGGCAGATAAGTGCAATTCAACTCCACACACTGTGTTTACACATTTATACATCTTGTTTTTCAGGCATATAGTAATGACTACTCTGTATATTAATACATGCTTTATTAACACAAATTTGTACTGTTGTGTGAGCATCTAAAGTGAGGACTATTTAGATTTTGTGAATCCTTTTAAAATGACAATTAAAGGTAGAAAAAAATCATTTGCAATCTAATTGTACTTAATTTAGTAACAGAAATCAATCATTAACAAAGTATACAATTATACACATTATGTATGTGCTTATAAGTCAGGAATACAGCATTTGTAGCTTTAGTTATAAACCGCTTGCTTACTAATGTCTATTAATGTAGAGTTTTGCTCAACAAATGATGAATTAACAATTTGCTAAGGCTTTAACGAGTATGCAGTTAACTTTAACACAAAATCTATGCATAAATATTGTTATATTTGTACCAATATTATATACAACAGTGTTTTCTTTAGGATTTTTTCTAGCTGTGGCGGCAGGCCTTTTACATAAATCAAGATCGCATTAATGTAATACGAGTTTGCGAATCTCTTTGGTTGCGCGCCGATTTCCTCTGTTCATGCACAAAACTTCTTGCACACCCCCTCTAATATACACTGTTCAAGCACAGATTTTCTTGTGCACTCTCAAATAAACGCTGCTGAAGTGTGATTTATTGCGTTTATGTATTGAGTATGTCTCCAACATTTATTAGATTTGCTAGGAATATTTATTAATGTCTCTAATAGACCTACAGAACGGCATAGATGCGTCCTGAAGTAAAGTGAAACGGCTATAAACTCCAGCAAGATAAAATCATTGTATGCAGGACCATAGAACTTTATCTATAGAGTATAATTATGGAACCTGTTCATCATAACTGAAAGCTACGTCGTGTTTGCTGGCCTCATGCTTCACGCACCTGTCAGTCGGTCAGCACATCACCTTGAAGTGTTAAACAAATAATGCACAGCACAACTATACGATTACAGAAAAGTTTGCTCTGTTATAATTCACTTACCTTTTAATTCATATTGGTGCGATTATAACCCTCAAATCAAAAAAGCAACCACAACGACTGAATGTTTTGAATAAGAAGCAGTAATGTAGCCGTGGCGGGAATGAATTTTGCTGTGGCGCCTCCCCATGAAAGAAATAAATGGAGCGGAAACCATGTAAAGTTGAAGTCAGAATTATTCACCCCCTGTACAGTTTTTTTTTTCCCAATTTCTGTTTAATGGAGAATATTTTTTCAATACATTTTAAAACAATTAAAAACTGCTTTTACTCTAGCCGAAACAAAACAAATAAGACATTCTGCAGAAGAAAAAATATGATAGGAAATACTGTGAAAAATACCTTACTGTTAAACATCATTTAGGAAATATTTGAAAAAGAAAATCAATAATTTTGACTTCAGCTGTATTTGTTTACATCTTATTACTAATATACAAACACAAAGTAAAAATGGCAGATATTTTGTAATAAGATTTATAAGTAGCATACAAGTAATGTGGATTTAATCTAAAATTTGTAATTGCTTCCTCTAGGGCTGCAGCTACCGATTGTTTTACTAATCAATTTACTACAGGGCTCTAGAGTGCGACCAGCATTTGAGAGCAAAAAAAAAAAACTGTCTCCGCGACTGTGAGAGACACACATTAGGCCCATGCTCAACAGACACACATTAGGTCCATGTCATTGTTTAAATTAGGGATGGTCTTTTGGTTAATTGTTTAGACTGAAAACCTCCGCTCAATATCTAAATATTAACCGTTAACTGATCAGGGGTGCGTTTGCAAAAACCATTGTTAGCCAACTAAGGTCGCAAGTTCTGTCGTTACAAAGATAGTTTGCTGATTTGGTGTTTCCCAAACCCATCGTTCCAATGAACATTCACAAACTTGTGCACTTGCTACTACACCACTGGAGCTGTTGTTAGAAACATAGTTCCTGGCTGTGTTCTATTCCCAGTTATCCCCCCCTATGCCCTATTCATTTAGAACATTCTAACATTTAAATTTTGAATTATTGAAAAAAAAGCATTAAATACATCACTTTTAGGTGTAATTTGCTTTCAAAGTATTTTACAGTTCAGTTTTTGCGATTTTCATGTTTACAATTGCGTTCCCTTCACAGTGCACTTTAAAAACATTGATATCATTTTAAACATAGCGTCATGACGAAATTTAAAAATAAATAAACAATATCTTACTTAATAATAATCATCATCATCATTAATATTATTAATATTATTATTGAAGTATGATTTTTTTTTTCATTTCCTTATAAATAATAAATATTAAATTTCATTTCTTAATAAATAGCCTCATTATTTATATGAATTATATATGAGATTAGTATATGTTAGCTTTTGTAAGTGATTTTATGTTTTAGAATAGAATATGTAATGTTCTCAATATTTGTAAAGGAAACAGGCCCTATATGTGCCGTTTACATATATTTCAGTTAATATGGAAAGTGAGTGCATGTTTTTAAATGCGTGTGTAAACAATATAATTTGCACAAAGAAATGATGGCGTTCTTCTCTATAGAAGTAGTTACTTCACCCCGTTTAGAGCATCATTATGGGCGTTTTACGCTATAACTAATGTGGTTCAAACGATGGATCTGCGACAGAGAAACTACAGGTTTTGGGAAACACTCGTCACTACATCGTTCTTTTCCCAAATGATGGATCGTACTATTATAGTTCAGCCGCGAGTTACATCGATGTTTGGGAAACACACCACAGATTAATATTAAATTGTAATTTAATAACTAAAAATAAATGTGTGTCTGACACATTAAATATTGCATTTTTAAATATTGATTTATTTTAAAATGTGCAAACAACAGCATACAGAACATTAACAACAGAAGCTGGATATATCATCAAATTTTCACACACACCAGCATTTCCAACAACATTAAAAACAGAATATATGTATATCAATGAATAGAATATCTAGTAAAATATTATTTACTGTCATCATGGCAAAGATAAAATAAATCAGTTATTGGAAATGAGTTATTAAAACTATTATGTTTAGAAATGTGTTGAAAAAATATTCTCTCTGCTAAACAGAAATTGGGGAAAAAATAAGCAGGGGGGGCTAATAATTCTGACTTCAGCTGTATGTATATATATTGCAATGAACTTTATTGAATTCAACTTAATTTGCAGCTACTGCACTATATTCTGACTTCAAACAATGGCAACTATTTTTTATTCCAATAGCATTACCTAATAATATAATTGCAGGATAAAATAAAATAAGCTGCAAATTGCTTAATTTAAATAAATATAATGAGCATAGTAAAAATAGTAAATGTTTAGTATGTTTTACCATCAGACATTATTTTAAAAATGGTTATGTTTCTTTTTTTAAGAGTGTATGTAAACTTCTGGTTTCAACTGTATATAATATTTGTATAACAATAAAAAACTTGCCTTAAATCTCAAACCACTGAACCAATCCTTAGATGGAAAGTTCACCCAAAAATCATAAACGCATTTATCAAAATGGCTTTTTTTATTAAAGTTGCATTATTCAGAAAAGGCACGGGTACGTACAGTTTTAGCAAATACAAGTTTGAGTAAACTGTCCATTTAGTCCCAATATCCCATATTATTAATTGCAATAATGAGTAGTTCCTGAAAATAAACATTTAGTTAATGCTCAGTAATGTCATAAAAATGCAGTGGAGGTATACTTGGAGGCATAGTGTTCACTGAATTCAAGGCTTTAACTCAATTTACTGTATCATTTTGAGGAAGAAGAAAAACATCTTACCCAGACTATCCATCTATCTATGCCAGAAATCAACACACAATATTAATTTCATTCTTTTAAGAAAACCCCTGCATCAGATAGAAATAATATTAAGTAGTCTGTTAAATTTCCAAACGTTTTGCAAAAAACAAGCTAACTTTGTCAGAGTTGTGATAGTATTGAATTTCTAACTTAGTAAATGGTATCAAATATCAACATTATTCAATACTCAAGGAAAAACAATAATATAACTACACAATTTTTTTTATATGAAGAAATCATCATGTGGTAGTGTACTTATTTAAAAAAAAAAAACTTTGTGATTGCAACATCCAAAATGCAATAAAGCGCCTTTTAAAAGGAAGTACAAAATAAAAGTACAGGGAGTGCAGAATTATTAGGCAAGTTGTATTTTTGAGGATTAATTTCATTATTGAACAACAACCATGTTCTCAATGAACCCAAAAAACTCATTAATATCAAAGCTGAATATTTTTGGAAGTAGTTTTTAGTTTGTTTTTAGTTTGAGCTATTTTAGGAGGATATCTGTGTGTGCAGGTGACTATTACTGTGCATAATTATTAGTCAACTTAACAAAAAACAAATATAAACCCATTTCAATTATTTATTTTCACCAGTGAAACCAATATAACATCTCAACATTCACAAATATACATTTCTGACATTCAAAAACAAAAACAAATCAGTGACCAATATAGCCACCTTTCTTTGCAAGGACACTCAAAAGTCTGCCATCCATGGATTCTGTCAGTGTTTTGATCTGTTCACCATCAACATTGCGTGCAGCAGCAACCACAGCCTCCCAGACACTGTTCAGAGAGGTGTACTGTTTTCCCTCCTTGTAAATCTCACATTTGATGATGGACCACAGGTTCTCTATGGGGTTCACATCAGGTGAACAAGGAGGCCATGTCATTAGTTTTTCTTCTTTTAGACCCTTTCTTGCCAGCCACGCTGTGGAGTACTTGGACGCGTGTGATGGAGCATTGTCCTGCATGAAAATCATGTTTTTCTTGAAGGATGCAGACTTCTTCCTGTACCACAGCTTGAAGGTGTCTTCCAGAAACTGGCAGTAGGACCGGGAGTTGAGCTTGACTCCATCCTCAACCCGAAAAGGCCCCACAAGCTCATCTTTGATGATGCCAGCTCAAACCAGTACTCCACCTCCACCTTGCTGGCGTCTGAGTCGGACTGGAGCTCTCTGCCCTTTACCGATCCAGCCACGGGCCCATCAAGACTCACTCTCATTTCATCAGTCCTTAAAACCTTGAAACCACAAAGTCTTGAGATATTTCTTGGCCCAGTCTTGACGTTTCAGCTTGTGTGTCTTGTTCAGTGGTGGTGGTTTTTCAGCCTTTCTTACCTTGGCCATGTCTCTGAGTATTGCACACCTTGTGCTTTTGGGCACTCCAGTGATGTTGCAGCTCTGAAATATGGCAAAACTGGTGGCAAGTGGCATCTTGGCAGCTGCACGCTTGACTTTTCTCAGTTCATGGGCAGTTTATTTTGCACCTTGGTTTTTCCACACGCTTCTTGCGACCCTGTTGACTGATTTGAATGAAACGCTTGATTGTTGGATGATCACGCTTCAGAAGCTTGGCAATTTTAAGAGTGCTGCATCTCTCTGCAAGATATCTCACTATTTTTGACTTTTCAGAGCCTGTCAAGTCCTTCTTTTGCCCCATTTTGCCAAAGGAAAGGAAGTTGCCTAATAATTATGCACACCTGATATAGGGTGTTGTTGTCATTAGACCACACCCCTTCTCATTACAGAGATGCACATCACCTAATATGCTTAATTGGTAGTTGGCTTTCGAGCCTATACAGCTTGGAGTAAGACAACATGCATAAAGAGGATGATGTGCTCAAAATACTCATTTGCCTAATAATTCTGCACTCCCGGTATATCTTTTGCATTTTAATTTTAAATTAAACATTGTAGCAGTTATGCTGCATTCCTTAAGTTCAAAAGGCATTCAATTACTAGTAAAAACAAAATCAGTGCAATCGTATCCTTTTTTTCTGATTAAAACAAAAGTTGGTTACACTTTAACTACACACAATGAATAATTTACTATGCATTAGCATCTATTAAATTCATTATTTGGTAAGCACTAACTCTACATTAATAAGCGTAAGTAAGCAGTTTATAACTGCAGCTACAAATGCTGTATTCTTGACTTTTATAATCAGATTTATAATGTGCTTATTAATTGTACTTTCATAATTTGTGAGTGATTTATTTTTCATGACTAAATTAAGTATTGCATTATTTACAAACCAGTTGTATTTAAGAGTAGTTGGAGGATTTTAAGATCATTCAGAATGAGTTAGTAGATCATTAATAAACTATTGAAATCAACATTTATATATCTTAATATTCAGGTATATAGTAATGGTTACTATGTATGTTAATAAATGATTTATTAACTCAACTTTATGCAGTTTTGTGACCTAATCTAAAGTGAGGACTATTTGTGCTTTATAAATCCCTTATAAATGACAATTAAAGGCTCAGTATCAAATGAACAATAATCTTTGCAATCTTATCTAAAAAATTACTGTAAAGTTTAAGCATTGCTGAATAACAGGAGTGTCAAAATATAGCATAAAATTGGATGAAACAACAATATAATCATTAAACAATATAGTAGGATGCAATGTTTAAACTGTACAGTAATTTTATTTTAGATAAAGTTGCAAAGATTTATTTTTCATTTGATACAGTTTCATTTCTGTATCTTCAAATAAATAGGAATGGATAATGTTGTTTATGTTCTTTTATGTTCTTTTTCCCTGTTTAGAATTTAACTGAGTCTTTAATTGTCATTTATAAGGGATTTATAAAGCATAAATAGTCCTCACTTTAGATTAGGTAACAAAACTGGATGAAGTCGAGTTAATAAAGCATATATTAATATACAAATTAACTATTAATAAATGCCTGAATAATAAGAATTATAAATGTTAATTTGAATAGTTTATTAATCATTTACTAACTCATTCTAAATTATCTTAAACACCAACTATGCTTAAATTTATGCTTATGCTTAAATTTTTTAAATAATGCAATAGTTAAGTAATGAAAAATAAATCATTAACAAATTAGAAAAGTACAATTATTAAGAACATTATAAATGTGGTTGTAAGTCAAGAATACAGCATTTGTAGCTGCAGTTATAAAACTGTTTACTAACATTTATTAATGTAGAGTTAATGCTTAACAGATAATGAATGAACTATTTGCTAATGCTTAATAAATGGTTCATAGTGTGTAGTTATTATAAAGTGTTACCCAAAAATGTTATCTTACCTCTCAATTTTTTATACAGGTTTGTGTGTTGGTTTTTCAGATGCTTCACTAAATTAGTTGGATTAGCTTATGCCTACTATATGTTACTAGAAGTTTACTATATGTTTATTTATTTTTAAATCTCTAAACTATAAGACTAACTTTAGACATTTCTTGTTTTTTAGTGAATGGAGACACCACCAACAGCTGGAATAGAAGAATACTGTGGTCCACAGCGGAAGTCATGAAACCTTTCAGACACATATACAAAGGACATTTGGCCTCCAAATCAGAGTGTGTTCAGAGTGTGTTCAGTGCAGGTTTTTATAATTAGAAACCAGTCAGTGGAAAAAGTTATGAGTGAATTTAAGTTCTGTGTTGAAATAAAAAAGAAAACGTGTTTTTACAATGCAGCCTAGATGTCATTGATTGTTGCAATTTATTTATAAATAGATTTTAGATTTTACGGTAACACGTAATAATAACTACATACTATGATTCATTTATTAAGCATTAGCAAATGGTTAATTCATCATTTGTTAAACATTACCACTACATTATAAGACATTAGGAAGCAGTTTATAATTACAGCTACAAATGCTGGATTCTTGAATTATAAACACATGTATAATGTGCCTAATGATTGAACTTTTATACTTTGTTAATGATTACTTTTTCATTACTAAATGAAGTATTGCATCATTTACAAACTAGTTATTTGCTGTAAATAGTAATAATGTTTTTTTTTAAAGATCATTCAGAATGAGTAAGTAAATGATTAATAAACTATTCAAATCAGCATTTATATATCTTATTATTAGGACACATACTGTAGTAATGGTTACTCTGTATATTAATAAATGCTTTATTAACTCAACTTCATGCAGTTTTGTGACCTAATCTAAAGTGAGGACTATTTATGCTTTATAAATCCCTTATAAATGACAATTAAAGGATTAGTTATAGTCCAAACAGAAATTGTTAATTTATTGTCATAGCAGAAATCCACATCATGATGCATCAGAAACAATATTTCTTCACTTTTCAACACTCTTTTCAGTTATGATCACATTATCAGATTTACAGGTTAGCCTAAATTGTCATTTTCTATACTGCACGCTTTCAAGCTCTTCAGATTGTATTATTGATCACATTATAATATATTTCAATAGGAAATTAATATATTGTGCAGCTCTACTTTCCAGCACAACCACTCTTACGCTATTGTGCAAC
This sequence comes from Danio kyathit, assembly GCA_903798195.1. NCBI lineage: Eukaryota > Metazoa > Chordata > Actinopteri > Cypriniformes > Danionidae > Danio > Danio kyathit. The sequence goes on from LR812527.1 coordinate 31,122,726, forward strand.
AGCAGTGGCTTTAGGCAGGTGATCTAAAGCTTGAATCTAATTGAACTGCACCATCGGAGGCCAACAAATATAAATAAATAAATAAACAGTTTTTCATGCCACAATTGATTAGCTTCATAGGCACCTGTTCTTTCAATTTAAGAGTGGCATCTCAGTTGTGCTGGTTAATAACACAATAATAAATGGAGTGCATTTGTGCTATTAAACTCTCAGAAAAAATGGTAGAGAAGGTACAAACTCTTGTCACTGAGGTAGTAACTTTTTTATGGAACAGAATTGTACCTTAAGACAGAGAAACAAATTTGTACCGTTGCAGTTTAAACCTTTAAGGACACGAATTGTACCATGGGAAACCAAAATGAACCTTTGGTTTTTAAAACCTGCGGATACAATATTGTAGCTTCATCAAAGATACGAATCTGATCCATGACAAGACACTGACACTTTGTACCTTAACAGTGTCAACTGTGTTCCTTCAACAACTATTAAAAGGCATTTTGCTACTGTATATCTAAAATGCGTCAATTTATTTTCAGTAAATAAAAAACATCAAATACATTGTTAAACAATGTTTTTAAAATAAGTTTCTTTTTGTGCAAATGCACCTTTTCCATTTACAATAAAGAATAAAAAAAACTTTAACATAAATCAAAAGATCTATTTTTTGCTAAACTTTTCACACTTTTCACAAAAATGTTACAGAAACACATTCTCTCATGTACAATATTAAAAAAATCCTTAATTTTTACAATACCTTTGTAATTTAATTTACTTAATTTTAAAATAGAAATATAATTATGCAAAAGTATTGTAACAGATATGCACAATGTTTGAATAGTTTTACAACACTAAAATGTCTGCATCAACTATTTGCATATGCAGGACTTTTGCCAGCTCATGTGCGTAGTGGAAAGCAAACTCCAAAAGATGCGGATATCAATAATGAAAATGTATTCATCAGAAAATTCTTAATAAATGTTTATTAAAAATGGCTTAAATGTGTAGCTTACAATACCTATAGTTTTGTTTTACCTATAGTTTTGTATTATAGAACTTAATAATTAATGTTTATGAGTTTCTTTAAACATTTGCTTTTAAATTATGATTCTTGTTTTAATATGGAAATTATTCATAAAATTACTTTGCCTTTCCTGTAATATTTAATTTCATAGACATTGTAATAAAGAAGGAGTTGTCCAACACTTATGTACCTTTTTTCATGAGAACAATTGTGTACCTTTATTTCAATTGTACCATAAAATGTACAGAACAGTATCATAAGAGGTATTTTATGGACCTTATAAAGTACAACTTTTACAAAGGTACAAAACTGTTCCTTAAGAAACATTATTTGTACCACCGTGTACCTTTTTTTCTGAAAGTGTACATCAACAAATAAACCTTAAAGGGTGAATAAACCCAAAAATGAAAACTCTGCAGTGCAGTGCACATTCCTTATTTGCTCTTGTGAAATTGAGCCCTGAATTGACACTAGTAAGAAGAAAATAACTCATTTTAGTTTTTTGGAGATTTACTGTTTTAAGGATCATTTTTGCTTCCTTTACGGACTTTGAAAATCTCTCGATTTTTGCCATGTATGGAGGATGAGAAAGCTCTTGGATTTTATCTAAAATATCTTTGTGTTCTGAAGATGAATAATGACAATTTTCATTTTTGGGTGAGCTAACCCTTTAATCCCCAATATTTTGCAACCGGTAAATGGTTTCACAAAAATATTAGGGTTGTAAAATTGGTAACACTTTATAATAACCACACACTATTAATAATTTATTAAGCATTAGCAAATAGTTAATTCCTTATTTGTTAAGCATTAACTCTATAAGACATTAGTAAGCTGTTTAAAATTACAGCTACAAAAGCTGTATTCTTGACTCGTAGGCACATGCATAATGTGCTTAATAATTGTATTTTGATAATGCATAAATCCAGCACTCTTCAATCAGCTGACATACAATTGCTTAATTTTACAACATATTTGTGGTTTGCAATACATGTTTCAAACCTTAATAGCATTTGAAAAGAAAGATAAAAGTGCTCATCTAAATGTCAACAAAAATGTTTGTACATTTTTATTTTTTAGGTTTCTGATATTTATTTATTAAAATAAACTATCAAGTTATTTGGAAAAAGTGTTATATATTTGATTTCCTGCTGGGTTCCTATATAAATTGTTCTATAATTTAAAATTCAATAGCATTTCAGGAGAAATATGAACAGTCAGAAATTCATAAGAGCTTTAAATTGTGTATTTTGTATGTCTTTACGGTAGTAAAATCGTAATAGCAAGTATTACTTAATAAATTAGATTTAATAGTTGAATTTAGATTTTATTAATAGTTTCTATATTTACGACCACCCAAATATATTTTGTCACACATTTTTTTATTCTATTATTATCATCCTTTTTGTATTTGCCCAACATAAACAAACATCTGTGAGTGATTAAATAGTGAAAAATCTTCTCTCGTTTACACATTTTCGTAGCTACTATGTGCACGAGACCTGTCAACACTCCCACAGAGTCTCACATGCTCTCCAAAGAGACGCGCCTTTTTGGGACTTAACAATGCGTCCAGCCGAGGTAAATCTCCTAAATCTACTAAAATATTCTGAATATGTCTTTGGTTTTGCTTTCCAAAGCATGTCGTCAAATGTCTGCGCATAGCCACAAGAGCGAGATAAATATTAAATAATGCATTCTTTAATCTAAAGACTCTGAAAAACTTTATTAATCAGTCGGAGAGGACAAAATTAGATCTAAATTGGCTGCATAATATTTGTACACAATTAGAAATGGCTAATCAACTCATTTGCCTTATTGAAAAAAATGTAAACTTTTATTCTTATTTATTATAATTATTATAATTTTTTAAGATTTCCTTTTTTTCTGTAATTTATTTTGATGGTCAATAAATTGCATATTTTATACATCTAAAATGCTTTTGCAATACTGTGCAATACCTTTGCAAATCTGTCCTCCTGAATAACAAAAGAAAAATGTTTTTTTTACTTTAACCCATTGAAAAGAAACTGTATAAGAGTTTCTCAATTAATTAAAATATTGTTAAAAATCTAATTATGTTTTGTTTGTCGCATATAGTTAACTATTTATGTGATACGAGTAAAAGGTGTATTTCAACCCAGCTACCACAGCAAGTATATTTCAAACCTGTGGGAAGCACTGAATATATATATATACAGTTAAAGTCAGAATTATTAGCCCCCCTGAATTATTAGCACCCCTGTTTATTTTTTTCCCCTATTTCTGTTTATTGGAGAGAAGATTTTCTTCTACACATTTCTAATCATAATAGTTTTAATAACTCATTTCTAATAACTGATTTATTTTATCTTTGATATATATATATATATATATAATGCTTTCACAGTCTTTGTAAACCCTTCTGTCCTCGTAGTGCTGTGTGTTGTCATGATATTATTGTATCCTGCTTCCACAGTCTTTGTAAACCCTTCTGTCTTCATAGTGCTGTGTGTTGTCATGTGGACTGGGTGTATGCTAATGAGCTGTGATGTCATCGTGACATCACACTGCCCTTGAAAATATTTTGTCCTCATAATTCAGGTTTTTGTCTTTTAGGACATATGTCCTTATAAATAGGTTAAAAATCAGGATGTTGTGTATCTAGTTTTACAAATGATAAATACAAAGTTAAGTGCGTGTTTTGATTCCCTGATTTTTTTAAAGCATTTTAGTCTTTGTCTGAAGGTTCTAGTATAAAAGGAAAGCATAGTACCTGTAAACCACCTTTTTTTCTGGTTTGAAGAAAATGTCCTTGTAAGTCAGGCTTACCTGTATGTGTGTGTGTGTGTGTGTGTGTGTGTGTGTGTGTGTGTGTGTGTGTGTGTGTGTGTGTGTGTGTGTGTGTGTGTGTGCGTGTGTGTGTGTGCGATTGTTTGTTGGTGTTTCGTTTATTATGTAGTTAGCCTCATGTATCGTAGTGTAGCTCAATAAACCTTTGTTCTCCTTTGTAAGAACTGTGTTCTTGTTTATGTGTTTCTAAGTCTTTGCCTCAAGCTGTAGATCGTGTTACCTTGCTACAAAGTTAACCCTATTTTGTGTTATGTTATGACTGGTGGCCACGGAAATAATATAAACAAGATTAGTAAATGTGATGTCTCTATTTGCGGGACACACTTCAGATAAAGTTTGAATCTTTGATCTGATTCAATCTGACTCAATTGAGTCGAATCAATGATTTGAATCTTCAAGATCCGAGTCATTGATATAAGCTGATAATTCCTAATCGATCTTTTAACGTAGATTGATTTCTTACAATATCTATAATCTAGTGTGCTCCAAAATATGGATTTAGAAGATCTAAAGCTGATATAAACATGTAAAGCTTGTAGTTTGTCACTTCCACCCAAATGGATCAACGATTTTATTCACGTCACCTCACACTACAGTTTCTCATCACATCATAACCAATCAATGTTCTCTAGTATCTGACAGGCCCTGCCCTCTTCAGGACGCTTCTTATTTGCTTTTCATTTGATGCACTTGAGCTCAACCACTCTCACTGGCAGAGCGGTGATAAAACAAAACACTATTTAAAAAGGGGAGGAGCTACACTATGTCCCACCCACTTTTTGTGTTTCGGTTCAAGTAAAACATCGAATAAAAATGCATATTTCAAAGCACTTTACAAGATCTTTAAGGCAAGTTAATTTGTGACATTTTTGCAAAAGTACCTACCTCACTTTGAAAATCACCTTTTGTAAATGTAAGGCATTAGTCACTTGTATTATAACTGGTAATGCTCCATGACACATTGTTGATCTCTGTAATGCTGGTTGCAGTTCCTGTGCTAACTGTAATATCATCTTGTGTGTTAGTCTGTCATTAGTAATAAGTGTTTTGTCATTGAAATGTTAAACATCTTCAGGGTCCTCAAAGAGCCATTCTACCATTAAACATTGTCATTCTTCATTTTTAATCAATAAATGTAATGTCATTTTTTGACAGCTCAATTATAAACATTTCTCATGTTAGCTTTCGAATACTGTAATTTTGAAGTTAGGACAGCTGTCGGGTTGCCCAAAGTTTTTAGGATTTTCTTTTTTCTTTTTTTTCTTTTGTAAAGTAAGGATGTTTTTCTAATACCTTCTTTCTATTTAACATACAATGCACTCAGGAAATGATGTTCGGTGATAGCTTTTGTCCTAAATGTGATCCTAACTGAAATTACCATGTTACCAAACAGATAAGATTTTAAAGTTAGAGTGGAGTAAGAGTTGAGTTCACCCTTTAACTTCATCTACAAGTTTTTTTTTTTATAATGATATATTAAACTACTCTAAGCAAATGTTGCATATTTTGTTTTGTTTTAATGATAACCTAACCTTAAAGAGATTATGCCAAACCTAACAGGAATTGAATAGATGATACCAACCCTGTGAGGACTTTGAGGACAGTCTTAAGCAATACACAAACTGTTCTTATTTCATCAGATTACTTCATTGAAAAAAATCTGATTATACACACCAAATGCACCGCATATTGTACAATTACAGTTTAACTATGTGTATATATAGCCTATAGCCAACAACTTAACCTTTTGTAAAGCTGCTTTAGAATGAAAATTATTGGGAAAACACTATACAAATAAACCTAAATTAAATTTAATTTAATTTAATTAAATAGGTGAATTGGGTAGGCTAAATTGTCCCCAGTGTATGTGTGTGAATGAGTGTGTATGGATGTTTCCCAGTGATTGGTTGCAGCTGGAAGGGCATCTATTGAGTAAAACATGTGCTGGATAAGTTGGTGGTTCATTTCGCTGTGGCGACCCCGAATTAATAAAGGGACTAAGCCGAAAAGAAAATGAATGAATGATTAAATAAAATAAAATTAAATAAAATAAAATTAAATTAAATTAAATTGACCTGAATCTACAGTATGGACAAAAAGTCAACCAAGTGGTTACAATGCCAGTTAAAGGGTTACGTAAAGTAAAAGTAAAGAGTTTTTTCATCAACTTTATTTCACCTTTATGTGTTTATTATTATTATTTTAATTGCTTCAAAGATAAACACTATAATAATACAATAGTGAGGATTTTTTTCTGTTTAATATTAATTGTTGTTTGTATATTAATAGTCAGCCACATTTAGGACCATTGTTCAAATGTATTTATTCATATTTATAAATGTAATTAAATGTAAAAATTTATTTTTACTTATTTACTCATTTACTTATATATTTATTTTATTTATTTATTTTTTAGATGGGCTAGTTTCCTTGTTTTAGTCTGATCCGCAAATACACTGACACACATACAGCTATTTATACCTTTTCAGATAATAGGTTAGAAGTACACTATGCTATTTTTAAATTGGCTCTGATTACCATGGGACTGTGTGCTTTGTCACGGCTCCAGTACGTCAGTGCATTGCTCGCACTCAATGGGAGTTCCTCTCTGATTTTGTCACCCGTGCTGCTTCACATGTGATCCCTCAGGAACTTAAAAAAAAATCTCTGCCAATTTGTCAGTTTCTCGCTCTCTCTGTCATCTCCTCATTTCTGAAAGCACTCCAGCCTCTCTGCTCTGCTCCAAGGCAAGTGGAATCCGTTCATGTTTACAAGTGTTTCAGTGGATGCTTTATGGCATTTTCACTCATCTTCCTTATTGGCTCTAAGAAGAAATTCCCTCAAGCAATAACGTGAAGGTGGAAAACACTAGTAATTATATAAATGATGTAAAATCTGAAAATTACAAACAGCCATGACACTTGTAATGCAGCAGAGAAAACACAACTTCTTTTAATTTAAGGGACATGTTTGTATACAAATTATGATCAAGTAATGAAGAAAATAGCATTATAGCCATCATAGCATATCGTACATCTAGACTGATGCGTTTTAAAGTGTCATTGAATTGCTGTGGTAAGAGAGATGCTGTATAAGATGTGGAACCATATTAAAATCACAATCAGGCCAAATTTTGTATGTGCCTTTATGTGCCAGGTATGGATTTGCATATCTGCCTAAATGAACAGCACTATCAGCAGACACAATTTGTTTTCAGTGAATTCGCCCTTACTGTTATAACCCCTTTTCAATAATTTTTTTATGGCTTTTAAAGGTTTTATTGGATAGTAAACTGAAGAAATGACAAGTAACTGCTGGAGGTGGATATATAAATATATAATTAAATGACATGAACTCATTGTCCTCAATGGTGTGACTGTCTAACTATCACACCAGCCATCATGGTCATTGGCACATACAGTTGAAACCAGAAGTTCACATACACTCTAAAAAAAGGAACATAACCATTTTTTAAAAAGTGTTTGATGGCAAATCATATTAAACGTTTACTATTTTAGGTCCGTTAGGATTACCTAACTCATTTACATTTGCTAACTGCCAGAATAATGAGAGAATTGTTTTTTAGAGAATGTTTTTATTAATTTCTAGACAGTCAAACGTTTACATACATTTCCTTGGTATATTTTAGCTTTGCTTTTAAACTGTATGACTTTGGTCAAATGTTTTGGGTATCCTTCTACAAGCTTCTCACAATAGTTTGCAGATATTTTGGCCCATTCCTCCTGACATAATTGGTGTAACTGTATCAGATTTGTAGGCTGTTTTGCTCGCACAAGCTTTTTCAACTCTGCCCACAAATTGTCTATAGGATTGAGCTCAGGGCTTTGTGATAGCCACTCCAAAACATTCACTCTGTTGTCCTTAAAGCACATTTTAACTAATTTGGCAGTATGCTTAGGGTCATGGTCTGTTTGGAAGAACCATTTGTGGCCAAGTTTTAATTTCCTGGCTGATGTCTTGAGATGTTGCTTCAGTATTTCTACATAATGTTCTTTCTTCATGATGCCATCTACGCTGTGAAGTGGACCAGTCCCTCCTGTAGCAAAACAGCCCCACAACATGATGCTGCCACCCCCATACTTCATAGTTGAGAGGGTGTTCCTAGGCTTGTAAGCTTCCATCTTTGTCCTCCAAATGTAACACTGGTCATTATGGCCAAACAGTTCAATCTTAGTTCCATCAGACCACAGGACATGTCTCCAAACATTTGTCTTTTTCCCAGTGTAATTTACCAAATTGTAATCTGGCTTTTTGTTGATTCTGGCTTGTTGATTTTCTCATGTTGTCACACAAGGAAGCAGTGTGTTTGAGTTTTTTCTTAAAAACTATTCTACAGTTGTGCCTCCAATTAACTCAAATGTTGTCAGAAACTTCCAAAACCTTGACACCATCATCTGAGCTTTTTCAGAGGCATAATAATCTTATTGTATGTAAACTTGACTTTCAAGAAAAGTTATAGCCATTTCTCAAAAAATATCTATCTCATTATTCTGCTATTAAGCATAACAGAAACACATATTGTAATCCTAACTTACCTAAAAGAGAAAAAGTTTAGTCACATTAACATCTGATTTTTTTAAAAAGGTTATGGGCCTTTTTATACAGTGTATGTAAACTTCTGGTTTCAACTGTATATTCATAGTGAAATCTTATAAAGTAGAAACAAAATGTTCTCCTTCAAATTCTGTCCATTTTATTATGAAATTCATACATGATACATGCTGGTTTGACACATTTCGATGTACACTTTGATTTACACAGTGCTCAGCATAACTGAGTACACCCCATTTTTTAAAAATGAATATTTTAATCTATTTCTCAGTGAGTATAGGCAATGTATTTTGGTGTGTTTAAACAAACAGATATATTAAACAGATAAATTTATTAAAAAAAATAACAACCTAGAAAATTTCAACTAAATATTTCCATTTTTTGCTTCTCTTGATTTTTTTCTTTTTTTTAAATTTGTATTTAATATTTTTCTATAACATATAAATTTGGATGTACTAGTTTTTATACCATTATCATAAGTTATTTTGTTAGATGAGCTCCAGATTTCTACACACAAGTAGAATTGTGGCATGAGCCTGGGATATTTCCCAAAATGCTTTTATGTAACACAATACTAAACCACTGTTTTTCCTAACTTTACTGAACTTTGTCTTTTTAAAGGGACAGATCACCCAAAACTGAAAATTCTGTCATCACTTATTCGCCTTGTTTTAAACCTATTTGAAAACAAAATACTTTATCTGACGAAAGGTGAAATCTTTTAACCATTGACTTTCATAGCATTTGTTTTTCGACCATGGATCTTAATGTTGCAGGTTTTCAGCATTGTTTAATATATCTTATTTAGTTTTCAACAAAATAAAGAATAGTGAGTAAATTATGAGTAAATGGTAATTTCTGGGTGAACTAACTCTTTAACCACAAAACCTGTTCCGTGTGTTTGCTTTAAATGCAGTGTGCTTTATGAGAATATCTGTGTTAAAATATAGCCTTCTGAAGCAGCTCATAGTATTACAGTGATTAGCTTCTTTCCTCTGTGTCTGCATGTGGCCTCTGCTGGCACTATACAGAACAGCTGGATGCTGGATCCACTCATTATCAATTCAAAGACAGACTAATTATCATCTGATCAATCAGCGTATTCTCAGCAGTTCAGAGAATTTGTACAGTTTCTGAGGATTACGTAAGTGGTGCTTTACCATGCAGAATTAGTGTTTGCATTGTGTATGGTTGCTAGGGAACTGTTATGCAGTTGCTAAGGTATATTCTGAGTGGCTGTTCTCATTCTGCTATGTGATTGCTTAAGTGTTTTGAGTAGTTGCTAGGCAATTGCTTATGATAGTCTTTATAGTATTCTTTTTTATAGGTTAAGGTCTATTTAACAAGTCAGGCCCCTTTAAAGAGATAGATTGGCTAATACTGAAAATTTTGTCATCATCTATTCACCCTTCACTTGTTCCAAACCGTTTTGACTTACTTTCTTCCATTAAATACAAAAGAAGATATTTTGAAGAAAGCTGAAAACCTGTAGCCATTGATTTTCATATAATTTTTGTCGTACTATAGATGTCACAGGTTTTCAGCTTTATTTTAAAGAATATTTTTTAGTGTTTAACAGAAAAAAAGAAACTCAAACAGGTTTGGAACAAGAGAAGAGTGTAAACAGTAAGTAAATTTGGGGTGAACTATCCTATATAACTATACCCTTAAGCCAGATGATTTAAGTTATCATTTGTGTTTTAGCACAAGTGTAGTAAAACAATGTAGTAAAACAGTGATTAACAAAACACATTTACCACAGTTCCTTTTAAATTGAAAACTGATCATATAAAATATTTTGTAAAAACATTTTGAAGTGCATAGGCCATAAATTACACTGAAAAATGTGTACTATAAAAATGCTGGGTTGTCGTAACACAGCAAATTTAATTTAATTCAATTCATGTTTATTTTTTATTTTTATTTTATTTTTTTTGTCTTTACATTCACTTTTATTTCAATCTTTTTTATTGGTCTTTTGTATGACAATACAATTGGATATTGAGAGGTAAACAGTAATGTATTGTCCATTATTAATCCCATCCCCTAACCCCTCATTCATTAACTCAACAAAACAATAAATAAATAATTACATAAATACAAAATTAAATACATAAGAACATGACATCAGAATAACTGGATACAGATGGGAAAAAATAATAATAATTAAAATAATAATAATAATAATGAATAATAAAAAAAAATAATAATGATTAAATCAATAATAAATAAATAAATGTCACAGGTTGCCAGCACCATGTGTAATATGCAGGCCTTTGATGTAATCAAGAAAGCAATCCCAAGTCTTATAAAAGGAGTCTAGTGAGCCAGAGAGTGAGCATCTCAGCTTTTCAAGTCTGATACAATAAAAAATGTTCTGTATCCACTTGTCATGTGTAGGGGGGGAAGTGTGTTTCCATTTTAAAAGTATGGCACGTCTGGCTAGAATTGTGGTAAAGGCAACAACCTTACTGTCACGGACTGTCAAATCAGGTTCAAGTGATACACCAAAGAGGGCTAACAAGAGATCAGGTTGAATATTGATCTTAAGGGCTTTATCAAATGTATTAAAAACACCTGACCAAAAGGTGGCCAACTGTGGACATGTCCAAAACATACGCAGATGGTCAGCAGGTGAATATTTACAATGATTACAAGCAGAGCTCCTATCTGGAAAAAAATTAGCCAACTGAGCATTGGTTAAGTGAGCTCTAAATAATTTTTTACACTGCATTAAACCGTGCCTAGCACATAATGAAGAGGAATGGACCCGGGCTAAAATGTTATCCCATAAATCCTCTGTCATAGTAATTCCTAGATCTCGCTCCCAAGTATCTTTACATGTAACAGTAGGATCAGCATTAATTGAATTTATTAAATAATCAATAACTGAAATCAAATGTTTATGAGTGGCATTCAAATTGAGGAAATGGTCTATATGCGTTTCAGGGGGGCGGTTGGGGAAATGAGGGAACTGCTTCTGTATAAATTGTCTGATTTGGAAGAAGCGGAATAAGTGATGATTGGGTAAATTATACTTCTTAGCTAAAAAGGAGAAGGATGTAAAGACACCCTCTTCATATAAATCACTGATCTTGCAAAGACCATTAGATGACCAGACACGAAATGCAGGATCGGAACTAGATGGAGGGAAAAAAAAATTGTTAAGGATTGGCATATGGATAGAACCTCTATGTAGGCCATAGTGTTTTCTAAATTGCATCCAAATTTTGAGGGTATTTATCACTACTGGATTTTTTGCAACATTACTTGTAGCTAAATGAAGTTGAGAACACACAATAGAATAGAGGGATTTTTTTGTTGACAAAAATTCATTATGTACCCAGGGTGGACAGTTTTTAAAATGACTTTCATTGTTCCAATAAAGAAGCTTATGAATGTTGCAGGCCCAATAGTATTGCTGAAAATTGGGAAGTGCTAAGCCTCCCTTAGCCTTGGGGAGTTGTAGGATTGACTTCTTAAGACGAGCAGGTTTATTTCCCCACAGGAATGAGCGTAAAAGACCATTAAAGCTTTTAAAGAATGATTTGTTTATACGAATTGGCAAGTGTTGGAAAAGATAAAGAAATTTAGGCAAAATAACCATTTTTACAAGATTTATACGGCCTGCAAGAGATAAAGGCAGGGAGGACCATCTGCACATGTCCAGCTTTGATTTATCCACAAGGGGTTGGAAGTTATTTGTAATTTGAATTTGTAAAACAGACTCCTAGATATTTGAAACCATCAGAGGTTATTTCAAATGGTAAGGAAGATCGGGGGAGTTTTTTTGGCTTGAGAATTAACAAAAAAAAGTTCACTTTATTGTAGATTTATTTTGTAGCCGGACAATTGGCTAAACTTGTGTAAGATATTCAAAATTGAAGGCAAAGAGGTGACAGGGTTAGAAATGAATAATAAAAGGTCTGCATATAGAGAAAGTTTATGGGCTAGTCCATGACGTTTAATTCCTTCAAAGTCCTTGTGGCAACGGAGCCAAATGGCTAAAGGTTCTATAGCCAAGTTAAAGAGTAAAGGAGAAAAGAACAAAATAATTTCAGGTGAGTCAGAAGGTGGAGAAAAGAGAATGTTAAGAAGCCTCCGGATATTAAAAAAAGAATGTCTCCCTGGGGTGAAGCCTGTCTGATCAAGAGAAATTAAAGTGGGTAAAACACGTTGAAGGCGAAAACATTAAACTTTGGCAAGAATTTTGAAATGTATATTAAGCGGTGATATTGGTCTATAACTACTGCATGAAGTGGGATCCTTATCCTTTTTAAGGAGTAAAGAAATAGAAGCCTCAGATAAAGTAGAGGGGAGGGAGCCTACTTTAAATGAATCATTATAAAGCCTTACTAATATAGGAACTAAAACAGAGGCAGATGCTTTATAAAATTCAACAGTAAAGCCATCTGGGCCTGGAGATTTGCGTGACTGCATGGATGTAATTGCTGCATGTAACTCTTGTTCTGTAATTGGAACCCCTAACTCTTTAGTTGTGCTTACATCAATTGAGGGATATTCCAATGTATTGAGGACATCAAAATTTGCTGCATTGTTTAAGGAATTTTCTGAAGTATATAGTTGAGTGTAAAATTGTAAAAATACTGAATTAATTCCAACTGGCTCTGTTATTAATTCACCTGTTGGGGATCTAATGCTTGAAATCCATCTAGATGTACTAGCTGACCAAGCTTGGTGGGCCAGAAGTTTCCCTGCCTTATCCCCATGCTCAAAAAAGCACTGCTTACATTGTCTAAGTTGCCCCTCAGTTTGCTCTGTCAACAGTAGGTTGTAATCTGAAAGTAATTTAACTATTTTAGAGTAGAGGATAGGTGAAGGTGAAGAGGCATATAAGGCATCTATCTTGGAGAATTCATCAGCTAATGTAGTGTTGATGTTTTTCGATTTTTTTTTTTTTTTCATTTGTGAAGTATACGAAATAATCTGGCCATGAATGATTGCTTTGAAGGCCTCCCATAAGGTGTGATAGGTAATGTCTAGAGTCTGACTGAGCTGGAAGTAGAAATTAATCTGTGAATAAAGAAAATCCTTGAATGTGCTATCTGACAGTCTGGGGGAACAGCATTCCAGAATCTCAGCAGAAATCTCCATATGGGAGGTGATGGTCTAGTAGAGGGCAATGCTATGTCCATAGATATTGGAGCATGGTCGGAAATAACTAATGCGTGGTAAGTGCATGTGGTAATATAATGTAATAACTTATTATCTACTAAAAAGAAATCGATTCTAGAAAACGTGTAATGCACTTGTGAAAAGAATGAAAAGGCTTTGCATTGGGGGTTTTTAAATCGCCATGGGTCGGACAGTCCCAGTTGGGAGGTGTAATTCGCTACCACGCTGGCTGATTTAGAAAGAGTACTTTGATTGGAGGAAGACCTGTCTAGGGATACATCCTGGACCAGGTTAAAGTCTCCTCCTATGATTATATAGTGTTCATCAACTTTTGGTACACTTGAAAAGAACTTAACAAAAAACTCATCATTGTCCCAGTTGGGGGCGTATATAGTAGCTAGTACAACGGGAGTATTGCATAGCTTACCTGAGACCATGACAAAACGGCCATTAGGGTCTACAATGGTCTCAGCAGGTTCAAACATAACTCTTTTATGGACAATGATAGCAGCCCTACGAGCCCTCTGGGAGAATTTAGAATGAAAAATGTGACCCACCCAGGCCCTCTTAATACGAAGTATATCAGATGTTCGCAGGTGAGTTTCCTCGAGGAATATGATGTCTGCATTAAGATCACGTAAGTGTGTTAAGACTTTATTAGCTTTGATAGCATTGTTCACTCCTTTAGTGTTCCAAGATACTAGACGCACACTTCCAACTCCTGACATATTAGGATTAACCATTCTTAAGTGTTAAGGGGATTGTATAGCACTGAACTGGCAAGTTGTAACCAGAGAGAACAGAGGCACTGTGAAGGGAGATACAAAAAATAAAAATAAATAAAAATAAAAAGAGGAAAAAGAAAGAAAAAAAAGAATAATAAAAAGGAAAAAAAATGAACAAGAGGAAGACCGATCAACCTTATTAACACCCCCCGCCCCCCACTCTATTTAATAAGCAAAATACCGGCGCACATAGACTCAACTTCCACTAACCACACTGTGTTTCTGGGTCTCGTTCCCTTGATATAATTGTAAGCCCTGTAAGATTAGAACAAGAACATGACTTTTGTAACCTAGATAAGTAGACAGAAAATAGAAAGAATGTCTGTGCCCATACCATAAAGACTACTTTAAGACATCTTAGTTTAAATAAAAAACACTCCCATGCGGTGGCAAGGTATGTGATAACATCAAATGTAATGTGGCAAGGTGTGTAATTTTGGGCTGGGTCAGCATGTGATTGGCAGACCAATGATGTACGAACAGCCAGACTATTTAAGGACTCTTATTTTGACTGGTATGTGGTGCCCTGTTGATCTTGGGCTTCCTGGCATTTTCCTTGTTTGATGTGCTCCTTGTTACCCGTTTGCGTGAGTTGAGTTAGAGTGGTGCTGGTGGCGTCTGCTTGTGGAAAGTTTGTGGCGGAGTCTCGCTTTACAGTTATAGCGACAAGTGGGGGCGTGAGTGTTAACCGGCACATTTGAGCCATGATGCTTGTGTGAGTAACCATATAGCGCTGTGTAAGCTTCAGCCGACCTCGCACGGGAAGCAGAACTTCATGATCTTTGTTATGGTCCTTGGTGGAAGACTCTACATGTGACGCCGCTGCTGTTTTGCTTAGATTGATTTTCTTTTTCCTTTGTTTTGCTTAGAATGATTTTCTTTTTCCTTTGTTTTGCTTGTATAATGGTTTTGCTTTTCATTGTTTGTTTTCCTGTATTTTGTTCTGTTTTCCGGCATGAATTTATTTTTGTTTGTTAGTGTTTAGTGTTTGTTTTGCCTACCGGCATTTGTGTTGCTGACATTGAGTTTGCCTTTGGCCCCCTTGATCATTTAAGTGCAAATAATTTTTGCTTACGGGCAGTGAACCATTGCTCCAATTTGATTCTTGGTATTGTGACTTTTCAATGTGAGTGTTTGATGTGCAGGCCGGCCTAAGGTACGTGCAGCAGTTGTACTGGCTGTGGGTTCATGAGTATCTGTAGGTACTAAGCTTATTTGGGGGTCTTATTTCTGAACTCTTTGTTTCCTTTTTTGTGTTCGCTGGGGTTTTCATTGTGTTTATTTTGCTGTTGGTTAGTGTCTGTATTATTATTATTATTATTATTATTATTATTATTATTATTATTATTATTATTGTTATTATTTTGAGCAATTGTTTTCTTTTTGATTTAATTTGTGAATTTTCTGTTCTGTGCCTAGGAGCCATTCTAAGGCCTGGTGGTGGAGCAGGGAAGCCAGCTGCTGCCTTTTGGTGGTGTTTCACAGGGGGCTGTGTGGAGTGATACGATTTCCATTTATTGTGTGCGTGTAGTGGTTGATGTGGGGTAAAGTGTAACTGGGTTAACTTGCCATTCAGAGTGGCAGCTGAACTACTCTGCTCTCACTACGCCTGGCTGGGAAACTAAACGGTAGTTTTATTGGTCTTTTTAATTGTGCTTTTTAAAATAAAACATATATTTTTGTATTGTTGCTCCTGTCTCGCTCCATCTATTCCTTGCCTTTCACAGTGGTAAAACTTACCTGTGAGTCCTAATCGGGTGTATTTCCCTGGCTCCCCCTCCAGGGTGGCGTAGTCGGATTAACTAGTTTCTGAGGGCTTTGGACCTTTACGGCCAGTGCTATATTCTGGCGTAGTCGGCAGGGTTTACCCAGTAAGGCAAGGATTTTTCGGAGTGAGCTGTGAGTGTAATTTTTGCTTATGTAATAATGGTTCTTCTTTTGCATTTTTCTCTTTTTGTTTTTTTTTTTGAAGCAAAACAGCAGCGTGTGTCGCGGTGTTCGTACCTCTAGTGGTGACATTTTCTTAGTGGAGTAAGTGTGGGTATGACAAGTATGGAAAATGAAATGCAGGAGTATCGAGAATTGGTAGAGCAGTTAAAAGCAGATAATGACAGATTGCGGCGTGAGCGGGACTTACCTGGCCCCAGTACCGACCCTTCTGCCATCCCAGACATGCCAGGCCTCCCCCAGCGAGTCGAGGCTGATCCGATTGTGCCAGAGAGATTTGTTTTTGTGCCTAGGGACAGACGGTGTCCAAAATTTTGTGGTAAATCCGGCACCAGTATTGACGAGTGGGTGGAGGAGGCTGAGGCATGTATGCGGGCTCCAAAGCAGACAAAGCATTCTTCCTATTTGATCACTTGGAAGGTGAAGCACGGGAGGAGATTAGACATCGTCCTGCTGCAGAACGGAGAGATCCAGTTAAGATTTTTGAAATTTTGAGGGAGTTATATGGTTGCTCTCACTCGTATGTGGCGCTTCAAGAAGCATTTTTTTCCAGGAGGCAGCAAGACGGGGAATCCCTGCTTGAGTTTTCCCTGGCCTTGATGAGTTAAACAACAGTCACCCAATGCTATCCCTAATTCTGAAATTGTGCTGCGTGATCAGTTTGTCGAGTATGTTGCCGACAGTGCACTCCGTCGGGAACTGAAGCAATTAGTTCGCCGTCAGCCTACTCTCACTTTATTAGAGGTATGGAGGGGAAGCAATTAGGTGGGAGCGGGAGGGGATGCCAGGGGGTGCGAGAAATAGGAGCCAGTCCATTCCAATGGCGTATGGCATTCAGTACGGGGTGCAGGGGAGTTCTCAGTTAGAACTGAGGGAGCTGCGGGAGATGTTAAAATCACAACAACAACAGTTAGATCAACTTACTCAGAGTGTTGCAGATATGCGGCTTCCTCAGCGGGGTCATCGCCCTTCCCGCCCTGACGTGTCACCGTTGTCAAAAACCAGGTCATTTTGCCCATGAATGCAATGGGGAACGTGTTCTTCCCCCTACCGTAGATCGGCGTGAGTCACCTTCTGTGAGAGAGGTGGGGCAGACTGCTTTCCAGCCGGCGGAAAACTAGTGCCCGCCGTACTGCAGAGTCTCAGTTCGGTAGGGAAAGACCAGGACTCGGTTACACCAGATCCCTTGCCACGTTTAATGGCGTCATGTCCTCACCTTATGGTTTGTATGTGAGGGGTGCAAGTACCATGTTTGATTGATACTGGCTCCATGGTGTCTACGATCACGGAAAGTTGTTTTTCAGAGTTATTTGCACCATGGGGCCAGGATCGCCTTAGAGCATGTCAGTGGCAACAGCTCCACGCGGCCAATGGGACACTGATACCCTATGTTGGCTACATAGAATTGGATATTGAGCTTTGTAGTTAGGTAATTTCAGGATGTGGGGTGCTGGTGGTCCGAAATCCTCCTGGGGGCACCGGCGCTCAAGCCCCTGGTATCTTGGGGATGAATGTGTTGAGCCGGTGCTATCAGGAGCTTTCTGGGCAGCACGGTACTGCTCTTTTTGAGGTGCCATCTGTGTCTGGGACCTCTAAGTCAGTAGTTCAGGCGTTACAACATTGTCAGGTAAGCGCTGTTCATCAGGAGAGCCATACAGGACAAGTGCGGCTGCGGGGCCGTAATGCGTGCCGCATTCTGGGGGGAACCATAAAAGTAGTGGCTGCCACTTGTTCTGGGCACTTTGCTGGGGAAACTGTGCTCTTTGAACCCCCGGAAGCTGGTTTGCCTGTTGGCCTTTTGGCTTCGGCTGCATTAACGCGAGTGACTCGAAGAACCGTTAATGTAACCATTATTAATGTAGGTAAGACTGATGTGATGCTCTTTCGGAATGCTCCATTGGGCACTTTGCATCGTCCATTTATTGTGAGTTTGCCCCGTGGTGTTTCAGAGAGTAAAGCAGTTTCAGCTTCGGTAAACCTTCAAGTTTCCTCTGTCCTTCCTTCAGTACAGGAACAGATCAAGAATCTTGATTTGTCTGTGCTGTCACAGACTGAACAGACGCAGGTGAGGTCGCTGTTGTTGAGATTTCATTCAGTTTTCTCAGAGTATGAAGGGGACTTGGGTTGTACCCGGCTCCTTTCTCATGACATTCCATTAACTGATTCAGTCCCTATTCGACAACGGTATCGGCGGATACCCCCGTCAGAATATGATGTAGTGAAAACGCACATAAACCAGTTGCTGGAAACCAACATCATCCGAGAGAGCTGTACTCCGTATGCCTCCCCCATTGTGTTGGCCAAGAAAAAGGATGGCACATTACGCATGTGTGTAGATTATCGACAACTGAAAGCAAAAACTCGTAAAGATGCTTTCCCCCTGCCTCGTATAGAGGAAACATTGGACTCTCTCACAGGTGCTCGGTGGTTTTCAACCAGGTTCCGGTCACAGAGGGGGATAAACATAAGACCGCGTTTTGTACACCTTTTGGTCTCTTTGAATGGAACCTTATGCCGTTTGGGCTCTGTAACGCTCCAAGCACCTTTCAGAGACCGATGGAAAGAATGTTTGGAGATCAGCAGTGTCAGTCTCTTTTGCTGTACTTGGACGACATAGTGGTGTTTTCCTCCTCTGTGACGCAACATCTTGAGAGATTAGAGGTGGTTCTGAGGCGGCTAGAATGCGAGGGGTTGAAGGCCAAGTTATCTAAGTGCAGGTTTTTTCAGGAAGAAGTCAGTTATTTGGGACATGTAATCTCTGCTAATGGGGTGTCGACTGATCCGAGCAAAATCGAGGCCGTGAAGCGGTGGCAGCGCCCTACGGAGGTGACAGAGCTCAGATCGTTTTTGGGTTTTGCCAGCTACTATAGCTACTATTTGCCAAGTTGGCAGCCCCTCTGCACCGTCTTGTGGCTGAATTTGTTGGTCGTAGGTCCAGGGCCCAGACGGAGTTGAGTTTTGGTGCGGCATGGACCGAACAGTGCCAGGTCAGCTTTGAAGATCTGAAGGGTAGGCTCACCTCTGCCCCAGTATTAACCTATGCTGATTTCTCCCTTCCTTTTATCCTGGAGGTAGATGCCAGCCACGGAGGGTTGGGGGCAGTTTTGTCTCAGGAACAGGAAGGGAGGGTGAGGCCTATAGCTTATGCTAGCCGCAGTCTTAGGCCCACTGAGCGCAATATGTCCAATTATAGCTCCATGAAGCTGGAGTTTTTGGGGCTCAAGTGGGCCATGACTGAGAAATTTAGAGAATATCTGCTGGGACAGAGGTGCATTGTCTTTACTGACAACAACCCCCTCAGTCATTTGAATACAGCCAAGCTCGGGGCCACAGAGCAGTTGTGGGCTGCACAGCTTAGCTGCATTCGATTTTGAGTTGAAGTACCGTTCTGGATGGAGCAATCGAAATGCAGATGCACTCTCCCGACAAGGTCCTTCCAATCAGAGCGAGTTGGCAGAAGTGCTGCCAGCTACGGCCCTTTCAGGTATGGCAAGGTGAGGCAAGGCAAGGCAAGGCAAGTTTATTTATATAGCACATTTCATACACAGTGGCAATTCAAAGTGCTTTACATAAACAAGAATAAAAAGACAAGTGTAAGAAAAAAAATAAAAATAAAAACAGATAATAAAAAACAGATAAAAATATGTTAAAACAGGTTGTAAAAAAAATGAAAAAGAAGAGAAAAACATAATAGTGCGATCTGTCGGACATAGCACAGTGCTCATTCAGTAAAGGCAAAGCTAAACAAATGTGTTTTCAGTCTGGATTTGAATGTGCCTAATGTTGGAGCACATCTGATCATTTCTGGGAGTTGATTCCAGCAGCGAGGGGCGTAGTAGCTGAAAGCCGATTCACCCTGCTTTGACTGAACTCTTGGAATTTCTAGTTTATATGATCCTAGAGATCTGAGTGTTCTTCTAGGTTTGTATTCAGTGAGAATATCTGTAATGTATTGAGGTCCTAGGCCATTTAGTGATTTATAGACAAGTAATGATACTTTAAAATCTATTCTGAATGTAACTGGGAGCCAGTGTAGAGACCTGGGGACATCTGGGATGTGCTCTGATTTTCTGGTTCTGGTCAGAATCCTGGCCGCAGCATTCTGGATGAGTTGCAACTGTCTGACTGTCTTTTTGGGAAGGCCCGTGAGGAGGCCGTTACAGTAATCCACCCTGCTGCTGATAAAAGCATGAACAAGTCTTCACTGGAAACAAAGCATCTGATTCTTGCAATGTTTTTGAGATGATAGTATGCTGATTTAGTAACTGCTTTGACATGACTATTGAAACTTAGATCTGACTCCAGAGTCACACCAAGATTCTTGACCTTATTTTTTCTTGTTTGACCTTTAGAGCCAAGGTACGCATTCACCTTCAGAACCTCATCTCTGTTCCCAAACGCAATGACTTCAGTTTTCTCTTTGTTTAACTGAAGAAAGTTTTGGCACATCTAACTGTTCATTTCATCAATGCATTGGCAGAGGGTGTCAATAGGGCTGTAGTCATTAGGCAGTAAGTAGATCTGAGTGTCATCAGCATAGCTGTGATAGGAGATTTGGTTCTTTCTCATTATTTGGCTCAGAGGGAGCATATAAAGGTTGAACAGGAGAGGTGCCAGAATCGAACCTTGTGGGACTCCACATGTCATCGGTGTCCACCTCGACCTATGGTCACCTATACTGACATAGTAATCTCTCCCTTCAAGATAAGATCTGAACCATTTGAAGACCGTCCCAGACAGCCCAACCCAATTTTCCAGCCTATCCAGAAGTATGCTGTGATCGACAGTGTCAAATGCAGCACTAAGATCGAGCAATACCAGCACTGTTAGTTTACCTGAATCTGTATTTAGGCGGATATCATTGATTATCTTTATAAGAGCGCTCTCTGTACTGTGATGTGCTCTGAAACCAGATTGAAATTTGTCTAAACACCCCTTGGTGTTTAAGAACGTGTTAACCTGGTTGAAAACAACTTTTTCAATGATTTTTCCAGTGAAAGGGAGATTTGAGATTGGTCTGTAATTGCTCAATAGTGTGTTATCCAGATTACTTTTTTTCAAGAGGGGTTTAACAACTGCAGTTTTAAGTGAGTTTGGAAAAATCCCTGAGAGAAGTGAAGCATTTACCACTTTTAGGAGATCCATTTCTAAACAGTTAAACACCGTTTTGAAGAATGATGTGGGGAGCGTGTCAAGACTGCAGGTTGATGTTTTCATAATTTGCACAATCTCCTCTAAGATTTTACCATTAATTGCCATGAAATTAGACATAATGTCTGATTTCTTAAGTTGTGGTTGAGCTTGTCTGACGTCAGCACAACTTGGCTGATTGGATGAGCTGATTGCCCTTCTGATATTATTGATCTTAACAGTAAAGTAATGAGCGAACTCATTACATTTGCTTTCAGAGATTAGTTCACTGGGAATCCTACTGGGGGGGTTTGTGAGTCTCTCTACCGTTGCAAAGAGTGTACGCACATTATTTAAGTTGTTGTTTAAAAGGGTTGAAAAGAAAGTCTGCCTAGCGGTTTTTAGTTTCACATTAAAAGCATGAAGACTGTCTTTATAGATATTATAGTGGACTACTAGTTTCGTCTTCCTCCACATACGCTCAGCTTTTCTGCACTGTCTTTTCATCATTTGGACTGCTTTTGATTTTCTCCAAGGCCCGTTTTTCATCCCTGTTTTCTTCCTGACTTTAACAGGAGCAATGTCATCTATGACATTCTTAACTTTAGAGTTAAACAAATCAAGGAGAGAGTCAACAGAGTCTGCAGAAATACTTGGTGTGGGTGATATGGCCTTCATAAACTGCTCACTAGTGTTCTCATTTATGTATCTCTTTCTGACAGAGACAGATCTGTCTTTAATGGCTGGAGTGATCAATATATCAAAGAAAATACAGAAATGATCAGATGTGAAATACAGAAATGATCAGAAGTGCAACATCTCTAACAACAGTCGATGAAATGTTTAGACCCTTAGTTATAAGTAGATCTAGATTGTGTCCAGGATTGTGTGTGGGTCCTTGAACATGCTAAGTCAGATCAAGTGTTAAAAACAGTCATGAGTTCTTTTACAGCATTGATTTCTGGATTATCAATGTGAATATTAAAATCCCCAGCAATAGTAAAATAGTCAAATTCAGAGGTTACTATTGATAACAACTCTGTAAAATCATCAATAAAAGTTGGAGAATATTTTGGAGGTCTGTAGATAATGATCAGTAAAATGCGTGGAGCACCCTTTAGTGCTATACTCAGATATTCAAAGGACCAATAGTCACCAAATGACACTTGTTTACACTCATAGACATCTTTAAATAGGGCAGCGATGCCTCCACCTCTCCTATTAACTCTGCAAACACTCAAATAATCAAAGTTTAAAGGAGCTGTTTCATTCAGAACTGCTGCGCTACAACTGTCATCTAGCCAAGTTTCATTTAAAAGCATAAAATCAAGGCAATTTGTGCTGATAAAATCATTGACTAAAAGTGACTTATTGTTAAGTGATCGGATGTTTAAAAGTGCTAACTTAACAGTTTTAGCTGTTTTCTCTACAGTAGTCTCAGAATTACATTTAATAGACACCAAATTTGAATGATTTGCTATACGGCCTGAAGAAGTCTTCAGTTTTCTGTCACGTAATATAATACATATCTGAGTAGAGAATGCTACAGGCATACTGGGTTCCTGCTTGTTCTGTAAACATCTGATAAAGACACTATTATCTAAGCAGGCACCCGGGACACATCAATGGCAGCTTTTAAGTTCACCAGTTGAAGATGAGGTGTTTTTTGGGACCTGCCGCTGTCGCAAAGACCTGAGGCCTCTCCTAGGTGTAGGGCGAGGTGGGCTCAGAGATGGGTGTGAGGCTGGCTGATGTTTGGTTGGTAACTGGGGGCTTGCGGCAATGGAGTGTGAGAGTTTAGTTCCAGCAAACATCAGTTCCTTCATCTTTTTTGAAAAATTCAAGAGAGGCGAGCAGGGTGACAGTGAGAATGTGTCTGGTGACAGAGGCTGTGGGTCTGGGGTTTCTGGCTGTTCAGATATGTTGACCTGGCTGTTTTCCTGCAGACCATCCATGAGCGCTGAGAGTTGGTGCTGTTCAGGTGCTTCACAGTCTCTCTGTGTGCAGGGCTCAGACAGCAGTTTGTCCGTTATCAGTGGTTGTTGTGTCTGCGTGGTGTTATCGCTGTCCTTGTGGGATGCGTCAGCCACAAGTCCACTCAGGAAAGTCTTGTGATCATCCGGACATTTGCTAGGTGTGTGTGTGCCATTTGGGTTGTGTTCAGTGGCGCACACAGCTGATGGATGATGGAGAGAGAAAAAGATGTTGTCCTTTAGCACTTTTCCACCAAGTTTGTTTGGATGAAGGCCGTCTGATGTAAACAGTTGTCTTTGATTCCAGAAGAGATTGAAGTTATCAATAAAATTAAGTCCTTTCCTGTTACATGTTTTCTGCAGCCATGCACTTAGGCCAAGAAGTCGTGAAAACATATTTGTCCCTCTTGCAGGGAGTGGTCCACTGATGAATGACTGAATCTTCAATCTTTCAACTGTTTCCAGGAGCTCACAGAAATCTTTCTTGAGCAGTTCTGACTGTTCCTTCCGAATATCATTCTTCCCCACATGAATGACAATCCGTTTTGCATTCTCATGTTTCCTTAATATGTTCTCAAGCTCTTTGTTTATATCAGAAACTGTTGCATGAGGGAAGCAGTATGTCATTGTTGCTCTGCTTCTAAAATGTTTGATTATTGAATCTCCAACAATCAATGTTCTTATCTCGGCTGCGATTGGAGCAGAATGCCGCTGTCTACTCGGCCTTGAGCCTCTATTCCGTGTAGAAGTAGCTGCTGAGTCATGTGATCTCTGTCTGACTGCATTTGGGGATTCTTCACCCATATTACTGAGAACTTCATATCTGTTTTGAAGCTGTATTTGAGTCCGAGCTGTATTTGGGGTAGTGCACGCTAATGCAGTAGCGTATAATCTTTGTGATCTGACCCCGCGAGTACCCTTTGGTCTCGCGCCTTGTTTTTGCCATTTGTTATCACGCTCATTTTCAACAGTTTTACTCAAAACAGTAGCTGGAGTAGATTTATGGGACTCACCGACTGTATAATGTGAGGGTCCACAATAAAGCGGTGCTGCGTGATCTGGCAGTTCTGGTCAGATCGCAAGTAACTTTGTTTCAAGGAGTGCAATCTTTTGTAAAAGTTTGTGGCAGTTTGTGCAGCAGGGAGATTCTAAATCAATACGCTTCAGAGGCATTTTCACAGCCGTGTTTTCCCGTCTCAGGAATGTAAGCGGCTGGTAGCGGGAGGATTGTTTAGACGATAACTCCTCTCTTGCTGGTAAAGTTGTATTCTAGACAGTTTGTAGATTCGATGTTGATCTTCAAGCTGTGTTGTTTGAGCACTGTGCTGATAGGCTCAAGTTAAAATTAGAGTATAAAATATAAAAGGAAGAGTGCGAGGAGCAGAGCAGTAGGCAGAAGCGTCCGAACAGTAGCAAAGCAGGAAGTAGACAGGCTGAGGAGATGGGGGTGAGTAGCCAAGCGGCTGTCACTGCGCTGCCTGGTTTGGCAGTGGATATGCAGGCCTTGCAGGAGGAGGACCCTGTTATAGGCAAGGTGCTAGGGTTTTGGCGGCGGGGGGCTCCCCCTTGTTTCGAGGAACGTAGACAGTTGCCCAGGGCAGCGGTGAATCTGCTACGTCAATGGAGCCGGTTGTGTGAGCAGGATGGAGTACTGCACCATAGAGTCTTCCGTACAGATGGTGGGGAGGAGATACTGCAGGTAGTGTTACCATCAGTACTGCATCATAAAGTGTTAACACTGCTGCATCAGGACCACGGGCACCAAGGTGTGGAACGCACCTTGGAGCTAGTGCGTCAGCGCTGCTTCTGGCCAGGTTTGACAGCTGATGTAGCCCAATGGTGTCGAGAATGTGAGAGGTGTCCGGTTGCTAAGGATACACAACCCTTAAACAACAGCTTTATGGGCCATCTTTTGGCCTTAAGGCTGAATGAAATCCTAGCTATAGATTTCACTGTGTTGGAACCCACCCGTTTGGGGCTGGAGAACGTGTTGGTTATGACCGACGTGTTCACAAAGTATACTCTGGCTGTACCCAGACGGGATCAAAGGGCGGAAACGGTAGCCCAAGTCTTAGTGGTCGAATGGTTCTATAAGTTTGGTGTCCCCAGTCGGATCCATTCGGATCAAGGCCGTAATTTTGAGTCCTCCTTAGTGCAACAGCTTTGTGCATTGTACAAGGTAGAAAAGTCTCGCACTACACCGTATCACCCGGCAGGGAATGGGCAGTGTGAACGTTTTAACAGGACACTGCACAATCTTCTACGTACCCTGCCGGTGTCTAGGAAGTTGGAATGGGCCTCCTGCCTCCCACAAGTGCTTTTCTGCTACAACACTACCCCTCATCAGGCAACGGGTGAGTCCCCATATTTTTTAATGTTTGGACGGGAACCGAGACTTTCAGTGGACTTCCTCTTGGGTAGAGTCCAGGAGGTAGGGGTGGGTAGTGTGCATGATTGGATGAAGGAACATCAGGCCCGGCTTCAGGTGGCCTTTGAAGGGGCCCGGGAACGACTGGAGATTGCCGCTGGTCGCCGTAAGGCACAATATGATGCCCATGTCCAGGATGCATCACTGGGGGAGGGTCAGCTTGTTTACTTACGTGTGTATGGCACCAGAGGTCGCCATAAAATACAGGATCTGTGGAGCCCAGTGGTGTTTCAGGTCGTGAGAGCACCCGAGGAGGGTGGGGCTGTATACACCATCGCACCAGCAGAAGATCTAGAAAAGGTTAAGTGCGTCCATCGTACTGCTTTGAAGGCCCGAACCTCAAGGGATGTCTCCGTGCCAGTCCCCGCAGGTCCCCCTGTCCTGGAGGAGGTGACCTTAGCAGACGTGTTGTTAGAGGAAGTTGATCTGCTTAGGGTGGTGCCAGCAACCACGTTGGTCGGTGGGGGGCCAGCTCCTCAGGTGGTGGCTCCATTGGATGCTCTTGCAGAGTAGGTCAGTAGGCTCTGATGGTGAGACCCTAGGGGTGGGGAACAGTGAGGCCCTGGAGTTTGTGGCAGTTGTACCCATGGAGTCCACCAGTTTGTCAGAGGACCAGGCAGGCGCAAACCATGCCCCACTGAGGAGGACTGGGCGGACCACTGCAGGTTACCATTCGAATCGGCATCACTTACCACGATCTGTGGAAATGGGGTCAGGGGCTACTACAGTACCAGGTCCCAGCTCTAATAGGATCTCTGTCTGGTTTAGGCCGTGGGATTCATGATATGTAGTCCTAGAGTATGAGTTGGGTCATCGTCGGGGGCGGCAAAAAAAAAAAAAGGGGGTAGAATGTGGCAAGGTATGTAATTTTGGGCTGGGTCAGCATGTGATTGGCAGACCAATGATGTGCGAACAGCCAGACTATTTAAGGACTCTTATTTTGACTGGTATGTGGTGTCCTGTTGATCTTAGCTTCCTGGCATTTTCCTCGTTTGATGTGCTCCTTGTTACCCGTTTGCGTGAGCTGAGTTAGAGTGGTGCTGGCGGCGTCTGCTTGTGGAAAGTTTGTGGCGGAGTCTCGCTTCACAGTTATAGCGACAAGTGGGGGCGTGAGTGTTAACTGGCACATTTGAGCCATGATGCTTGTGTGAGTAACCATATACCGCTGTGTAAGCTTCAGCCGACCTCGCACGGGAAGCAGAACTTCATGATCTTTGTTATGGTCCTTGGTGGAAGACTCTACATGTGACGCCGCTGCTGTTTTGCTTAGATTGATTTTCTTTTTCCTTTGTTTTGCTTAGAGTGATTTTCTTTTTCCTTTGTTTTGCTTGTATAATGGTTTTGCTTTTCATTGTTTGTTTTCCTGTATTTTGTTCTGTTTTCCGGCATGAATTTATTTTTGTTTGTTAGTGTTTAGTGTTTGTTTTGCCTACCGGCATTTGTGTTGCTGACATTGAGTTTGCCTTTGGCCCCCTTGATCATTTAAGTGCAAATAATTTTTGCTTACGGGCAGTGAACCATTGCTCTCTTTTGATTCTTGGTATTGTGACTTTTCAATGTGAGTGTTTGATGTGCAGGCCGGCCTAAGGTACATGCAGCAGTTGTATTGGCTGTGGGTTCATGAGTATCTGTAGGTACTAAGCTTATTTGGGGGTCTTATTTTTTAACTATTTGTTTCCTTTTTTGTGTTCGCTGGGGTTTTCGTTGTGTTTATTTTGCTGTTGGTTAGTGTCTGTATTATTATTAGTATTATTATTATTATTATTATTATTTTGAGCAATTGTTTTCTTTTTAAATTAATTTGTGAAATTGTTTGTTCTGTGCCTAGGAGCCATTCTAAGGCCTGGTGGTGGAGCAGGGAAGCCAGCTGCTGCCTTTCGGTGGTGTTTCACAGGGGGCTGTGTGGAGTGATACGATTTCCATTTATTGTGTGCGTGCAGTGGTTGATGTGGGGTAAAGTGTAACTGGGTTAACTTGCCATTCAGAGTTGCAGCTGGACTACTCTGCTCTCACTACGCCTGGCTGGGAAACAAAACGGTGGTTTTATTGGTCTTTTTAATTGTGCTTTTTAAAATAAAACATATATTTTTGTATTGTTCCGCCTGTCTCGCTCCAACTATTCCTTGCCTTCCACAGTGGTAAAAGTTACCTGTGAGTCCTAATCGGGTGTATTTCCCTGGCGGCGTAGTCGGATTAACTAGTTTCTGAGGGCTTTGGGCCTTTATGGCCAGTGCTACAGTAAGAACAGATACATTTAAACAGGAGCGTGGGCAGAAAATTTTGAATGCCATTTCACCCGAAACATTTTTAAAATAATTTTTTAAATAAAATAAAAACTTAATATTTAGAAACAATGTTATGAATAACCAAAAGTCATTAGACGTGTGCAATAAGCAGCTGCTTTGTAAATCTTGTCTGTATCAGTTCCGTAGGCAAAAGGGAGCAACAAGAACACTCACGGAAATGTTACTGAAAATATGACGTTCGGTTGTCTGACATTTGTTTCATATCGATGTTATGGCCCGTGCTCCAAGCGAGCCGACGCCACAAAGTTTTCCGCCTCCGTCACTGAGGAGAGCATCTTCTTTCCTCCGTCTTTGTTCCAGATGGAAAGCTGTACAGGAAAAAACAGTGTTTGCTTGAATCCAAGGTGATACAGCTCTGACATCACGGACCTGTATTTGGCGCGCTGGGTCGCAATTTCGGGTGCGTAGGGGAGCGCAGGGTACAAAGTAACACTTTTTGTTTTGACCAATTATCGACCAAAAGTAATAGGGTTAGACAAATTATGTCCATCGGATTTACTGTTTCTTTACAATATTGCCAAAAGCGCGAGGAGTGAAATACGGGGTAAGTTGTAACAGACAGAGGGTTAGTTGTAACACATGCTTATAAAGGCAGATTTCACACAATTAATTTAAATTCAGTCTACTTTAAATAGTAGCTATATTTCCTCAGTAACTGGCTCATTTCTTTTTTATTCTACATAGCACAGTATGTTTATTTATTTATTTGTTTATTGGATAAACACATTTGAATCTATTTGCATTATTATCCATTTATTTGCAATATTAGCAATAAAATATTTTTTTTCTAGAAAAAAAAAATTTTCCATTGAAAAACATTTTTATTTAAAAAGTTCTCAATATTACACTCAAAATTCAAAAAAATATTTTGTTAGTTTAATTGGTGTTCAACAGTGTCTGGCTTAATTGTAACACCCTGTTACAACTAACCCCGCTGTGTCATGTTTTACTCAAAGCTGGATAACAGTCACTATGTGTTTTATACATCTTTCAAAATGGTTTCATCTTTTAGCCTAGAAGACGGTGATCACGACAATATAAGATTTTACGTTCATACTTTCACTGATTTTTTCAAAATAAAAAATATCGACTGTAGTAAAAAATACTTTTATGCTGCAAAAATGGATTCTCCTGTGTATCTCATCCAAATTTCGCCGAAAATTTTCAATAATTGGCAGGAAGATGTCTGCCGACACTGCGGTGAAAACCTCGGAAGCATGCCATGGTTAACCCTGAGCAAATCCCTTAAAACTCCATGTTACATTTAACCCTGCGTTACTTTGTTCCCTGCGCTCCCCTAATCCTCATAGATGGCGACCGGGTTTCCTTGATAATCTAGTTTGCCTCTTTTGGCACGGGCCTCTCAGATAATCAGCTCTTTCTGTCGGTATCGGGGAAGTCGAATGATGACTGGCCTCGGGTTTTTTCCCATCACTGGTTTGCTATACAAAGCCCTGTGTGCCCGGTCAATCTCAGGAGGAGAGGATAAAACTTCTACCCCCAGAATGTCCACCAGTACCTGCGCAAAAAATATTGAAGGTAGAGGCCCTTCAAGTGACTCTGGTATGCCCACAATCCAAATATTATTCCGCCTGCTACGCGATTCAAGGTCCAAAACTTTATCTTGTAATTTCCTACAGGTCTCAGTCAGAGTGGTACAGACTGATTCTAAAGCCAAGACC
The DNA here is from genome assembly GCA_903798195.1 of Danio kyathit. Classification (NCBI taxonomy): domain Eukaryota; kingdom Metazoa; phylum Chordata; class Actinopteri; order Cypriniformes; family Danionidae; genus Danio; species Danio kyathit. The sequence goes on from LR812527.1 coordinate 31,152,538, forward strand.
CGCTCGTCGAGCGCGTTGGTGTTTGATTCCAACGATGCAATCTTTTGTGCGTGATCTGACAGCGTAGAATGAAAGTTGAAATGGAGGATTTAAACTCTGCCGATAGGGTCTGTCGATGTTGATCTAAAAGTTTGACCATCGCCGCCATGTTCAGCTCGTTCGCGGTGTCGTCTGTGGGGTCAGTTTTCGCATCTTTCTTGCCCTGTTTAAACGATTTGGAGGTCATGTTTAATCGAAATGAGTTTTACAAAAAAAGTGTTCCAATTGTTAGTTTACAAATAAAGTAAATGGGCTTTATTCAAGTTTAAATCGAAAACGTACGGGAGCGAGAAACAAACACATCTACAACGGCGAGATGGTGCAGTGGGTAGCGCTGTCGCCTCACAGCAAGAAGGTCGCTGGTTCGAGCCTTGGCTGGGTCAGTTGGCATTTCTGTGTGGAGTTTGCTCTCCCCTGTCCACGTGGGTTTCCTCCGGGTGCTCCGGTTTCCTCCACAGTTCAAACACATGCGCTATAGGTGAATTGGGTAAGCTAAATTGTCCATAGTGTATGTGTGTGAATGGGAGTGTATAGGTGTTTCCCAGTGATGGGCATCCGCTGCGTAAAACATATGCTGGATAAGTTGACGGTTCATTCCGCTGTGGTGACCCCAATTTAATGAATGACTAAGCCAAAAACAAAATAAATGAGTGAGTGAATGAATGAATAAATGAATTTACAGTGAAGATTTTGTCAAAGCAGTTTAACATGGAAGTTCCAGTAAATTGAAAGTTTGTCAGTCCAGTTTTCAGAGTTCAGTTTAGTTCAGTTCGGTGTGGTTTAACTTCTTAAAGTGCTATTTTGGGGTTTGCACCTGGATTTTGCCTACCCAAATTCAAAAGCTTCCCAAATCCAAACACAGAGGTGTAAATGCAAAGGTTTGTTATCATTTTAAAGAAAACCCCTTTGAATTTTTATAAAAACTGTTGAAAGTGATTAAAATAATTGTATATGTTGTCTGTGTTATAATAAACCAATCCAATAAATATAGAAGTCCAAATCTTCTGCTTTGTAAAGAATCATAAAAATGGGGATTAATACACCAATATTCATAGAAAAACCATGCATTTCTGTCTTTTGTGCATGCAGAGAGAGAGAGCGAGAGAGAGAAAGAGAGAGAGAGAGAGAGAGAGAGAGAGAGAGAGAGAACAGTGACTCAAGCCTCAACACAAGGACAAAGACTTTAATCAAGCCCATTAACGGGCGAAAATAGGTGCAAAAAAATGTTCAAGCAACAATAGCGTCATTTTTCCTGAACAAAAAAAAACAAAAAAGCCCAGCCAGCCAGAAGACAAAGATGAATAGCTTCATAAAAGCGCAGGTGAAATGCTGAGTCTCTACAGAATCCAGTGCATTTGAAAAGCATCAGTCCAGTGTTTACGCAGCAGAAAATAATTAGTCTTTCTCTCCAAAATCTCCCTTCGTGTGAATTGTTTTGTCTGACCGTTTAACAGGCGCATTTACTAAGCAGCAGAGGTCATTCTGTGCTCTCTCTCTCTCTCTCTCTCTCTCTCTCTCTCTCTCTCTCTCTCTCTCTCTTTCTTTCACACCTAATTTCCGGTTTGAGGTGGGAGAGGTTTTGCGGTGAGGGACTTTTCTACTTTTTTTCACTTTTTCCTTGAGTGATATTGATTGATATATATTTACTGTAGAAGTGAGTTTAAGAGTAAGTTTTGACTAAATTGCTGAGAAGTTTTTGACCGAGTGGCGAGTGAAGGGATGGCGTCGCACGTGGATGTGCGAGCGTCATCTCTATTACTTTGTCACAGCGTTAGATGCATCGCTCAAGCTGGAGTAACAGTGGAAGATGTTTTGCTGGAAGTAGCTGAACGAGTTAGACATGACAATATCGTTTCGCCGTCCAGGAGATACGGTTGGTAGAAAGCGGAATAGGGGTAAGTGGAGCTTTTATTATAGTTCAACCGTTAGTATCGCCAACTGTAAAAGTAACCATTTCTAATGTGCCACCTTTTATTCCTGATGATGACATAAAACGCGAGTTATCGAGATTTAGAAAGCTTGCAAGTGGAATCAAGATGATACCGCTTGGCTGTAAACACGAATCCCTGAAGCATGTTTTATCATTCAGGCGGCAGGTGTTTATGTTTTTGAATGAGCCAACGTTAAATGTGTCTTTCCGTTGCGTGTATGAAGGAAAATCGTACATGTTATATGCGAGTATGGGGGAAATAAGGTGTTTTGACTGCGGCTTAGTTGGGCACGTCAGATTATCATGCCCACATGGAGAAAATGTAAAGATTGACAGAAGTCAAAATGATGCAGAGAGTGTGATGCAAGAAAATGTGGAAGAAACGGGTGAGAATCAGATCAATCGCGGGAAGGAAATGTCAGACAATGATATTGTTGAGAGTGAGGTTAGGCCTGCTGTGGAAATATCTGGGGTGACAGAAAATGTGAACAAGGAAATAAAAGTGGTCCAAGATAAAGTATTGGTGAGAAATGTGGAAGAGGCAGAGCAGGTGGAAATCCTAGGGAAGGCCAATGAAGTGATGGTAGTTGACGCTGGAGAATGTAGTACTGGAGAAATAGTGATTGTACAGCATAGACAAACAGGATTGGAGAATGTGGAAGGAGAGGAAGGAAATGATGATGATGATGATGCTTTGTCTGACATTTCAGATTTGTCAAATTTATCACAGATGGGTTGTGACGAGTCTTATTCATTAGAAGAAATTGTTGAATTCTTGGATGAAACGTTTGGTAGAGTAGTTGAGGTAAAAGATTACTTTGCTGATCTGAATAAGTTTGAATGGTCTGTTTTGCATTGGATGAAAAAGGTTGGAGAGGACAAACTAAACAAACAGAAACGGTTTCGTTTGAGAAAGTTTATTACAAGAATTAGGAAGGGAAAAACTCCTAAAAAAAGGAAATTTAAGTAATCTTGGCTGAGGGTGAGTAAAGCACTATGGGTGAATCTTTCTCTTTTTTTTCTTACTATATATCTTTTCCCTTTTCTGATATCCTGTTATGGAGGCTGTCAGAGTAGGATCCTTAAATATAAATGGGGGAAGAGATAGGGTTAAAAGAGAAATGCTTTGGAATTTATCAAATTAAATGAAGTAAAAATTGTCTTTTTACAAGAAACACATTCTGATACTAATGATGAAGTTGATTGGTGTAGATGGTGGGAAGGTAAATGTATTTTAAGTCATGGAACAAATTTTAGTATGGGTGTTGCAATTCTTTTCTCTAAGTCATTAGATATAAATATTTTAATGACAAAAGAAATAGAAAAAGGTAGAGTTTTATTAGTTCTGGCAAAATTTAGAAATATTAAATTCCTTTTTGTTAATGTTTATGCTCCAAATATAGGAGCAAATCGTGAAATAACATTTCGAAAATTAGATGAGGCAATTAAAGAAATGGATGATGGAAATATATGTATTGTAATAGGAGGTGACTGGAACTGCACAACAATTTTTTTTATTGGATAGAAATGGAGAGGAGACCCATTCAAAATCTAGTAAATTACTTCTAGACATTGTAAATGGATTGAGTTTAGTAGATGTATGGAGAAGTAGAAACACATTAGTAAATCAATATACCTGGGTAAAGATAGTAGATTCTTTTGTGACGGGAGCTAGATTGGATAGGTTATATATATAAAAAAAACAGAAATGAACAGAGTTATTAATGCCAATATTTTTCCAAATGCCTTTTCAGACCATCATATGGTGACATTTGATTACAATATAGTAAAAGGTTCAAAGCCAAAATTTTATTGGCATTTTAATGTAAAATTATTACAGGATAAAGATTTTTATGAGAATTTTTGTGAATTTTGGGAAATTTGGAGGCAAAAGAAGAATGATTTTGAAAATCTAATTCAATGGTGGGAAGTGGGAAAAGCGCAGATTAAAGTTTTTTGTCAACAATTTTCCTACAATGCCAAGTTTATTGTGAAAAACAATGTTAAAAATTTGGAGAATGAGATCAATGAATTGGAAAAAAGAGTGATTGAGTTTGATGATTGTGATTCGTTTAATGTTTTAAAAAGAAAGAGAACTGAATTGAAGTCACTATTGGAAGAAAGAGTTAAAGGAGCACTTGTGTAGAGACTCGCTGGTTAAAACCGGTTCGAATCAGGCTTTGATATCGGAGCTCCCAGATCTGGATAACAGGTATCCGATTGTCTTCCCCCAACACTCTGGCCGCAGCTGTCGGGACCCTGCAGCTAATTTTGGTTAATCGGTAACCAACTAGACAAAACGCCTTTCATTACGGCCATCATGAGACTTTTGGATGACCCTCATGTGATCTCTGGCCATGCGTTCGACCACGAGATGGACAGAGTTTCCAAAAGAAATGAAATGAAGGAGAATTAAGGAAAACCATTCTCTTATAAATGTTATAACCAAGGCAAAATTTGATATTTTGAATGACATTTATAGGTATTGATGTGCTGTGTTTATTCCAACCAACCAGGTTCATAATGTGTGATTTCACCTTTATAACAGGGTGAAATGATCTGTATGTGTCTAAGATGCTTCGTTCTTGGTATCTAACTGAACCCCTCTTCATTTGCAATACATTAGTGTAAATGAGAATTTTGTGATACGAACCATATTCGTCTTGTAACATTTGATGTCAGATAGTTACAATTTTACCAGAGATTTTTCCACGTGAAATTCTCTTGCAGTGGGTTAATGATTAAACCTGATTACACTGGTACGGGGCGTGGACCCGCCCCTCATCTAGTCGGTCATTGGGTGACAGTCTTAGAGGGATGGATCAATACGTGTCCCTTAAATTGTCTTCGCAACCCTGAAAATCTGCGCAGTCTTTCAGCATCAAGCTGGCCTCGACCCGCTGGTGCTTCTCCGCCCCCGGCCGCCTACCACGTGGTCGGGTCACCACAAACCCTTTCATCCAAACCTTAAGTTTCACTCCGCTGAGACTTCCGCGAACTGACTCTCTCTACGGGTCCGTACCCCGGTTACCCAGGACAACAGTTTCACTCACGCCGAGTGAATCCCAGCGACGTCACAGAGAAGCCAACCTATCAGCAGCACTACGTGTTTCCTCACTCCAGCCCGGCGAGGGAAACCCGAATCAAGAAGGCTTTAACAGCTCGCAAGTAACAAATAACTGTTGCCTCTATCTGATCTGGTGCATATGCTTTTAAGCAGTTAAAGATAAGTAAATTCTCTGCTTTTGTGGTTTCTCAGGTGATTCTAAGATCTAGTACGAAATAGATGGTCTGGACTGTTTGTTCAATTCATTTTGCATCCTCCGAACTGCCTGTGTGTGTGCATTTGTTTGTTTGTTGTTTTGATTATTACGTAGTTAGCCTCGTGTATCGAATAGTGTAGCTCAATAAATCTTTGTTCTCCTTTTAAAGAACTGTGTTCTCGTTTATGTGCTTTGTAAGTCTTTGCCTCACGCTGTAGATCGTGTTACCTTGCTGAAAATTAACCCTATTCTGTGTCATGTTATGACCGGTGGCCACGGAAATAATATAGACGAGAATTAATGAATGTGATTGTCTTTATTTGCGGGACGCACAAAGGTTGAATCTTGATCTGATTCAATCCGACTCAATTGAGTCGAATCAATGATTTGAATCTTCAAGATCCGAGTCATTGATCTGAGCTAATAATTCCTAAATCGATCTTTTAACGTAGATTGATTTCTTACACTTGTGAGAGCTAGAATATCTTCAATTAAAGAAATGGATGCCCCAACTGCTTATTTTTTTGGACTTGAACGTAAAGAAGCTAAAAAGAAATATATGCTTCACTTGAGAAGAAAAAATGGAACAATTACTTCAGATCCAGTTGAAATGAGAAGGATGGGTATTGACTTTTATAAAGAACTTTTTGGAAAGGTGAAATGTGATGATGGTTGTACAGACCTGCTGTTAAAAAATCTTCCTCAACTAAGACTTGAAGACAAGAATTCATTGGAGCTAATGATTTCCTTTAATGAACTATCGAAGGCTGTACAACAGCTTGCAACAGGAAAGTCACCAGGAGTGGACGGTTACCGGCAGAATTTTATAAAGTTTTTTTGGAATATTTTAGGTGAAGATTTGTATAGAGTATTTTGTGAATGTTTTAAAAGAGGTTGTTTACCAATTAGTTGTCAGAGGGCTATGTTGTCTCTGCTACCAAAAAGTGGGGATCTTGGTTTGTTAAAGAACTGGCGTCCAGTATCTTTAATGTGTCTAGATTATAAAATACTTTCTAAAGTTTTAGCTAATAGAATAAAGAAAGTTTTGCATAGTGTGGTGGAAAAAGAACAAACGTACTGTATTCCAGGGCGTACCATTTTAGACAACTTGTTTTTTATGAGGGATTCAATTGATGTGTCTATTAGAGATGAGCTAGATGTTGGGTTTTTATCTATTGACCAGGAGAAGGCATTTGACCGAGTGAGTCATGAGTATCTTTTTATTGTTTTAAAATCATTTGGTTTTGGAGACAATATAATTTCCTGGATAAAATTGTTATATGAAGGGGCTGTAGTTATGCTTAAGATAGGAGGTGGGTTGAGTTGTCCAATACCTGTTGATAGAGGAATTCGGCAAGGTTGTCCTCTATCAGGGCAACTATATAGTTTAGCCATAGAACCATTATTATGTAAGTTGAGAAATGAGTTAAAAGGGTTAAAAATCCCAGGGGATAATACAAGTTTAAGGTATTCTATCTCTGCTTATGCTGACGATGTAAATATTTTGATCACATGTCAGAATGATGTCAAAAGTGTGTGTGAAAACTTAAAACTATATAAAAAAGCTTCTGCAGCTAAGGTAAACTGGTTAAAACGTGAAGAATTTGTGACAGGCTCTTGGATTGAAAATGGACCACCTAAACTTCCTGAAGATTTAAAATGGGGAAGGGAAGGAATTAAAGTGTTATGTGTGTTTTTAGGAAAAAATCAGTATAAAGAAAAGAACTGGGATGGTACACTGGAAAAGGTCGTTGCAAAGTTATCTAAATGGAAATGGCTATTACCCGAGCTGTCCTATAGAGGCAGAGTATTAATTGTTAATAATCTGACAGCCTCTATGTTATGGCATAGACTGAATGTACTTGAACCGCCAGAGGAATTGATTAAGAAAATTCAGAGGAAATTGGTGGATTTTTTCTGGTCTGGTCAAAAATGGATTCCTACACCTGCACTTTATCTACCAGTGTATGAAGGAGGACAAAGCTTGATTGATGTGCGAAGTCGCATAAATGCTTACCGATTACAAGCAGCAAAGAGACTGTTATATGAAAAGAATGTTGGATGGATCAGTATTGCCTGTGCACTTTTACGGAAAACGGCTGGATTATTGTATGACAAACAACTTTTTTTATTGCAACTTGATGAAATGGATCTAACAGACTTGACATCTTTTTATAGATCAATGATCATGGCTTGGAAAAAGACATTTGTGGTACATAGAAGAATTTTACAACCTGAAGAATGGATAATGGGGGAGCCATTGTTTCATAATCCACTGATAAAAACAAAGATTTTATCATCCCAATCTGTAAAAAGCTGTTTTGCAAAAGCTAGATTGACCAAGCATGGTGATTTAAGAAGTGGTGGTGGCTGGAGAACCGCAGAGGACTTGCAAAGTGCTACTGGCCTTCGATCTATACGCCTTCTGAGAAAAATCATGGAGGAGGTATGGACAGTGCTGCCAGGTGCATGTAGAAAGGCGCTGTCAAAAGAATTTAATGTGGACTATAAATTTCCACCTATTACAGTTTCTGCTGTTATTAATTATGGACATGAGGATGCTGGACACTCAATTTTATCATTTGAATATCCTAAATTGAGTGAGTTTGAAGATATCAAAAAGAAAGATTTATATGTAACGTCGGTAAAAGTCACTCACCAGACCGAGTTAAGAGGAATGAAAACCTGGAGGTGGTTAGATAAATTTGGGACGGACTTAAAAGCAAATTGGAGGACTTTGTATAAGCAGCTTGTTGAGAAACGTACTGCAGACTTGCAATGGAGACTAATGTACGGGGTAATAGCTACAAATAGGCACGTGGCTCACCTTAATCCAGTGGTAGGAAAAGAGTGTTTGTTTTGTGGGGTGGATGAAACTGTTAGTCATTTGTTTTTGGATTGTTTTAGGTTGAAGGGACTGTTTAATTTTTTTAACACAATGTTTCACAGAGTTTGGAGAATGTTTTTCTCATCAATATTTTATAAGTGGTCCAAAATATAATTTTTCGGAAAGGAGGAAAAAATGTTTACTGAATTTCATATTAGGGTCAGCTAAGTTGGCAATATGGAAAACCAGAAAAAATAAGAGGTTGGGTACAGGTCCAATAAATGCCGAAATGGTCACAAAGGGGGTGATGAATGCCAGAATAAAGATTGAATTTACATATTATAAACTAGTAAAGGATATTGCACAATTTTCTGAAATTTGGTCGGTAGGAGGAGTTCTTTGTACAACTGATGAAACTGAAAAGTTGATTTTGAGTTTTTAGGAATAATTTAAGGAGATAAATTGTATAATATGTGAAAATTGTTGATTGTCATGATTGTAAGAAGGAAAATGGTTTAATAAAGGTATTGTTAAGCCTCTCTCTCTCCCTCTCTCTCTCTCTCTCTCTCGAGGGAGACTTTAAAAGTAACAAATCCGCCACTGTGAACATTGCTGCGTCTCTCCCGGACGAGCTCAACTCGTTCTACGCCCGCTTTGAAGCCCAGGACAGCGCACATACACAGCGCGCCCGCTCTGAAGCCCAGGACAGCGCACATACACAGCACGCCCGCTCTGAAGCCCAGGACAGCGCACACACACCGCGCTCCCGCGGCTGACACAGAAACCGCCAGCACACTCTCTGTTTCTGTAGCGGATGTAACAAGATCTTTCCATCGCGTGAACATCCGAAAAGCTACGGGCCCAGATGGCATCCCTGGACGTGTACTTAAAGCATGCGCACACCAGCTAGTGGGGGTTTTCACGGACATCTTTAACCTCTCGCTCTCTCGGTCTGTGGTTCCTACATGCTTTAAGACAGCTACTATCGTGCCAATACCGAAATCAGCTAAAACCACATGCTTGAATGACTGGCGTCCGGTTGCACTGACACCCATCTTCAGCAAGTGCTTTGAGAAGCTGATTAATAACCACATCTGCTCTGTACTGCCCGCTAACACTGACCCACTGCAATTTGCATACAGAAACAACCGCTCCACCGATGATGCAATTGCTTTCACCTTGCACACTGCTCTGTCTCACCTGGAAAACAAAAACACATATGTGAGAATGCTGTTTGTGGACTACAGCTCAGCATTCAACACCATAATGCCTGCCAAGCTGGTGGTGAAGCTCCAGGCTCTGGGCCTACAGAGCTCTCTGTGCAACTGGATCCTGGACTTCCTGTCAAGCAGACGCCAGGTGGTCAGAATGAACAACATCACCTCATCCACACTGATCCTCAACACTGGTGCTCCACAGGGCTATGTTCTCAGGCCACTCCTGTACTCCCTGTACACACATGACTGTACATCCAAACACAGCTCCAATGTCATCGTTAAATTTGCTGATGACACAACGGTGGTGGGCCTAATCACCGATAATGATGAGACGGCCTACAGAAAGGAGGTGCACACTCTGACGCAGTGGTGTCAGGAAAACCACCTCTCACTCAACATCAGCAAAACCAAGGAGCTGGTGGTGGATTTCAGGAGAGAGAAGAAAGAACACACTCCCATCACCATCAACGGGACACCAGTGGAGAGAGTCAGCACTTTCAAGTTTCTTGGAGTACACATCGCTGAGGATCTGACATGGACTGCCCACACAGACGCAGTGCTGAGGAAGGCACAACAACGCCTCTTCTTCCTCAGGCGTCTCAGGAGGTTTGGAATGAGCCCCCACATCCTCCGCTCGTTCTACACCTGCACTGTGGAGAACATCCTCACTGGCTGCATCACCACCTGGTACGGAAACAGCACCAGCAGCAATCGCAAAGGTCTACATAGGATCGTGCGTACTGCTGGACGTGTAGTAGGAGGTGAGCTTCCCTCCCTCCAGGACATCTATACCAGGAGGTGCATGAGGAAAGCCAAGAGAATCATCAGCGACTCCAGCCACCCAAGCCATAGACTTTTCTCTCTGCTACCCTCAGGCAGAAGGTTCCGCAGCATCCGGTCACGCACCAGCCGACTGAAGGAAAGTTTCTTCCCTCAGACTATCAGGCTGATGAACACTTAACACACCCCACACAAACTCTTCCCTACCTCACACTGCACACCATCAAGATGTAGCATGCACTGCACTTTAACAAATCCATACTTAAAACAATACTGCCTACGTATCGCTGTCAACATTGCCAATTTTACATTGTCTTGTTTTTTGTCAGTATGTTGTTGTATACTGCACTGTCTGTATTTTGCACTGTCTGTATTTTGCACTGTCTGTATCCTGCACTGTCTGTATTTTTGCACTGTCTGTATTTCGCACTGTCGTTGTATTTGCACTGTCTGTATTTTGCACTGTCGTTGTATTTACACTGTCTGTATTTTGCACTGTCTGGAGCCAGCACCTAAGCTTTTCACTCATCATAGCACACGTGCTGCTGATGATGTGACAATAAAAGTGATTTGATTTGATTTGATCTCTCTCTCGTGCGCATGCGTTTGTGTGTGTGGCGTATGAGCCAGAGTGTTTGGTGAGTGCCTGGGATTTCTTCTTTATTTCTCTCTTTCTTTCTTGCTTTTTGATAAAATATAGGATTGAAGGAAAATAGAAAGTCATTGTGGTTGTGCGAGAGAAGTTGCAGCGGCTGGATTTGTTTTTGTCCGGCCGCTGTTGCTTGTTAATTTGAAATAATGGCGTTTGAAAACTTGACGCGCCAGCATGGTATTAAAGTGCCGGTCGGAGTTGAATGCTCCGTGGAGGAATGCAGTCTTGCGGTTGGAGAGGTTGTGGGGCACAGGTGCATAAAATCGGCATCGAGAATGAATAGTGCTATCGTAATGTTTCTGGAGTCAACTGAGAAAGTGAATGAAGTTGTTGAACAAGGAATTGTGATAAACGATGAGCACATTAGTGTTTTTCCGCTGGTAAACCCAGCAAAGAAGGTGGTGATTTCAAACGTTCCGCCGTTTATCAGTGATGAAGTGATAGAACGCGAGTTAGTGAGACACGGGCAGATTGTTTCAGCAATAAAAAAGATCCCACTCGGTTGCAAATCCCCACTGTTGAAACATGTAATTTCGTTTCGTAGACAACTTTTCATGATTTTGAAGGGTGTTGTAGAGGATTTAAACTTGGCATTGAAATTTAAAGTTGATGGTTTTGAATAAGTAATCTTTGTTACAACAGAAAATATGAAGTGTTTTAAGTGTGAAGAAACAACACATCGAGTCAAGTTTTGCCCTAAACAGAATACTGGTAAACAAAATGAAGTGAATGATCAGAATGGAGCACATGCCATGGAAGAGGTTGGGGCAGTTTCTGAAACACATGTATCTAGTGAAGTTGTAACTGTGATGAAAGAGAAAAGCAATGCAGAGGGCGAGGAAGAAGTGATTGACACGGACTCAATAAAAGTGGATGGAGAAATGATGAAAGAGGTAATAGAAGCTACAGCTGATGAGGATAGTGTAATGATGGAAGATGAGGAAACGGTGTTTAAGATCCCAGTTGTAAAAAGGAAATCACAACAGAAAGAAAAACCTTCCAAATCCAAAAAACAAACAAAGAACAGTCAGGATTCAATTAATGAACGAGAAGATTTTAGCACAGATGCTTCATCTGATGGCTATTAGACTGATGCTTTCTCTTTGTCGAGTCTTGGGGAAAAGGAACCATCAGCTATTGCATGCATTTTGAGCGGGAGTCAGGAACAAAAATTGTACAGTCTTGAGAAGATTCAGAAATTTCTGAGTACTACAAACGGCAAGTGGAATGTAAAGGTAGAGGATTTCTTTCCAGATCGTAATCTTTTTATCAAATCAGCACGGGTGCTGATGAGAGAAAGAGGGAATGGGGGGTTGTCAAGTCAAGAGTTTCATAGGTTGAGAAAATTGCTACCAAAGGTATGGGCTGAACAAATATAAGACTGAAGAGCTTTTAGCTTTAAAATGCTATATTACTATTTATAATTGGTTTTCCTTACATTCTATTAATAATTAATTTGAAGTTTGCAACCCTAAATCTAAATGGGGCAAGGGATATTAAAAAAAGAAGTGAATTGATCCAGTTAACTAGAATAAAAAATATTGACATTATATTTACTCAAGAAACTCATAGCAATATTTCAAATGAAGTTGAATGGAAAAGAGAATGGGATGGTTTGGTTATTCTTAGTCATAAGAGCAGTACAAGTGCTGGTGTAGGGGTTTTATTTGCAAAACATTTTTTGCCAATCTCATATGAGGTCGAGGAAATTATAGAAGGAAGGCTTTTAAAGGTCACTGCAAAGTTTGATGTTGCAACTTTGGTTTTTATTAATGTGTATACGCCAGTTATGGCAACTGAAAGAATGTTGTTTTTAGAGACATTATCAAATAGTATACAAAATTGTGACCCTGATCAATATCTTTTAGTTGCAGGAGATTTTAATCGTACTGCTAATGATGAAGATAGGAATTATTTAGAGCCACATTTAGCTTCTAGGTTGGCTTTAAATAAACTGATTGAAACCAATGATTTAGTGGATGTGTAGAGAAACTTAAATGATAACATTAAACAAAATACATGGTTACAAATAAGGTAGGGTGTTATTTCTATGGCAAGATTGGATCATTTGTTTTGTTTTAAACATCAATTACAAATAGTAAAATCATGTTGTATTAATCCTGTGGGTTTTTCTGATCATTCTATGGTAGTGGAAAATGTTTTTATACAGTTTTTAAAAATAAAAAGTGCTTACTGGGTTTTTAATAGTATGTTGCTACAAGATATGCATTTTAAAGAAGTGTTGGAATTTTTTTGGAAGGATTGGAGAGTGAAAAAGGCCAAGTTTTCAAATGTACAACAATGGTGGGATTTGGGGAAAAAACAAATACAACAACTTTGTGTACAATACAATTTCAATGTCACTCAAAATATGGTTAAAAAAAATGAAATGTTTAGAAACAGAAATTGACATTTTTCAAAATTCTGAGTCATTGGCTGGAAATCAAGTTAATAATCTAATTGAAAAAAGGGCAGAATTAAGAGATCTGCTTGGCAATAAAGCACAGGGGGCATTGATCAGATCTCGATTTCAGAATTTTTCTGAAATGGATGCTCCATCAAAGTTTTTCTTCAGCTTAGAGAAGAAGAATGGTCAAAGAAGAATCATTCACTGTCTTAGGGCAGAAAATGGGCAAGAGCTCACTGAACCTGCTGATGTGCTAAGAAGGGCCGCTAGTTACTACAAGGATCTATATAAGTGTGAGTATGTAGAGGACCACAAGCTACTTCAAAAGTTTCTCAGAGGCCTACCTCAAGTATAGGAAGAGGCAGAGGGGATGTTGGTGAGCCAATTATCTCTGGGAGAATTGCACACTGCTTTAATGAGCATGGAAAATGGTCGAGCTCCAGGGTTAGATGGTCTAATCGTTGATTTCTATAAATCATTTTGGGATTTGCTGGGCAATGACTTATTGGAAGTGTTTAATGATAGCATTGCCAGAGGTAAACGGCATTTGAGCTGCAGGAGGGCAGTACTAACCCTATTACCCAAAAAAGGAGATTTAAAAGAAATCAAAAACTGGAGGCCGGTTTCATTGCTCTGTGTAGATTTAAAAATCTTATCGAAAACTTTGGCCAATAGGTTGAAAAGTGTGATGAAGCAGATCGTACATGCGGATCAGTCGTACTGTGTGCCAGGCAGATCCATGTTAGATAATATTGGGTTAATAAGAGACATGTTTGAAATATCAGAGATTACTGGACAAAATTTTGGCTTGATTTCTTTAGATCAAGAAAAAGCCTTTGACCGAATTGAACACCAATTTTTTTGGAATGTTTTTGAAAGTTTTGGATTCCCTCAAAAATTTATTAAGATGGTTAAAGTTTTATATGATGACATTGAAAGTGTAGTAAAAGTCAATGGTGGCTTAAGTGCCCCTTTGAAAGTAAGAAGGGGAATTAGACAAGGCTGTTCAATGTCAGGTATGGTGTACTCAATAGCGATTGAACCTTTTTTATGCAAACTGAGAGGAGTTTTAGAAGGAGTGTCACTGTATGGAGAAAATAGGTTTTATATATCTGCTTATGCAGATGATATAATGGTGGCTGTAAAAGGTAATACTGATGTTGAAAAAATCAAAGTGGCTGTAGAAAATTATGGTAAAGTGTCTTCTGCAAAGGTGAATTGGTCAAAGTGTGCCGCTTTGGCAGTCGGTAGGTGGACACAGGAAAAACCATTTTTGCCAGGTGGACTGGTGTGGTCTACTGGGGGTGTGAAATATTTGGGAATATTTTTGGGGAATGAGCAATTTGTTAAGAAAAATTGGGAAGGGGTTTTAGAGATGGTTGAAGGGAAACTTAAAAAATGGAAGTGGCTTTTGCCAAAAATGTCTTATCGGGGACGCACTTTGATTATAAATAATCTGGTAGCAACAACCCTATGGCATCGACTGGCAGTTCTTGAGCCACCTGCAGGTCTGCTAGCAAGGGTTCAGGCCTTAATGATTGATTTTTTCTGGGATAGGATGCACTGGGTGCCACAATGTATTTTATACCTGACAAGAGATAAGAGTGGTCAAGGTCTTTTACATCTAGAAAGTCGAAAAATGGCCTTTAGGTTGCAGTTTATTCAGAAAATTTTGTATGGGCAAAGTAATGCATGGCTAGCAGGAATTAATGTAATTTTGGAAAAAGTGGGAGGTTTTGGATTGAGAAAAAATCTTTTTTGGATGAAATGTGAAGTGGGAGAGTGTCAAAGTCTTTCGTCATACTATCGAAGTGTTTTTAAAGCATGGTCACTGGTGCAAATTGAAAGGACTGTGTCTAAGCCATCTTTGTATTGGTTTCTTGAAGAACCGTTGGTCAAAGGAGCAAGGTTGGATGTTACTGGATGGACAATGTTTGGACTACAAAGAATTTTAATTACAGCAAAAATTATCACTTTAAGACACTTGATGGAAGCAGCTGGAAGTGGTTTTGAAAACGTGAATGCTGTGGCTAAGACTTTGAAACTTAGATCACAGAGAACAGTGCTCTCCTTTTTGAACAATATAAAGGTTTTGTTGAACAATGATGAAAAGATATTTGTAAAGAACTATAATAATGGACAGTTTTCCAAATATGATTATTTCAACATCTTGTACTGAGGAGGAGCGCTCTCATCAATTACTTGTTTTAGAAGGACTGGTTTTTTGTTCTGTAAAAGGAAAAAAGTTGTATGAATTATGTGTCAAAGTGCTAAATAAGGAAAAATTGAAAGTAAGAGTTGAAACGCCATGGGCGGCTCATTTTGAGGTTGGAGATGATTGTAAACCGGGGTGGGAAATCATGTACAAGCCACCATTGACCAAAACAAATGGAGACTTACAATGGAGGATACTGCATGGCATCATTGCCGTTAATGCCTTTGTCAGCAAAATTAATTCATCAGTAGAAAGTAGATGTCCCTTTTGTGATCAAAAAGAAACAATTTTTCATTGTTTTGTACATTGTGAAAGGTTTAAAGATTTGTTTCTGATGTTTAGTTTTATGTTTGCAGATTTTAAGGTTATTTTTTCTAAGATTGGTTTCATTTTTCGTTTTAAATTTGCAAAAAAGAAGAGAAAAAAAGAACGAATTATTAATTTTGTTGTAGGAAAAGCCAAAATGGCAATTTATATAACAAGAAAAGAAAGGATAGAGGGTGACGTTTGTCGAGATGTGGTGCAAGTTTTTAAGAGTTTAATTAAAGTGAGAATCAAGTTTGATTTTGTTTTTTATAAGAATGTTAAGAATATTGAAGAGTTTGAAAATGTGTGGATTTATAAAGATAGGTTGTGCTCTGTTAAAGATGGAGAACTAATATTTACAAAATGGCTTGAGTAAAATGTACCATTGTAATATTGACACCTTTATTATGGTATGAAATAAAGTAATTTTAAAAATAAAAAAAATCTCTCTCTCTCTCTCTCTCTCTCTCTCTCTCTCTCTCTCTCTCTCTCAAACACACATGCACCTTATAATGTTAACAAGGTTTTAGCTGTAACATGTGAATGTGTCCTGAAACAGTGACATGACATTTATTCGCATTCACAGTCTGACTAATAGTACTAATGCCTCCCACAGCAAATACACCAAGGACAGAGGAGAATCACAGAGAAGACAGTGGCAGGTTTTATATATGTATATACAGTTGAAGTCAAAATTATTAGGCCCCCTGAATTGTCCTCTTAAGACCCCCCTGTTAATTTTTTCCCCAATTTTTGTTTAACTGAGAGTAGATTTTTTCAACACATTTCTAAACATAATAGTTTTAATAACTCATTTCTAATAACTGATTTATTTTATCTTTGCCATGATGACAGTAAATAATATTTTAATAGATATTTTTCAAGACTCTTCTATACAGCTTAAAGTGACATTTAAAGGCTTAACTAGGTTAATTAGGTTAACTAGGCAGGTTAGGGTAATTAGGCAAGTTAAGTTATTGCATAATGATGGTTTGTTCTGTAGACTATCGGAAAAAAATATATAGCTTAAAGAGGCTAATAATTTTGACCTTAAAATGTTTTTTAAAAAATTAAAAACTGCTTTTATTCTAGCCGAAATAAAACAAATAAGACTTTCTCCAGAATTTTTTTTTTTTTTATGAGACATACTGTGAAGCTTTCCTTGCTCTGTTAAACATAATTTGGGAAATATTTAAAAAAGAAAAGAAAATCAAAGGGCTAATAATTCTGACTTCAACTGTGTATTTCATTCATTCATTTTCTTTTCGGCTTGGTCCATTTATTAATCTGGGGTCGCCACAGCGGAATGAACTGCCAACTTATCCAGCACATGTTTTACGCAGCCCATGCCCTTCCAGCCGCAACCCATCTCTGGGAAACATCCATACACACTCATACACTACAGACAATTTAGCCTACCCAATTCACCTGTACCGTCTTTGGACTGTGGGGAAAACCGGAGCACCCGGAGGAAACCCACGCGAACGCGGGGAGAACATGCAAACTCCACACAGAAATGCCAACTAACCCAGCCGAGGCTCGAACCAGCGACCTTCTTGCTGTTAGGCGACAGCACTACCTACTGCGCCACCAAGTCGCCAACTGTGTATTTAATATATATAATTTAATATATATAATTTTATTTTTAAATTGACAATTAGTTGATGGTGATTAATAATCATTGTAAAACAACTATAAGTAAATTAATCAGTAAATTAAAATCCTTCAAACTATTGTATTTGAAAAATTGCTACTAAATGGCATAAATACTGCATGTTGCAAAAGCTATTTAAGAAGTACATATGCCATCATTTACTTTAAGCACACAGTTTTTCAAGACTAAATTGTGCATGTGCTTGGAAAGTTACATGCCTGAAGAAATAGTTCAATCATTTGGAAAAACAATATGGTCAGACTATAGTATTAAATCAGCCCAAAGCAAATCTACAAAGGACAGAGAGAGTGTTTCTGTTAAAGTTTACATTAATTGTGTGTGCATATTTATGTTTGTGAACAGAGTTGAATTCAAATTTATTAGTCCTTCTGTGAAATTTTAATTATTAAAAAAAGTGTTTTTGAACATAATAGTTTTATTAATTTCTTATAAATAATTGCTTAAAGTGCTATTTAAAGGCTTAACTAACTAGGTAATTATATTAATAATTTGAATAATTCATTCATCCATTCATTTTCATCCGCTCCCCAGACACTTCCTCCAGCTCCTTCGGGGGGATCCCGAGGCGTTCCCAGGCCAGCTGAGAGACATAGTCCCTCCAGTGTGTCCTGTGTCTTCCCCATGACCTGCTCCTGGTGGTCATGCCTGAAACACCTCCCTAGGTAGGCATCCAGGAGGCATCCGAAACAGATGCCCGAGCCACCTCAGCTGACTTCTTTTGATGTGGAGGAGCAGCGGCTCTACTCCAAACTCCTCCCGAGTTCCCTTCACCCTGCGAAGAAAACTAATTTTTGGCTGCTTGTATCCAAGATCTTGTCCTTTCGGTCATGACCCAAAGCTCATGACCATAGGTGAGAGTAGGAATGCCGATTGACCGGTAAATCGAGAGCTTTGCCTTTTGGCTCAGCTCCTTCTTTACCACAACGGGCCTGTACATCGACCGCATTACTGCTGCCGCTGTACTGATCCACCTGTCAGTCTCACGATCCATCCTTCCCTCACTCGTGAACAAAACCCCAAAAAACTTGAACTCCTCCCTGGGGCTAATAATATTAACCTTAATATTAGCCATTTTTAATTTAATTTATTTATGAAATTATTAATTTATTTTATTTATAAGACTCTCTTCAGAATAAATATAATAGAAAATAATTTGGAAAAATATCCTGTCTCTGATAAACATCACTTGGAAAATTCTTGCAAAAGAATTTAATCTATTTTTTTTTTTTTTTTTTAATCATGAAACAATCAATCGGTGAATTAAAAATTCTACACCATAAAACCCAAAAGTCAGCTTTGTCAAATGAATGTGAGTGTAGTTAACTCAGAATTTACTGAAAGTTAATTCTACTCATTTGAAAAGAGTTTTGAACTCAGTGTTGAAGGTCATGAGTTAATTAAATACCTCATTACTTCAACTTAAATGGAGTAAGTTCACAGTACTCATATAGATTAGTTTTTTAACTCAAATGGTTTGCAGCAATCGGTTTCCTCAAATAGTTTGAGTTGCCTTATCTTACTGGGTTTTACAGTCCTCAGTTGGTTTGAGTTATCTTCATTTATTGGGTTTTACTGTGCTCAAATTGCTTTGTTTACTCAAATGGATTAAGTTCACAGTACTCATTAGGACTAGATTTTGAACTTAAATGGTTTGTTGCAATTGGTTTCTTCAAACGGTTTGAGTTACCATAACTTTTTGGGTTTTACAGTGTCCAAAATAGTACTATATCTAATAATTGCTACTAAATGCATATACACTGCATCCTTCAAGTGTAATTCAAAAGTACATATTAATATGCCATATTTTACTTTATGTAAACAAAGGTTTTTCAAGTCTAAACAGGCATGTCATTAGAAATGTTTCATGCCTGAAGATATAGTTCAGTCATTTTCAAGAAAAAAATTCTGACAAATATGAATGCATCTCAAAAATGCATACAAAAACAGAGAATGGCAGAGATGAAGAAGTGAAGAGGGTGGCATGTTGCTCTCATGCACACTCTTGTGCGATCTTAACCTCTCTGTCTGCGAGTTCTTCAAAGCCTCAGCGCACTGACAACAGCCTCAAATACAGTGTGACAATGACATTTCACTGTCAAGCCCCATCAGAAAACACATTTCTTATTCCCACTTGAACCGAGAACAGTAAACATCTTCAATCTCCGTCATTAAGGATTATATAAAGGCTTTTTTCTGCTAAACCATGCATTTTTCATGTGTGTGGACTCATCATAAAATATAGGAGCAATTAAAATAATTAACAATGTCATCCAGCAAGCTCTTTGCATGAAAATACACTCATCAGTGCATACAAGGCCACTAATGATCAATTAACACATCCACTTTAAGTACACAAATAACTGAATAACAGAAAATAACATTTCCCTGATGAATCAGAATAGACATTGAATGAAAACTAAATTAAGAAAACAATGCAGAATGATCAACATTGTGTTTATCATTTGCATTGTTTTGTTTAATTTAGTATATACATTTATATATTAAAACTGGATTAAATATCAGTGTGGTAAAAACAATCGATCAGTTAATTAAAACATGTGTTTTAAAATGCTGATAAATGGCATAAATATTGCATCATGATAGAAGTGCATATTAATAAACTATATACAGTTTTTCAAGACTAACAATGCAATTGGAAATGCTGCTGTCAAAATAATTCAATCCTGATAAACTCACAGTGAAGATATTTGTAGTTATTCAATTAGAGCTAAAATAATAATAAAATGGAAATACCTTTAAAGCAATACCAACATGCAGGTGTAATTTACGCATCTTATATTACTTATATTCACACTGCACAATTTTAGCCCTGATTTTTGCTCTGCGACAGGTGAAAACACTGACAAATGCCTAAAATCTGAGGCAAATCATGGATCTGGATCCAAATCTGGATTTAATATCATGCTGTGTGAAAAGAGTTCTAACTTAAAAACATGTCAGCAATGACCTACAGCCAATGAGAGAGCAGGATACAGTGCAGCAGAGAGTTTCAGGAGGAGTTATAGACCGCAATCTCAGAATAAATAAGCTCCACAATAAACTTAAACAGAAACAGAGAAGCATTTGCTTGATCAGCCACAATAGAAGTATATTGCAAAATGTGGCAACACTTTACTATAAGGTTGTCTTAGTTAGTGTTAGTCAATGCATTTACTAACATAGGCTAACAATGAACAATACATTTATTACAGTATATGTTCATGTTAGTTAACATTAGTTAATGAAAATACAGTTGTTCATTAGTTGATGTTAACTCACGGTGCATTAACGAATGATAAGCATGAATTTGGATTTTAATAATTCATTAGTAAATGTTGAATTATGATTAATAAATGCTTCAGAAGCATTGTTCATACAGTTAGTTTATGTTAGTAAATACATTACTAATGAAATTTTTGTGTAAAGTGTGACCCAAATTATTTATTCACCTCCAACTCTTTTTTTTTTCTTTCTCTTTGCAAAAGCACAACCCTTGTTCTTTTGTGGTCCTTTTGCTGCAAATCAGCATTCAGCGCACAGACCATTTGTAAAAAATGACAAGTTATTAAAAAAATACTTCTTGCAAGGTACTATTTCTAATAATGCCTGTGATCAGGAGTGATCTTGTCACTTCTCACAAGACAGAGTTGTTAGTGATTGTTTTGTAGCTATGCAGTGTGCATCCTCCTGTCACTGATACAGTTGATACACTACAACTGAACGCTGCCCCAGAGAGTCATGCAGTATGAAAACAATGGCGATCCGACAATTTATAAAATTATGGAGTGTGAACTCAGCATTAAAGTCCACATGAACCGGAAGTTGCTGAGACTTTTAGTTCAGTATGTTGATGTACTTCCAACTGATGCAGAATATTGAGTAATGGTGGGGCTTTGTTTTTGCACATCATTCCCTAATAGCAAAGAAGAATCGCTCTGAATGCAGAATCAAATGGGCAGACTTTGATTGAAGATTACCAAAACAAACATTTTCTTTCAGTGGATTAACCTCCACAGAATAATTGTTTATCTAAAATTAACAATGTGTGTTAGCAAAATAAACATTGTAAGTTTTGATTTCACAATAGAGACTTTAAATAGATAGTTTGGTGAATATGTAAATATATTCTACGATATATGCTTGCAAATGTGTAAGCATTTGTTTTATGTGTCACAGAATAGAAGAGAAGCTCACTCATAAATTATTTACCCGGCAGAAAAAAAAACCTGTCTCATGTCCTTCACATAAAAAAAAAACATTCTACTGGCTTTCATATATAACAGAGGAGGTCAGAGATGGTCACTTTTTAGACTTTCTCAACAAACATGTTCTCTGCTATAATTAACTTTACACTCTGTTGTCTCCGCTGTCATTAATGCCAGACTTTAGAACAGTTATGACGTTTTAAAAATGGACTTACACAAGAAGACTCGTCTTTAGTGTTGTATCATCAATCTGATGACAGTGAGGCGCATTTATATGCAGAGGTGAAATGGCAGCTGGCAAATCAAAAAACATCTCCCATGTTTATTTTAATCATGGCTTGTTTTGAAAAGAAGAAATGGATTAAAATGAAGATTCTGTGATCCTGCTGGTTATTTATTCAAATCTTATGACACTGCCAGAATTTCAACAGATGAAAGATTTGTGATTCTGGACCACAAATCATTTCAACATAAGTCTTATGTTGCACAAGAATGCAATAGCCAAAAATACATTGTATGGGTCAAATTTATAATTTTTTCTTTTATACTATGAGTCATTAGAATATTAGGTGGAGTTCCAAGAAGAAGTTTCCTACTATTCATATATGAAGAGTTCAGATGCAAAAACCTCTAAAGTCATTTGGAATTTCCTTCGAAAATAAGCCTGATAAAAAAGCTTATTTTTGAAGGAAATTTTAAATGGCTTTTAGAGGTTACCTGTGTGTAGGTTCAGTAATTTCAAGTTTAAGGCAAAGAATACACTCTTTTAAAGGTCTTTAAAATAAAATAACTCAACATAAACATAAAAGTCTGAGAAAAATGCTCATTTACGATGGAAATTTCAGATGGCACTTAGAGGTTTTTGCATCTGAACTCATTCATTCATTCATTTCCTTTTCAGCTTAGTCCCTTTATTAATCAGGGGTCGCCACAGCAGATTGAACCGCCAACTTATCCAGCATATGTTGTACGCAGAGTTATCAAAACTCTTTTTGATCATGAATGATGATTATGAAAAAAGAAATCTAATAGTTATGTGTATTGGTCAGCACTTCAGACAACTTTATAGACAATTTTCTCAGTATTTACATTATTGAACCCTCAGATGCCACATTTTCAAACAGTTGTATCTCAGCCAAATATTGTCCTATCCTAACAATGTATGGAAAGCTTATTTAGGTTTATTTTAGGGGTATAAACATAAAAAATAATAATTACGCTTACTGTAGGACTGGTTTGTTGATCAAAGAACACATTTTTTTCACAATGGCCATTAATCAGCTGTCATTGAACATGTCAAACCTGTGATCATAGACTGTATTATAAACCAAATTATGACCATAATTGGAGTGTGTGTACCCAGCTTTAGGCTATTGTTAAAAAAATACATAAGCATTGCCTTTTGCCTGTTTAGCTTTCAAAACCAAAATACCCTTACACCTTGCTTATTTTCAATGTCTCAAAATGAAATAAAATGGTTTAGTTTTTTCAGGTGAAATATCTATTTTTCAAAATAATGTCTTGTTTTAAAAATGTAACATTAATTTTGTAGTTATGTAGTTTTGTAAGGTTTAAAAGAAATTCTCAAATAATACTTTCATTGTCAACAAGCATGTCATGTCCCGCTCATCCCTACCCATCACACTTTCACATCTTTTAATGATATTGATTTTGTTGACAGTTGTACAGGGAATTCCTGAATACACCACAGGATGGTGCCACGATTTAGTGAGAAAGACATGATCATGAAACGCTTGCAGCCAATAAAACAATATATATATATATATATTAAATAAAGTCATAATGTCACGTTTACCAGCATCATGTCAAATACTGTTTCTCTAAGAGATTGGGTTGATCAGTGTAAACCATGTCCAACAAGTGCCGTTCCAGTCGTTATTTTCAAACAGAAGTTGAGAACAATCCCAAAGTGTGTGGTGGGAAAATTCTGTCTGTGCCTATTAAAATCAGCCACATCTACACATCTAAACTTTTCCAGTGGAAACTCATACAGCAATAACTAATTACAACCTTTCAATGCATTCGCTGGAAACTATTTCAGCCTAATACTGTAGATAAACATCCATTCCACACGATATTGATGTTACTACAAACATACCACACATTACTGCTATTTAGGATCACATGAATGTTCAACAATAAGTAAAAGGCTCACATCCAGACATCAGTGCCTTAGAAATCAATGACTGACTACAGTGCACATATATTACCGGTGTCAAAATCGAAGCAGACTCACCATACACAATGGTCACCATGGAGACTGGCATGACCAGAAGTCCCAGAAGCATATCTGCCACCGCAAGTGACATGAGGAAGTAATTGGTGGCGTTCTGCAGTTTTCTTTCCAGATTGACGGCCATGATTACTAAAATGTTCCCAGCCACCGTAACAATGACCACAACCAAAATCAGCAGCGCAACCCAGTTTTTGCGAACTAACTCCTCTTTAGTCGTCTCGCCGTTGCACCTTTGCGATGACAGCAGTCCTGTCCTTTCGTTGGAAGTGCCAATCATGGATAGATTGGGAAATAGAGATTCTTCTGTGTCAGTCCAGCTTCTGTTACAGCCGATTGAACTGTTATGGACCACATTACCCAGCATGATGTCCGGGCTCGGAATCCAGGAGTCAGGGTCAAAGGGCATCAGGTTTGAAGAGGTCAACATGCTTTTGGGCACCGGTTTTGAAATATTGACATGCAAGTTCATAATGTCCCACACTGAGACCCTCTCGAAAGCAAAAGTTTGTTACCTCCTGAGTTCACTTAGAGGCGATGCATTCTTCATGGCATCTTTCAAGCAGTCGTTGGCTCCAGAGCTTTGCTTCATTCTGTCCTCTTTGAAAACACTTCCCTCTACTCTTTCGCTGTCACCAAAAAGCCTGAAAAAGCCTGGAAAATGTCAGGTGTAGAGATAAAACATTGTTCCCTTAATCCATGCATTTCTGAAAGCGCAGTGTGTCTGTTGAGTGAAGTCTTCTGGCTCCTTTCTGTTGTCATTGTCAGAACACAACAGATTTTGTGAGCTGGATGACCTGCTAGTTGAGCGCGTGTCTCTCTCGCTCCCTCTGTCTGCTCTCTCTGGCTGTGAGCGGAGCTATAGTGGAGTCTGGTCCTCCTCAAGCCAGTGATCATTCTGCTCAATCCAACTGTGCTGAGAGAGGGAGAGAGAGGGAGAGAGAAGGAGAGAGAGACTGAAGTGTGTGTCAGGGGTGTAGCGAAACTTCCTCAGGTGTTCCCTCTTTCTTCTGCACCTGCGACTGGAACTAGCAAGACAAATCACGGAGCTTATTTAATGTGACAGGCGACACACATACACACACTTTACTTTGCTGGAGGCCCAAAGAAAAAGTGATTGATGGAAATAGGTAAGATTAGGAAAACATTCAGACAAACATATAAACACACAAACCTACCATGAGAAAAGAAATATGGTTCAGACTGGCTGAGTGTATCATAACTCATTCATTCATTTTCTTTTCGGCTTAGTCCTTTTATTAATCTGGGGTCGTCACAGCGGAATGAACCGCCAACTTATCCAGCATATGCTTTACGCAGCGGATGCCCTTCCAGCTGCAACCTATCACTATGAAACATCCATACACACTTATTCACACACATACACTACTGTCAATTTAGCTTACCCAATTCACCTATACCACATGTCTTTGGACTTGTGGGGGAAACCGGAGCACCCGGAGGAAACCCACGTGAACACAGAGAGAATATGCAAACTCCACAAAGAAATGCCAACTGACCCAGCCGAGGCTCGAACCAGCAACCTTCTTGCTGTGAGGGGATTGTTTTACCCACTGTGCCACCCTGACACGCTGTATAATAACTGCTGGAATAAATATTTGTTGTCTCTGTCTTTCTATCCATTTGTCTAAACATCCGTCTGTCTGTTCATCTATGAGGTGTATCCATCCATTATTACTCACTCACTTTCCTTCAGTTTATTCCCTTCTTTTATCAGTGGTCGCCACAGTAGAATGAACCACCAATTACTATGGCATATGTTTTACCAGCACTAAAACCAAACACTGACAGTATTCCAACCCGTGCAACCCCCAGTGCTGGGAAACCCAACCATTATCCATTTCTCTAAATGTCTGTCTATCCCTTTATACACTCATCTATCCATGTTTAGGTCTATCTGCTCATCTATTCATAGTACATATTCATATCCAAACATTTATATATTAGTAAATCTATCTATTCATATAACATGTCTATCTTTTACTGCTTATTTGTCCATCTATCCATATTTAAGCTTCTATCCATCCTTCTGTCTACCCATCTATTAATGCCCGTTCCATTTATCTATTCATACATTCATAAATCCATGTTACCCTCTATCTATTCATTCATTCATTTATGCATCACATCTATACATATTTAAACATGTGTATATTCCTCTGTGTAAACAATTGTTTATCCATACATCCATTTATTCATTCTTCTGTCTATATACAGTCTTATGCAATAATTTGGGCACCCCTCTGTGGCTGCATAATAATGTGCTCTTTCTTAATAAGAGAAGATCAGAGTGAAATTCAATTCGGTTTCTAGAGGAAGCTAGATAATGTCATGTTTTTCAAACAGAAATCTGTAGTGAATCAGTATTGAGATGTGTGAAATTAAATTGAAACTGAAAAATAGGCTATGCAAAAGTTTGGGCACTGTCTCTTTTGTGTGAATTTCAAAACCTGTAATCACTTAATGCTGATCGATTACAACACAAAATTGATTTGAGTGATTCAGTGAACCTTAACATTCCTAACACATGTGCAACCAATCATAAAAACATATATTTAAGATAGCTGATTGCTAGTTGTGCTTCTCCTTATTGTGAACATGAAAGTTGCAACATGGGAACCTCAAGAGAACTTCCCAATGACCTAAAATCTAGGATAATTCGCCAACATGAATTAGGAGAAGGATGCAAAAAGCTGTCACAAAGGTTTAAAGTCTCTATCTCCACAGAAACAAATATAGTAAGAAAATGGAAGGTCACAGAAACAGTTCTTGTGAAGGAAAGATGTGCTAGACCAAGAAAAGTATCTGAAAGGAAAAGGCAAAGAATGGTTACAATGGTCACAGACAAACCACAGACCACCTTCAAAGAGCTCCAGGAACATATTGCTGCTAATATTGTCATTGTACATCATTCCACTGTTTAGCGCACTCTTCACAAAAACAGCTCAATGGAAGGTGAAGAGTCGTTTGAGGTATGCAAAGGCTCATCTAGACAAGACTGAATCATTTTGGAAAAATATACAGTAGACAAATGCCACAACCATAGACACTTTGTATGGTGGAAAAAGAACACAGCATTCCAGGAGAAGAACATGCTTCAAATATGGTGGAGGGTTCATCATGCTGTGTGGATGTGTAAGCACAGGTACTGGAAACCTTGTCAGAGTTAAAAGTCGCATGGATTCCACCCAGAATCAGCATATTCTGAAGAATAATGTTCAGGAATCAGTCAAGAGGCTGAAGTTACAGCAGGGTTGGATGTTTCAGCAGGACAATGACCCAAAGCACAATTTCAGATCTACCAAGGAATTCAGGCTCAGACACGATATAATGTTTTAGAATGGCCATCCCAGCCCCCAGACATGAACATCATTGAAAATCAATGAATTGATTTAAAAAGAGCTGTTCATGCTTGGCACCCATCAAACCTGACTGAACTGAAGAAATTTTGCAAGAAAGAATGGCACAAAATGCCTTCAGCAAGAATTCAGGGACATAACCTTGACTATAAGAAGTGTCCACAGGCTGTTATTTCAGCAAAAGGTGGCTGTACAAAAAGATTGATGTCATTATTCTGTTGGGGTGCCCACATTTTTCCACCTCTCGGTTTTTGTTATGACATAAATTGCACTGCATCTGTTAATTAAATAAAGGTTATGTCAGAACACAAATGTTGCTTTTTCCCTAGTGTATAAAATATATCCAAATGAAGTTGCTGATTTCAAAGGCCAGCAGGCTATGGCTTGCAATTATGAAAATTATCAAGGGTGGCCAAACTTTTGCATAAGACTGTATTCATTCATCTATACATCCAATCCATCTAATTTTCAGCAATTTTTTCATTTTTTATCTATCCCATATTTAAATGTCTGTCTATACATCCATTTATCTTCCTATTCATCCCTTTATCTATTCATTTACTGTATCCATTAACTTCTGTCTATCTACACCATCTAACCATATATCTATTCATCTTTCCATATTCAAATGTCTGTCAGTCCATCAATCCATACATCCATTCATTCATGCATCCATTCATGCATCCATCCATTCATGCATCCATCCATCCATCCATCCATCTTTCTATTCATCTCTCTATCTATTAATTTTTTCATCAACTTCTCTCTATCTACCCCATTTAACCATATATACATTCACCTTTCCATATTTAAATGTCTCAGTCCAACAATCCATCCATCCATTCATTCATGCACCCATTCATGCATGCATCCATCCATCCATCCATTTTTCTATTAATTTATTCATCAACTTCTGTCTATCTACCCCTTCTAACCATATATCCATTCACCTTTCCATATTTAAATGTCTGGAAGAACATCCACCCATTCATCCATCCATCTTTCTATTTATCCCTCTATCTATTCATTTATTCATCAACTTCTCTCTATCTACCCCATCTAACCATATATCTATTTACCTTTCCATATTTAAATGTCTGTCAGTACATCCATCCATCCATCTTTCTATTTATCCCTCTATCTATTCATTTATTCATCAACTTCTCTTATGTACCCCATCTAACCATATATCCATTTACCTTTCCATATTTAAATGTCTGTCAGTACATCCATCTATTCATCCATCCATCTTTCTATTTATCCCTCTATCTATTCATTTATTCATCAACTTTTATCTACCCCATTCAACCATATATACATTCAACTTTCCATATTTAAATGTCTGTCAGTTCATCCATCCATTCTCTATCTATTCATCCATTCATCTATACATCTATCCACCCATGTATTCCTTGTATCTGTTCATACATTTATCTATAGATCCCTCTATCTGTTTTTCTATCTATCCCGATTTAAAAATCCATCTCCTGATCGATACATCTATTCATTCCTTCAGTTCTAAACACATCTTCATAAAGTAAATCTGTTTATCTACCCTCTATTTATTTATCCACCCTTTTCCCACAAATACACATCAGTCATGTTCTGTATTTCCTTAATCTCTCTCTCTCTCTCTCTCTCTCTCTCTCTCTCTCTCTCTCTCTCTCTCTCTCTCTCTCTCTCTCTCTCTCTCCCCTTTTCTTCCTCCCACTCTTATTTTTTACATTTGAACTGTCTCATTACCCCCAGCACTGTACCGCTTATCTTGCTTTTTGTCGTACATCTAACCTGGCAGTTCTGTCCTGTAGAATAAACATTTGCATGTGAATGTATGAGTGTGTGGTGTGAAAAGGAAGAGTATCATCCCAGACACAAGAGCATGTGTGTTTGTGTAGACCATGAAAACAAGACTCTGATAATAAATGAACCTGCCAGATGTTGACTTTTAATAGCTGACTGCCAATTAGATCTCACCTTCTGATGAGCACCGCATACGTTCAATCTGTACAGAAGACACACACATGCAAGCTGATGCTTCAACAAACAAAAGGACGATTGAATTGACCTTTGAATTATTCTCAGTACAAAAGAGGGATGCTAAATGTTGCGTGTGTTTAGACACAAAAACGGAAAATGACTTTATTGAAACATTCGGCTCTGACGCACTAATAAGAGTCTATCGTTGGTCATCCAGCACTTAGTTTCAGTCCAGTACCTGAATGTCTAAATGATGGAAATACTTGCAAATAATAATCTCAGCGCTATAACAGAATGCCTTCGGTCTTTATTCGGCTCGGTTCATTAGCAGCACAAATGAAACTTTCTGAGATGCAGTAATGAATAAGTTATGCAAATATCAAAACCACATTTTCAGCTACATGCTTTTCTTGCCTCATTTCTGAGCTCTAACTGTATTTCGGTTGACATTTTTTGGTACAGTGATGCTTTTGTCAGAGCGTCCATTATTTACACTGATATAGACTGGTGTAGCCAGGCATAAAAGACACATTAATAAAATAATATTCAGTTCATTTAAAGGAAAAAAAGAGAGAGAGATTGTTTATTTTATTTTATTTTATTCATTCACATTGGCACATTATTAGTTTATTTTGCTCTCTTATTATAATTAAATGCACCACAAAGTTCACGTAGTCCCACGTGGGTGTAGGTAATCTCAGCAGCCAATCAGAGATTATGCAGGTCACGTTCAGCAGGTTGGCATGGAGATGAAGTGCGGGAGGTTATTCTTTCGGTTCTCCCTTATTACAGTCAGAGAAACGAGGTTAGCTGTGTGTTAGAACGGAGATAAAACCCGGGAGTTTGCCGCGAACAGAAAGCGAAAGCATCGGAGTACATTTCACTGAACTTATGGAATAAAGGAGAGAGTTTACGTCGGCTAATCACTTACCTTGCATCTGTGAAGTTGCCACGAGGTCCAATATTGCTGTGTTGCGCTTCGATATACACGGAGAAACGGTCAGGTTTTTTTGGACGGACGTTGTCTAGTACAACACATTGCTGAGATCGATGGCGAGCCAAGTCCCCTGAGGAAAATCCAGCACAGATTTCCCGATTCACACGCACATATTACTTACATTTCGAGCGTCCTTGGAATAAGGTGAACTGCAGAGATCTTACAACAGATACATCGGAACACATATTTTATTTTGGTTTAAGGGCCAACGGACAATTTTTTTATTTACTAGTGTGCACACTACTTCTTATTTTTTGACATCTTTGGGATTATTTCATACTTTGTACAAACCAAACAATTGTCTTTGTAAATTTTAAACAATATACGGGTGGCTACTCAACAGTTACTCTTGTGTCTGTCTCATTATTGGTGCTCAGTACCGTGGCTCCTGTCGAATCTGGTATCTTCTGATTTTGGTCCAAGTTTCATTATTAATAGCAACTATTACTTTACTGTAATTCACTTTTATATCGTTAAAGTTGGTTACACTATACTACTAAACCAGACATGTTTTATTATCTTTATCTGGCTAAGGTCATGCTCAAAGTAGTCTTGTAGACTTAGACTGATGGCAGAAGGTCTGGAAACTTTGGTAGATTTGTATTGTCCACCTACTATGCAGTGCCATTGATGTGATCCAAGTCCTGTGAAGAGATGATGCCAACCATACAAGACGTCCAGAGGTCTCCATAACCCTGAACCAGGCCGTATCCTGAGCAGATGTTGTGGTGGTCATGAAGGAGTGGAGAGACTGAACACCGGCTGGTGCCTTACTTACACCTGCAGCTTCCCCACGATGAACGACCAGTGTTCTCCAGCCCCTGTCACCTAGACTCCAGCTCCTCACAAGAAGTTTGGCCAGAGGAGAAATGGTTGTGTCCAACTGAGCCTGGTTTTTCTCAAGGTTTTTTCCTTCACTTTCGTCAATTGGTGAAGTTGTGTTCCTCACCACTGTTTGGTTTGGGACTTGTGGAGCTGCGCATTGATGGAGTATTTGGACTTTTATCAGTGAAAATTAAACCACACTGAACTAAACTAAACAATCTAGGCTCATTCTGGTTACATACCCCTATATACTTTTCTGGAGAGAGCAAAATATGTCCCAGGAGCTACGTTTTTCCACCAGAGGATGCTGTGTACGCTTTTTGAGATCTCAAATTTCTCCCACAAGTGCCATTCACACCTGCTGTTCTCACGTAAATCCACCAGAGGCTACCAGAAAAACTGGTAACAGCGGAAAGGCCATCCACATGCAGGTAAGCGGTCAGATGGTTAGCAAGAAAAAGAACGGCGTCATACCGCTCCGTAGCGTTTGTTTGAAAATCGAAATGCAGCCATATGTAGCTCTGGCTACATAATTTGTGATCTTCAGAAACGTATATAGGGCTATGTTTTCAGAATGAGCCCATGTTGGAACTAAACTGAACTTCAACTCTGAAAACTGGACTGACACAATTTTAATTTACTGGAACTTCTATGTTAAGCTGCTTTGACACAATCTACATTGCAAAACCGCTGTAGAAATAAAGATGATTTCAATTTAACTATGTTATAGGACTGACAGTGTCACGGTCACCAGCGGTAAACACACAGTTCACTAATGTACTACAAATTCGCTATTTATGGACTACATATTCAGTCGTGCACTACACACAACCGGTTCCAAATCCTGTCTGATTGCAAACTCACAGCTGAAGCCGCTCATGAACTGATTACATGGACTATAAAGTCAGCACACAAACACACAGAAGTTGCTGAGTCTTGTTAGCTGTATAGTGACATTACAACTAGTTTCTTTTGTCTTGCTTCACTTTGTTTTGATCCTCGCCTAGTTTATCTGTTTATCCCTGCCTGCTGCCTGCCTTCTGGCCATCTGCCTGTGTATCTGACTACGACTCTGGATTGTCCATATACATCTGTTTGCTCCTGCGCTGACCATTGCTTGCCTGACCTCTTTAATAAACCTGCATTTGGATCCACAGCCCTGTTGTCAGTGTCACATCCCCGGGTTACAGACAGGTTAACCAGCCAATAACGTTTTATTTTGTGCCACGCCATAATTGTGGGCATGGAAATGTCCTCAGAGTAAAAGTCCTTTTTTATCTGTTCAGACTTTTTTTTCCCGGTGGGCTGATTAAGATGGCTGCACACTTGATTCCAAGAAATCCTGTATATTTAAACCAATCAGAGATTTAAATATTAGACGACTGTGGGTCTGCTAAAGTGTTTCAAGAAAAGTGTGCCACACGCATCAGACGTTTAGCTAAAGGTCTGTGGGTAGTGCTTGGCGTGACGTCTGAGGCTGAGACTATGCTCAAAGTGAACACAAATTGAATTAAGATATGTGGAGTATTCCTATTTTAATCCCATTATTGAAGTGCAGTATAGGCATGTGCACATTAATCATAATATTAAAAAATCGTGTAGGGCTTTTCACCGTATTTTGTGACAGGACACACACACACACACACACACACACACGGCAGTGGTCAACCATTTGACTGCAAACAAAAGAGCATTGTATTCACTGTCTGTAAACTCCACATAAAGCTTTCATAAAATTAAAAATGAAATACCCAAAACTGTATCTGCTACCACAATGAGGACCATCTGTATGTTCATACGCAAAATTCTGTAGGAAATGTCAGTTGGCAGGATAATGACGTGTGACATTAATCAATCTGTGTATTATTCATTCATTCACTTCAGCTTAGTCCCTTATTTAACAGGGGTCGCCACAGCGAAATGAGCTGCCAACTATTCCAGCATATGAATTACACAATGGATGCCCTTCCAGCCGCAACCCAGTACTGGGAAACACCCATACACTCACATTCACCTTCACACACACACACTCTCATACACTATTTTTTTTACCCAATCCACTAATAGCGGATGTGTTTGGACTGTGGGGGAAACCGGAGCACCTGGAGGAAACCCACACGAACAGGGGGAGGACATGCAAACTCCACTCAGAAACGCCAACTGACCCAGTCGGGACTCAAACCAGCTGTGAGGCGACAGTGCTAATCACTGAGCCACCGTGCCACGCCTCTATGTATTATAATATGCAAAATGGGAACATGGAAAAAAAAAATTCCCTTAGTCTTAACATCGTCTTATTCAAAATATAAAGTAAATAATTTGATTAACGATGTCCATGTGAATGAACCCACCATTACACCACACTGAATTGAATTCATCAAGTTCACGCAGAGTACAATGCACAAGTGAGTCATTTAAAGTTGAAGCTATAATCTCGTAATAACAGAGAGCATGAGCTGTTGCGCTGCAGACCATCAACACGACTCCAGGTCAGTGGACAGAACATCAGCTCTAGCCCTGCAGCGCTGCTTTCCACTCAGATATCAGCAAACTAGCTGCCACTCACAGCCAGTTGTTGCCATGGAAAGGCTTTGTCGCCAACAATGCATTCAATAGGGAATGAGATAACCAAACGATAATCACATTGTTGCTTCTTTTTTGACCTATCACAGGCTCATAACCATGGAGATGCTCAGTGCTCCAGCAGATAACAACAAAGAGAGCGCAAAAGCCAAGAGGCTGTCTTCAGAAATAGAAAAACAAATTGAAAAATAAAGAATGCAAATGCTATTTAATCTAGAAGATAAGCTAATGCGTATTTCTGTGGCAGAAAGGATAGTTTTTTTATTTAAAAACTGTATGAAATATTTAAATATTTTATTAGTGCATGAATACATTTTTCATGCTCTATATAAATAGTTGGCATGAGCTTGGGTACTTTGAAGCTTGTATAGAAATTAATATTATTAATAGAAATGATGTATGACTAAGGTCTTAAATAATCCTTTGTTGCCCTTGGCTCTAAAAGTGCTGCAGTCCCACACCACATTCCAAAAACAGAATCTAATTTAAATAACCATTCAAAATGCATTACAAAGGCATCTTCTTAATCTGTGCACTGCATAGCACAGATTTTTCTGTCATTTGTTTGTGCTATCAATAACACAGGGTGAAAAGCAAAGTCTTGAAACTGCTAATCTAATCAAACGCGACCTGAATATTACATTTTTGGGTGTAGATGCAGTCAAACTAAGTGTTGCGTTTAATTTAATAGTGTTTAATTTATTAGTGTGTTTAATGGTGTTGTGTTAAATTTAAGAGAAAATAAAATATAATAATAATGAATCTTGGTCATTAGATTGTTTTTATGGATTATTTAAGTCAATTGGTCATATTTCTTTTTTTAAAATTTCCTTAATTCTACTGCTAATTTAAATTTGTACTTAAAAAAATCATATTGTTCAGAATATGCCAATGTAAATGTCATGCAAATTAGTTTTTGACACATGCTTCTTAATTTAAAAAAAAAAATTGTCAAACAAACCTTTTTGACCTTAAATATTTTAGTCTCCTTTATTAACTAAGTTAATTTTTAAAGTTAATGATGTACATGTAATGTCGCATTGAAAGGTATAAAAACTGTTATTTATTTTTTTTATTTACAAATTTATCATATTAATAAAGCCATTCTGTACCTTTTGTATGTTTTGAAAACCTGCAGTGCATTTCATGATGTCGAGGAAGGTCATATATTTCATATGTAAATATAAAATGTAATATAAGTGTAACATATAATATGTAATACAATTTATCATTTAGTTTTAGCTCAAAGTTTAACTCAAAATGAATATAAAAGTAATCCAAAAAGTATTTCACTTTTTTTTCCATGGTTTACACAATTTTTGTCCCATTTTCTCTTATTTATTTACCTAAAATCAATATTTATTGCTATAGGTTTGTTTAATTTTAGTTTATATATCTTCCAGTTGAAAAGTGTTAATGTGGAAAGCTAACAAAAATAAATCTAACTAGACAAAGTTTGTTGAGACAAACTTTGAGGCTGGCTTGTGAAAGCTGGTTCGTAATAGTTTATTTACTTTGAAAAAGTATGAATAGATAGATAGATAGATAGATAGATAGATAGATAGATAGATAGATAGATAGAAAGATAGATTAGTATGTTATTAGCATGATTCTAGCATGAATTAGCATGTTATTAGCATGATTCTAGCATGAATTAGCATGTTATTAGCATGGTTCTAACATGGATTAGCATGTTATTAGCATGGTTCGAGTACGAATTAGCATGTTATTAGCATGATTCCAGTACAAATTAGCATGTTATTAGCATGATTCTAGCATGAATTAGCATGTTATTAGCATGACTCTAGTACGAATTAGCATGTTATTAGCATGATTCTAGCATGAATTAGCATGTTATTAGCATGATTCTAGCATGAATTAGCATGTTATTAGCATGACTCTAGTACGAATTAGCATGTTATTAGCATGATTCTAGTACGAACTAGCACGTTATTAGCATGATTCTAGCATGAATTAGCATGTTATTAGCATGATTCTAGCATGAATTAGCATGTTATTAGCATGATTATAGCATGAATTAGCATGTTATTAGCATGATTCTAGCATGAATTAGAATGTTATTAGCATGATTCTAGCATGAATTAGCATGTTATTAGCATGATTATAGCATGAATTAGCATGTTATTAGCATGATTCTAGTACAAAGTAGCATGTTATTAGCATGATTCTAGCATGAATTAGCAGGTTATTAGCATGATTCTAGCATGAATTAGCATGTTATTAGCATGATTCTAGTACAAAGTGTAAAAGTCCATCTATTAGCCCAATGACGAAACTAACAGCATGGTCGAAGGTTAAATGCATGTAAGCCTTTTCCAGTGCTTCTGAAAAGAATTCTGTTATTTATTAGTGTTTATTTATACTCATTTTCTAGCTCCGAACTTTATCTGACTCCATTTTTAAGTGATCGTAATATTTAGACTGTATTTCTAATTATAGGAACGGATCACAATAATCATTTATGACTTATTTAGAGTTTTGATCTATCTGTTCCCATACTCTTCAATTTATACGTTCATTCGTGGCCATACGCCGCTCAGAGTTTCACGCCCCGGGATGCGTCAGTGCTCACGGTCAGAATGTCGACACTCTGCAATTAGTCAGAGGATACGGGATGAATTAATATTTAATTAGGCTGGTTGCACAATGCTTACTCATGCCAAAAAAAACATCTCACTTAATCAAGATCCGTACTTGCTAGTTTCAGTGGTTAAGAAATTAAAAGATCTCTATGATACCGTGTGCCATACTACGTGTAATCTATATGTCCAATAATTCCAAAATTATGCCGATCATAAAGGTAGCGAAAATGGCTTCACGTAATCTACTGGATATAAAAGATTTCAGGAGAATTCAGAATGAGTCAAAACTTAACATTTTATTTGTCAGTTAAAATTGTATAATGCCAATTATATAATAAAACAATCATCAAGCCAATTCAAAGATGATACTGTAACAATATAACATCCATTAACTCAAAGATGGATTAAAGAATTAAAGATGCATACCTGACCAGAGAAATACATTGTAGCACACAAGTTGCTACAATGGGGGTCTCGGCTACAAGATTCCCCCGAGCCCTATCACACCTTTCCCTTATATATAATCTCAGAACAAACAGTCATAAATTCAAGACAATAGAAACGTCACAGAGACTCTTGCCTGGTGAATTTGAGAAGTTAATCATCTCGAGAGGGGGAGCATCTGGCAGAGATTTTATCAAAGTCAAAAACCAAATCAACATATATAAATGAAATATTATAGTGAAATTAAGACCACTTTACCAATCACACAGAGACATTTAAAATGATACCAAACATGAATACAGTGCTATAACATACATCATATTAAAACCTTGAGCATTTTATGTGGACTGTGAATTATGGAGAAAGGTAGCTTAAAGGTCAAGAAGGGGGGCTTGAGGTGAAATGAGAGGGGAGATCTTTCTCTCATTACCCCCTGGCAAGACGGAGTCCTGGGTCTTCAGCCTGCGTTTGGATTGTCAACAGTGATTTGAATAGAACAGTTAAACAGCTGGTTTCCTTATCTTCTTAGACCCGAGAGTTTGTTGTTTTATTGCATCTCATGAAATTTCATATCAGCTCTCAGGATCTGACATACTGGAGAGGTTTAGCCATCTTACAAAAGTAGCATGTTATTAGCATGATTCTAGCATGAATTAGCATGTTATTAGCATGATTCTAGCATGAATTAGCATGTTATTAGCATGATTCTAGAATAATTAGCATGATTTTAGCATGAATTAGCATGATCCTAGTATGAATTAGCATGTTATTAGCATGATTCTAGTATGAATTAGCATACTATTAACATGATTCTAGTACAAATTAGCATGTTATTAGCATGATTCTAGCATACATTAGCATGATTCTAGTATAAATTAGCATGCTATTAGCATGATTTTAGCATGAATTAGCATGGTTCTAGTATGAATTAGCATGTTATTAGCATGATTCTAGTATGAATTAACATGTCATTAGCATGTTTCCAGTATGAATTAGCATGTCATTAGCATGACTAGCATATGAGTAGCATGTTGCTAGCATGATTGGCATGTCATTATCATGTTAGAATTATTAGCATTTGATAGCACAGCTAGTCACAGTCTATGGGACATTTGCTAGGGTGCAGTATGTTGTAGTTAGGGTGTGGCTAGAAAGTTAAAAGGTCATCAGTGACTGGCCGCTAGTCAGACTGAGTTAAATGAGCTCAGCCATTAGTCTCTATGACAGTCTGATGGAAACCTGTGAGGTCACAAAGTTTGATCTAATGTTAAGTCAATGAGAGTCTTTTGTAATGAAAGTCCATGGGACAGTTGCTAGGGTCCAGTATGTGGTAGTTAGGGCGTGGCTAGAAAGTTAAAAGCTCATCAGTTATTGGCAGTTTGGTAGTCTGAGTTAAATGAGCCCAATTATAAGTCTGTGTGACAGTCTGATGCAGAGTTATGAGGTCACAAAGTTTGATCCAATGTTAAGTCTATGGGATTTTTTCCGACAGTCCCGGGACGTTTTTCGGAAAACCAAAAGTCGGATCAGTTGGAAAAGATATAGCATACAGAGTCAGACCAGTTTGGAGGTGTGAGTTTGGTGGTAATAGCTCGAAAGCTCAAGGAGTAGATAGATTTAGATTTTTAGTTTCAGAAGAAGAATAATAAACTTAAAAATAACTAGACAATAAAGTTCGTCAAGACAAACTTTGAGGCTGGCTTGTGAAAGCTGGTTCGTAATAGTTTATTTAGTTTAAAACAGTTTGAAAAAGTATAGCTAGCTAGCTAGCTAGCTAGCTAGATAGATAGATAGATAGATAGATAGATAGATAGATAGATAGATAGATAGATAGATAGATAGATAGATAGATAGATAGATAGATAGATAGATCAGCTGTTGTGAATCTTGTATTTCTACGAAATTCACACTTGGCGCTATACTGCGTCAAACGTCGGCTCAATGTTAAGTCAATGGCAAACCCTACTAACTGGAATTGAACATTTCCTAAAGAAAATGTGAGTGGGGTTTGCGTGGCAAATTGATGGGGTACAATGCATTTGAATCGGTTGCTAGGGTGTTCTGAGTGTTACTAGGCAGTTTAGGGCGGTTGCTAGGGTGTCCTAAGTGGTTGCTAAGGTGTTGCTAGGTTGTTGCTAAGGTGTTGCTAGGCGGTTGCTAGGGTGTTCTGAATGGTTGCTAGGCGGTTGCTAGGGTGTTCTGAGTGGTTGCTAGGTGGTTGCTAAGGAGTCCTGGGTGGTTGCTAAGGTGTTGCTAGGCGGTTGCTAGGGTGTTCTGAATGGTTGCTAGGCGGTTGCTAGGGTGTTCTGAGTGGTTGCTAGGTGGTTGCTAAGGAGTCCTGGGTGGTTGCTAAGGTGTTGCTAGGCGGTTGCTAGGGTGTTCTGAATGGTTACTAGGTGGTTGCTAAGGTGTTGCTAGGCAGTTGCTAGGGTGTTCTGAGTGGTTACTAGGCGGTTGCTAAGGTGTTGCTAGGCGGTTGTTAGGGTGTCCTAAGTTGTTGCTATGGGTTGCTAGTTGGTTGCTATGGTGTTGCTAGGTGGTTGCTAGGGTATTCTGAGCGGTTGCTAAGGCGTTGCTAGGCAGTTGCTATGGTGTCCTAAGTGGTTGCTATGGTGTTGCTAGGTGGTTGCTAGGATATTCTGAGTGGTTGCTAAGGCGTTGCTAGGCAGTTGCTAGGGTATCCTGAGTGGTTGCTAGGTGGTTGCTAAGGTGTTGCTAGGTGGTTGCTAAGTAGTCCTGAGTGGTTGCTAGGTGGTTGCTAGGGTGTTCTGAATGGTTGCTAGGTGGTTGTTTAGGTGTTGCTAGGCAGTTGCTAGGGTGGTCTGAGTGGTTGCTAAGGTGTTGCTAGGCAGTTGCTAGGGTGTCCTAAGTGGTTGCTAGTTGGTTGCTAAGGTGTTGCTAGGTGGTTGCTAGGGTATTCTGAGTGGTTGCTAAGGCTTTGCTAGACTGTTGCTAGGGTGTCCTGAGTGGTCGCTAGGCACTTACTAAGGCATTACTAGGCGGTTGCTAGGTGGTTGCTAGGGTAATTTGAGTGGTTGTTAGGCAGTTGCTAGGGTACCCTGGGTTGTTACTAGGCAAGCCTTACATACATGCTTGATCAATTGCTTATACTTAGTAAGCATTTCTAGCAAGTTACAGCACTTGGCTAGTCAATATTAGCATGTAGCTAGTCACTGCTAGCATGTGTAGCATATAGGAAGTTCCGTTTGCAAGCAGAAGCCAAATGAGCCAATCCCCATCTCTCTACGATGTTCTAATGCTGAAATATAGCTGTTGATGAATGGTTGCTAGGGTACTCTGTTTTGTTGCCGTGGGCGTGGTTACAGAGTGAACTTGAAAGTGGTTGGTTGTCTCAGTCAAATGAGCCAACCCCCAAGTCAATAGGACACTGCTATGCAAAGATATGCATGTAGGACAGTTATAATGGCAGTCTATAGAATCAGTTTGGGGGCGTGGCTTGTGAGCTTCATCATCATATTGAGATGCCTATTGGTTGTCTGAGTCAAATGAGCCAACCCCCAAGTCAATAAGACACTGCTATGCAAAGATATGCATCTAGGCCTTTTATAAAGGAAGTCTATGGAATCGGTTTGGGGGCGTGGCTTGATAGATGATAGATAGATAGATAGATAGATAGATAGATAGATAGATAGATAGATAGATAGATAGATAGATAGATAGATAGATAGATAGATAGATAGATAGATAGATAGATAGATAGAGTTTAAAACAGTTTGAAGATGGATAGATAGATAGATAGATAGATAGATAGATAGATAGATAGATAGATAGATAGATAGATAGATAGATAGATAGATAGATAGATAGATGATAGATAGATAGATAGATAGTTTAAAACAGTTTGAAAATAGATAGATAGATAGTTTAAAACAGTTTGAAGATAGATAGATAGATAGATAGATAGATAGATAGATAGATAGATAGATAGATAGATAGATAGATAGATAGATAGTTTAAAACAGTTTGAAAATAGATAGATAGATAGTTTAAAACAGTTTGAAGATGATAGATAGATAGATAGATAGATAGATAGATAGATAGATAGATAGATAGATAGATAGATAGATAGATTAAAACAGTTTGAAGATAGATAGATAGATAGATAGATAGATAGATAGATAGATAGATAGATAGATAGATAGATAGATAGATAGATAGATAGATAGATAGATAGATAGATAGACAGATAGATAGTTTAAAACAGTTTGAAAATAGATAGATAGATAGATAGATAGATAGATAGATAGATAGATAGATAGATAGATAGATAGATAGATAGATAGATAGTTTAAAACAGTTTGAAAATAGATAGATAGATAGATAGATAGATAGATAGATAGATAGATAGATAGATAGATAGATAGATAGATAGATAGATAGATAGATAGATAGATAGATAGTTTAAAACAGTTTGAAGATAGATAGATAGATAGATAGATAGATAGATAGATAGATAGATAGATAGATAGATAGATAGATAGATAGATAGATAGATAGATAGATAGATAGATAGATAGTTTAAAACAGTTTGAAAATAGATAGATAGTTTAAAACAGTTGATAGATAGATAGATAGATAGATAGATAGATAGATAGATAGATAGATAGATAGATAGATAGATAGATAGATAGATAGATAGTTTAAAACAGTTTGAAGATAGATAGATAGATAGATAGATAGATAGATAGATAGATAGATAGATAGATAGATAGATAGATAGATAGATAGATAGATAGATAGATAGATAGATAGATAGATAGATAGATTAAAACAGTTTGAAGATAGATAGATAGATAGATAGATAGATAGATAGATAGATAGATAGATAGATAGATAGATAGATAGATAGATAGATAGATAGATAGATAGATAGTTTAAAACAGTTTGAAGATAGATAGATAGATAGATAGATAGATAGATAGATAGATAGATAGATAGATAGATAGATAGATAGATAGATAGATAGATAGATAGATAGATAGAGCTCAGCCATTAGTCTGTATGACAGTCTGATGCAGTGTTATGAGCTCACAAAGTTTGATCTAATGTTAAGTCAATGAGAGTCTTTTGTAATGGAAGTCTATGGGACAGTTGCTAGGGTGCAGTATCTGGTAGTTAAGGTGTGGCTAAAAAGTTAAAAGCTCATCAGTCATTGGTAGTTTGGTAGTCGGAGTTAAATGAGCCCAATTAGAAGTCTGTATGACCGTCTGATGCAGAGTTAGAAGCTCACAAAGTTTGATCCAATGTAAAGCCAATGAGAGTTTTTTGAATGGAAGTCTATGGGACAGTTTCTAGGGTCCAAAAGTGGTTGCTAGGGCGTGGCTAGAAAGTTAAAAGGTGATCAGTTATTGGCAGTTAGATAGTCTGAGTTAAATGAGCCCAGTTAGAAGTCTGTGCGACAGTCTGACGCAGAGTTATGAGGTCACAAAGTTTGGTCCAATGTTAAGTCAATGGGATTTTTCCAACGGTCCCGGGACGTTTTTTGGAAAACCGAAAGTCGGATCAGTCGGAAAAGATATAGCACACAGAGTCAGAATAGTTTGGAGGTCTGGTGAGAGTTTGGTGGTCATAGCTCGAAAGCTCAAGGAGGAGATGCGTTTTGTTTTTTTAGTCTCAGAAGAAAATAGCAGAACAGTAGTCTGGCTTGTTTCTCAAGCCAGCCTAATAATAAGTTTAAATAGCAGAACAATAGGTTGGCTTTGACAAGCCAGCCTAATAATATTAAGTTTAAATAGGATTTCAGTAGTCTGGCTTGCTTCCACAAGCCAGCCTAATAAACACAATAATAAAATGTCACAAAATTGTCACATTATTTTCTCTTTCAGTCTTCAGACCTTAATGTACACTACCAGACAAAAGTCTCTGTAACCATGGATAGCACGCTGACAACAGGATTCCATTCGAGGGATTCAGAGGTTTCTGGCGCCCGCCATTCGGGGAATTCAGAGGTTTCTGGCGCCCGCCATTCGAGGGATTCAGAGGTTTCTGGCGCTCGCCATTCGGGGAATTCAGAGGTTTCTGGCGCCTGCCATTCTAGGGATTCAGAGGTTTCTGGCGC
The DNA here is from genome assembly GCA_903798195.1 of Danio kyathit. Lineage (NCBI taxonomy): Eukaryota > Metazoa > Chordata > Actinopteri > Cypriniformes > Danionidae > Danio > Danio kyathit. The sequence continues at coordinate 31,195,196 of LR812527.1, forward strand.
CCGCCATTCGGGGAATTCAGAGGTTTCTGGCGCCCGCCATTCGGGGAATTCAGAGGTTTCTGGCGCCCGCCATTCGAGGGATTCAGAGGTTTCTGGCGCTCGCCATTTGGGGAATTCAGAGGTTTCTGGCGCCCGCCATTCGAGGGATTCAGAGGTTTCTGGCGCCCGCCATTCGAGGGATTCAGAGATACCTGGCGCCCGCCATTCGGGGAATACAAAGGGTTCTGGCGGCGTCAATGGCTCTAGCGGCGGCGGCGACTCTGGCAGCTCTGGCGGCGGCGGCGACTCTGGCAGCTCTGGCGGCGGCGGCGACTCTGGCAGCTCTGGCGGCGGCGACTCTGGCAGCGGCGGCGACTCTGGCAGTGACTGAGGATCTGGCAGCTCTGGCAGTGACTGAGGATCTGGCAGCTCTGGCAGTGACTGAGGATCTGGCAGCTCTGGCAGTGACTGAGGATCTGGCAGCTCTGGCCGTGACTGAGGATCTGGCAGCTCTGGCCGTGACTGAGGATCTGGCAGCTCTGGCCGTGACTGAGGATCTGGCAGCTCTGGCCGTGACTGAGGATCTGGCAGCTCTGGCCGTGACTGAGGATCTGGCAGCTCTGGCCGTGACTGAGGATCTGGCAGCTCTGGCCGTGACTGAGGATCTGGCAGCTCTGGCCCTGACTGAGGATCTGGCAGCTCTGGCAGCAACAGCTCAGGTGTTTGGCATTTCAGGAACAGGAATTTGGACTGTAACTATAACAGGAAGAGACTCAGAACAGGAAGCCATCTTGTGAGCTGGGGAACTGGAGATAGCCATCTTGTGAGCTGGAGGACTGGAGGTGGCCATTTTGTGAACTGGGGAACTGGAAGCGGCCATTTTGTTAGCTGGAGGACTGGAGGTGGCCATCTTGTTAGCTGGAGGACTGGAAGTGGCCATTTTGTCACCTGGAGGACTGGAGGTGGCCATTTTGTGACATGGAGAACTGGAGACAGCCATCTTGTGAGCTGGAGGACTGGAAGTGGCCATTTTGTCACCTGGAGGACTGGAGGTGGCCATTTTGTGACATGGAGAACTGGCGGCAGCCATCTTGTTAGCTGGCTGTGGTCTAGGCTGGTGAACAGGGGACAGGAGTATAGGAGATGCCAACATGATTGTGTTATTGGAGGGAACAGCAAGTCCCGTTGCCGGCGGGACTTGCTGTCTATTGCCCCCCCCCCAAAAAAACATTTAGGGGTTTCCTCCACCTCGCCTACGGTGAAGGGGGACCCAGACATTTTTAAGGCCAAATCAATATATTGTACTAGTGTCTCATGGGGTTCGTGCAATCGCATTGTGGAGTATAATGGCTCAGACAGTCCACCGTGAAAAAAGATCATGAGGCATACCTCACTCATTGTTGTTAGATGTGCCATATCGATGAATTTCTCCAAATACTCTTCGATTGACCTGGCTTCCTGACGGAGACGCATGATCTTGACACCCGCTGGATCCATGTTGTGGCCGAGTCTTCTGTAACCATGGATAGCACGCTGACAACAGGATGCGGATCCAAATGCAGGTATTTATTAAAGGAATGGTCAGGCAAGCAAAGATCAATACAGGAGCAAACAGATGTAAGAGGGCAATCCAGAGTCGTAGTCAATATCGAAGGCAGATGGTCACAAGGCTGGCAGCAGACAGGGAGAAACAGATAATCAAGGCGAGGGTCCAACCACAGCAATAACAAGACAAGGAAACGCTTAGAATTGTGACTAAGAAAAAGACAACAAGACTCGGCAACTGGGGTGGGTGTGTGTGCTGTTTATGTACTGAGTGTAATCTGTGCTTGAGCGGCTTCAGCTGTTGGATGTAATCAGTGAAGATATGGAACCGGTTGTGTGTGATGTGAGAGTAGTGCATGTATGGAGATGTAGTCTATAAGATGGCGGATTTGTAGTTCAATAGTGAATGTGCATGTAAACCAGCGATCTATGGGGAGAAGATCGCTGGTGATCGTGACAGTCTTGTTGCCTATCCAGGTTTTAGGAACAACAAATAATATCTTGACTGCTAGTTGATCATTTGGTATCATAAGTGGCTTATATGAATGGCAAAGGCCTCTAGATTATGCTTAATTTTAACAAAATAAAATATGATCATGTCTTGATTTTTAATTATTTAATTAGTCTGAATTATTTAATAAATCTTGTCACTTAACAGAAATAATGTACAGTATACAATATAAAGTCATGGTGCAGTGGAAAAATAAATAATAATGTGTGAATGACTCCCATGAGCTTGGAGGACTGCATCCATACATCTCTGCAATGACTCAAATAACTTATTAATAAAGTCATCTGAAATGGCAAAGAGAGTGTTCATGCAGGACTTTGAGAGTTCATTAAAATTATTTGAATTCATCTTCAATGTCTCCTTCATCTTATCCCAGACATGCTCAATAATGTTCATGTCTGGTGACTGGGCTGGCTAATCCTGGAGCACCTTGACCTTCTTTGCTTTCAGGAACTTTGATGTGGAGGCTAAATTATGAGAAGAAGTGCTATACTGCTAAAGAATTTGCCCTATTCTGTGGTTTGTAATGTAATGTAATGGGTAGCACAAATGTCTTGATACCTCAGGCTGTTTGATGTTGCCATCCACTCTGCAGATCTCTTGTACGCCCCTAAACTTAATGTAACCCCAAACCATGATTTTTTCTTGACTAATTTCTCTCAGAATCTTGGAATTAAGCATGTTCCAATAGACCTTCTGCAGTATTTGAGATGATTAGGATGCAGTTCAACAGATGATTCATCAGAAAAAATTCTGTCTTCTGCCACTTTTCCAAATGATCAACTAGACGTCAAACTATTATTTTTTGCTCTTACAACTGGGATTGACGACAAGACTTTTGTCAGGTAGTGTATTTCAGACTGAACAATTGGGAAATCATGTAAAAAGGTAACTGACTTCAAACATTCCCCTAAGTAAGTTGTTGAACTAGACCAGACAGTTTCTTCACTAAAAAACAGCTCAGATGTCAGCAAATGTGAAATTCTTATTTTTAATTGTTACTCCAAAAATAAAATCGCAGTTGCCACATTGGAGATTACATGAACAGTTTGAGTTTTACATAATGCTCATTTCCCATTTGCCACTCATTCCCTACCACCATCATCATCTGTGAGTGTTTTTATGCTTGTGAATAAATATAAACAGTCATGAGTCTCAGTCAACACCTCTTGTTGGCGCAATCTGTTCTTTTCCATCCTGTGAATCATCTGTGAACGACTTGAAATCTTCTCAATTTGCTCAAATTAACTACTAAGATGTCCAAAAAGCGTAGGTGTACACAGCAATGCCATTCACTGTCATAAATTTAAGTTAAGATAAAATGTGTATGGCTAAAGGAAAGATTCTAGCTTCAAGTAACAAAAGCACTCATGACATCTTCAACATCCAACTTCAGTACTTCTGCATGAATGCATTAATGTCACTGCAAGCGTCAAACAGAGATAATTACATGTCAGATTATTCACTGACATCCCAGACAAATTTCTTCTTTCTGTCATGCATCGTCTTTTCTGCAGCATCATTGTTTTTTGTTTCTTTACATCTGAATACACTGCAGTATTTAAACTGCTCCTAAAAACAAAAATTAATAGAAACAAGAGAGCCAGCGTGTGATGATGTCCACTCTGGGTATGCTAATTTTTAGCCTCCTTTTGTCTGTGTTCAAATGGGACACTAAGTCTCCAAGATACACTGATTGACAAAGCTTGGCAAAACATAAATTACACAAAGTGTATAATACCTTACATTTGTATTCTAAAAATTGCAAGGAAAAACAGCCGGGTTGTTATAATGCAGATGTTGTGGCAGGAGCAAATCCAAATCCTTTAAAAGGAAGAGGAACTTTGCAAATTACAGGGACATAAAATTGTTTTTAAAAGTGTGTTTGTTTAGGGAGGAAGTGTGTTTGTTTAGGGAGGGTGTGTGTGTGGGGGGGGGGGGGGGGGGGGTGTATCTCTATACTCTCTCACACAGGGGCGGACAGGGATGGCATTTTCTCCCGGGAAAAGTTATTGAAGGCCAAAATGGTTAAGAAGGTTAGGCCAAAATGAGGGCCAGAATCACGGTGACAGGCCAGATGACCGCCAGGCCACCAAGAAATGTCTCTCACTGGTCTCTCACAGCAGGACATAACAAGTCTCTGACAAGACATTACTAGTCTCCTGATAGCCTCCCACATGATAACTACACTCACTAGTCTCTCACAGGACATAACAAGTTTCTGACAGGACATAACTAGTCTCCCGATAGTCTACCACAGGATATAACTACTCTCATTAGTCTCTCACATTACATAACAAGTCTCTTACTAGTCTCTCACAGGATATAATAAGTCTCTGACAGGACATAACTAGTCTCCTGATAGTCTCCCATAGGACATAACTACTCTCACTAGTCTCTCACAGGACATAACAGGTCTCTGACAGGACATAACTAGTCTCCAGATAGTCTCCAACAGGATATAACTAGTCTCTCACTAGTCTCTCACAGGACATAACAAGTCTCTGACAGGACATAACTAGTCTCCTGATAGTCTCCCATAGGACATAACTACTCTCACTAGTCTCTCACAGGACATAACAAGTCTCTGACAGGACATAGTCTCCTGATAGTCTCCCACATGATATAACTACTATCACTAGTTTCTCACAGGACATAACAAGTCTGTGACAGGACATAACTAGTCTCCCGATAGTCTCCCACAGGATATAACTACTCACATTAGTCTCTCACAGGACATAACAAGTCTCTGACAGGACATAACTAGTCTCTCACTAGTCTATCACGGGACATAACAAGTCTCTGACAGGACATAACTAGTCTCCTGATAGTCTCCCATAAGACATAACTACTCTCATTAGTCTCTCACAGGACATAACAAGTCTCTGACAGGACATAACTAGTCTCCTGATAGTCTCCCATAAGACATAACTACTCTCATTAGTCTCTCACAGGACATAACATGTCTCTGACAGGACATAACTAGTCTTTTGATAGTCTCCCTTAGGACCTAACTACTCTCATTAGTCTATCAGAGGACTGTAGTAAAGTTTATGGCCACCTGGCCGCCGGGAAGAAGGAGGCGGAGAACCGACGAACTTTTAAATATTTATAAGTAAAAGGGACAGCAGCTCCTCACGGAGACTGCCGTCTAAACCAAAACAAACGGACGGCAGCTCCTCACGAAGACTGCCGTCAAACTGAAAGCAAAAGTAAATCAATGTGTCCGGGCCCGGTCCTCTCTCTCTCTCCTCTGCCATCGTTCCTCCTCTTATAGTCCAAAGCTCCTTCCGTGGGATTGGAGGCAGGTGACCGCCACAGGTGTTTCTTATCTGGGGCGGGCCGCGTTTCGCTCCCACGGCTCACGGCCACGCCCCCTCGCCACAAGGACATAACAAGTTTCTGACAGGACATAACTAGTCTCCTGATAGTCTCCCATAGCACATAACTACTCTCACTAGTCTCTCACAAGACATAACAAGTTTCTGACAGGACATAACTAGTCTCCTGATAGTCTCCCAAAGGACATAACTACTTTCACTAGTCTCTCACAGGACATACAAGTCTCTGACAGGACATAACTAGTCTCTTGATAGCCTCCCACATGATATAATTACTCTCACTAGTCTCTCACAGGACATAACAAGTCTCTGACAGGACATAACTAGTCTCCTGATAGTCTTGCACAGGACATAACTACTCTCACTAATCTCTCACAGGACATAACAAGTCTCTCACAGGACATAACAAGTCTCTGACAGGACATAACTAGTCTCCTGATAGTCTCCAACAGGATATAACTAGTCTCTCACTAATCTCTCACAGGACATAACAAGTCTATGACAGGACATAACTAGTCTTCTGATAGTCTCCCATAGGACCTAACTACTCTCATTGGTCTATCAGAGGACATAACAAGTCTCTGACAGGACATAACTAGTCTCCTGATAGTCTCCCATAGGACATAACTACTTTCACTAGTCTCTCACAGGACATACAAGTCTCTGACAGGACATAACTAGTCTCTTAAAATCCTCCCACATGATATAATTTCTCTCACTTGTCTCTCACAGGACATAACAAGTCTCTGACAGGACATAACTAGTCTCCTAATAGTCTCCCACAGGACATAACTACTCTCACTAGTCTCTCACAAGACATAACTATTCTCCTGATAGTCTCCCACAGGACATAACTACTCTCACTAGTCTCTCACAGGACATAACAGATCTCTGACAGGACATAATTAGTCTCCTGATAGTCTCCAATAGGATATAACTAGTTTCTCACTAGTCTCTCACAGGACATAACACGTCTCTGACAGGACATAACTAGTCTCCTGATAGTCTCCCATAGGACATAACTACTTTCACTAGTCTCTCACAGGACATAACAAGTGTCTGACAGGACATAACTAGTCTCCTGATAGTCTCTCATAGGACATAACTACTCTCACTAGTCTCTCACAGGACATAACAAGTCTCTGACAGGACATAACTAGTCTCCTGATAGTCTCTCATAGGACATAACTACTCTCACTAGTCTCTCACAGGACATAACAAGTCTCTGACAGGACATAACTAGTCTCCTGATAGTCTCCCATAGGACATAACTACTTTCACTAGTCTCTCACAGCAGGACATGACAAGTCTCTGACAGGACATAACTAGTCTCCTGAATGTCTCCCATAGGACATAACTACTCTCACTAGTCTCTCACAGGACATAACAAGTCTCTGACAGGACATAACTAGTCTCCCGATAGTCTCCCACAGGATATAACTACTCTCATTAGTTTCTCACAGGACATAACTAGTCTCTCACTAGCCTCTCACAGGACATAACACGTCTCTGACAGGACATAACTAGTCTCCCGATAGTCTCCCATAGGACATAACTACTTTCACTAGTCTCTCACGGGACATAACAAGTCTCTGACAGGACATAACTAGTCTCTCGATAGTCTCCCATAGGACATAACTACTCTCACTAGTCTCTCACAGGACATAACAGGTCTCTGACAGGACATAACTAGTCTCCAGATAGACTCCAACAGAATGTAACTAGTCTCTCACTGGTCTCTCACAGGACATAACAAGTCTTTGACAGGACATAACTAGTCTCCTGATAGTCTCCCATAGGACATAACTACTTTCACTAGTCTCTCACAGGATATAACTAGTCACCCGATTGCCTCCCACATGATATAACTACTCTCACTAGTCTCTCACAGGTCATAACAAGTCTCTGGCAGGACATAACTAGTCTCTTGGTAGTCTCCCACAGGATATAACTACTCTCATTAGTCTCTCACAGGACATAACTAGTCTCTCACCAGTCTCTCACAGGACATAACAAGTCTCTGACAGGACATAACTAGTCTCCTGATAGTCTCCCATAGGACATAACTACTCTCACTAGTCTCTCACAGGACATAACAGGTTTCTGACAGGACATAACTAGTCTCCAGATAGACTCCAACAGGATATAACTAGTCTCTCACTAGTCTCTCACAGGACATAACAAGTCTCTCACAGGACATAACTAGTCTCTCACTGGTCTCTAACAGGACATAACAAGTCTATGACAGGACATAACTAGTCTCCTGATAGTCTCCCATAGGACATAACTACTCTCACTAGTCTCTCACAAGACATAACTAGTCTCTGACAGGACATAACTCTCTCGATAGTCTCCCACAGGGTATAACTACTCTCACTAGTCTCTTACAGGACATCACTAGTCTCTAGCAGGACACTATTAGTCTCTCACAGGACTAGTCTCTCACTAGTCTCTCACGGGACACCACTAGACTCACTAGTTTCTAGCAGGACATCACTAGTTTCTCACAAGACATCACTCTCGCTAGTTCCTCACGGGACTTCACTAGTCTCTCACAAGTCTCTGTCTTTGTCACCAGTGATTCTTCAGAAGATTTCCAATCAGGTTTAGATCAGAAATGTGGTCTGGCCATTTCATTATAGGTTTTCAGCTTCACTAGTTTGGCTATGTAATGGGGCTCATTCCTGTATGAAAAACTGCTGGCTAATTGTATGATGGTCTAGTTGGTTTCGGTTTCAGTTGGCGCTGCGATCAGAACATGCATGTCACATGTGTGAGTGCAACGGTAAGTGTTTTCATTTATCGTGTGCTCGTGCCTTACGTTCAGTCTTTGTTGTGTGGTGTTTAGCACGTGGTTCATGTTTATATGCGCGTGCACTTTTGTGAACTCGTGGTTAATGGGTTTCTCTCATTGGCGTCCATGTTCTAGTCCCGTTTACATGAGCATATGGCTTGTGGTTGTTGCTTTGTGTCATGCGCCTCCCCCCCCGTGTATTGTCTAGCTCCCACCCTCCTTGTTATCCCATTATTAGTTTATTATGTTCACCTGTTGTTTGTTATATGTGTTCTGCTTATAGTCTCCTCATGTCTGCTGTCCTGTGCAGTCGTTGTCGTTCACCATACAGTACGTCGTATGTCACTCTTGTCTTGTCAAATCTTGTCTAGATCCTTCCTGTCCTGTTTTGTCCTGTCCTGCCAGCTCAGCTAAGTTTGTGTTTGTCCTATAGGTAATGCTTCCACCTTGGAGTTATTTTTGTTGCCTTTTTGTTTTATTTTTATAATTAATAAATACATATTATTGGCTGCAATTGAGTCCTTGTCCTTTCCCCACCCCCTCTGACTGTGACAGAAGAAGCTTTTGATCTATGTTTGCATTTAATCTGCCAAGATGCTTTATAAGAGGCTCAGCACCTACTGCAGAAAACAATTACAAACTATCACACTTCCTCTTGCACATTTAATGGACTTTGTAATACACTTTGAGTTCAGTCTTTTCCCAGTTTGCTGACCATTGCATCATTTCTCTGTTCACACAACATGTATTGCCCTATCGTGCATTACCTTTCATACAGTAGTTAACCAGCCTTTTGGGGTGTCTTGAATAAGTTTCTAAAACTGTAAAGATGCAATATTCTAAAAATCACAAATTTGCAATGACCAGCTTCTTTTGCTTTGTCTGATTTGGCCTCCTTCAAACCTTCATCAGGACAACCTGCTGTCAGAGGACATTTTAGATAGGCTTACCATCTTGAAAAGTGAAAACTGAAATATTAGGCTGCCAATTAAATGAGGTTTGTCAGATAATTATAGAATTTACCAGGAGGTGCCAGATTACCACCAATAAGAGAAATCTGAAACTGTTTCCTAATTTTGATCAGTTTCCACTGTGCTTCAGAATGTTTGTAATTGTGAAATATGCTTTAAAACAGCTCCTTCACTGTTAGGATGAATTAAAACAAGAAAAGGTTTTGGCCTTAAAATTCAGGAAAGGTTGTTCTAATCTAGTCTAATCTAATCTCTACTGTATATTTAAAGATTGGATAGAAACATTTTACAATAAAATAAAATATCTAATGAAATACTCAAATATGCAATAAAAATTCAAAGGATCCAAACAAATAAACAAAATATTCTGCAATATTCTTGTTACATTATGATTTAATTGCTTCATCAATGAGAAGCAAATAGAGCAATTAAAATTGCTTGTCACAGCTGCAGTTCTGTGATTTCGATCCATGCCAACACATCTACTGTACTCTCTCTCTCTCTCTCTCTCTCTCTCTCTCTCTCTCTCTCTCTCTCTCTGTGTGTGTGTGTGTGTGTGTGTGTCTGTGTATGTGTGGTGCCTGTCTGTTGTCCTTTGTGCCATCACAAGATGCCAATCAAATATTTTTGCCATTTCATTTGTAATGAATTAACTCATGGTTCAAGATCTTGGTCAGTTTGCAAACCCCTTCTAATGTTCACACCCCAGCTGGCACTCACTTGACTGACAACAGTCAACAAACCTCATGAGCAAATGCCAAATAATAAATAAGAGTCTACTGCCATGAAACAGAGCAGTCAGAGAATCAGAAGTGGACATCTGGAGGAACTTCCCCAGACAATTCTACAAGGAAAAACATCTGCTAAACATCATGAATATACTGCTTAAAAACTAATGTCTCTAACTGTATTATAGCCTATCAGTCAGACATGACTAAATGACTGAATAAACAAATAAATGTCAAATATATAATGTAAAAACAACTATGAATGAATACATTTATGAAAATAAATATAAAATGTAAAAGATTGTTTGTGAAAAAGATAACAAAAAAAACTAAACTATATAAAAGTAAAATAAATAAATGTAAATTGGTTATTTCACTGCTTGCCATTTTTGCTTGTAATTTGCATAATATTATTAGAGCTAAGAAAAAATAACAAGTAAGCACCTGGTTGGTATAAAATAAGATTTAATTTTACAGTGACACTGGACATGACAGGTGTTAGGATGACCAGTGAGCAAGGCCGAGAGAGATCTTGATTACAGATGTTGGAAGATTTGGTTTGGTGATCAGTAGAATATGTATCGCTCAGACTAAATACATCAAGGGATCTGTGGGAGAGAGTCTGTGATATCAGGGGACCAAAGTGTTTAAGTGGTGTTTTATGATATAAAACCAATACAATATATGGTTGAACAGTATAAAATGAATGGAAACCTATGTAATGTACCCACTTTTCACAAAAACAAACATGTGTGTGCGTGTGTGTGGGAGAGTGAGAAAGAGAACAAGAGAAAGAGAGAGAGAAAGATGTGTTTGCATATATAAAGATCAAGCTAAAAGCTAAAGATCAGGATGATTGCATATATTTAATTCCCTGTAAATACTCTACCTGACAAAAGTCTTGTCACCTATCCAAGTTTTAGAAAACATTAATAATAACTTGACTTCTAGTTGAGCATTTGGTATCATAAGTGGCTTATATAAAAGGCAAAGGCCTCTAGATTACATTAATTTTACCAAAATAAAATATGATCATGCCTTGATTTTGAATTATTTAATTAGGACAGTAAGGTCTGACTTTGCTTAGACAAAAGTCTTGTCAGAAATAATATACAGTATAGAATATAAAGTCATGATGCAGTAGAAAAAGAATTTATATTGTGTATGACACCGATGAGCTTAAGGGACTGCATCCATACATCTCTGCAATGACTTAATTAACTTATTAATAAAGTCATCTGGAATGGCAAAGAAAGTGTTCTTACAGGACTTGCATGAGTTCATCAATAATCTTTGGATTTATTTCCAATGCCTCCTCCTTAAACATGCTCAATAATGTTCATATCTGGTGACTGGGCTGGCCAATCCTCTTGACCTTCTTAGCTTTCAGGAACTCTTTTTTTTTTTTTTTTTTTTCATGTATGATCTCTTTTATTAAATTTAACATCAAATACCTGTCCTGATCCCAGGTGTTTCGTGTATTTTTTTTTCAGGAACTTTTTTCAGGAGCTTTCAGAAACTCTGATGTGGAAGCTGAAGTATGAGAAGGAGCGCTATCAACTGGGATTGACGACAAGACTTTTGTCAGGTAGTGTATATTTGGTCCTTGAACTTAACCTGCTGTAGTAACAACAACGATTGCTCTGCATTCAAGCAAGTTCTGCTGGAATCACCACACATTTTAACTGAAAACTGTATAAACTCCTATGCATACCAACAATTTTTAATTTTGCAGAAATGTTGGCAGAGGCACTTTTTTCAATGAGCATTGGGTTGCAAACTGTATATTTAAGCATGAAACCTACGCACACATATCATATGTAAAACATAAAATGGTCTTAGATTGCTCAATGACCTCATGAGATCTTTTTGATATCTTCAAAATGCCCTGAAAACATCCATCATCAAAGAAAAGACAGAATTGTTTTCTCTTTGCAAACAGGCCTCCACCTGTCCCTGTCTGATTAAAAAAAAATACAGATCCCTATGGTCTTTGATTCTCACTTGTTTGTTGTTGAGCCGTTCCATCCCACCGGCCTCCAGTGATGAATGACCTCTCTTTTGTTTTTTCATAAATTTTCCACCTTACAGCAGACGCAGATGCCAAGCCATATTACAACATTCAGTTGGACGACTTGTTTCTACGCTCAAAGAAGTGGAAAAAGCTGTGAGGGAATCTGGGCACGATATGAGTAGCAGTCTTCCTACAGATATCAACCGATGTGAACATAAATCTTTCAGGAAATTATTGTCATACATCAGGCCATAATTTGTGAAATAAATGTTTATAACAAATGTATACATTTCTATTACCTCCCACAAAAGAAAGAAGCTTTTTGTGTGTGTAAGCTTTGTGTTTAAAGTGCACCTTTTGTGCTTTGCTTACGTAATAGTACCTTTCATGTTGCCTGTAATATATGGTTGTGTTCTAAATAATAATGTATTGAAAAGGGTGACAAAAGCTCAAAAACCAGTACACCAAATGGACAATTCCACACAACATTCCAGTCTAAATCAAAACATTAATTATAATTTTAATTCACAGAAAGTGAAGAAAAACAAATATAAATTAGCAGTGCTTGCATTTTTTCTGTAGAAAATAAAATATGTACTATATTAACTGTAAAAAGCTTGAAGATGAAACTTTTCCTGTAAATCACTGAACTAATATTTAGTTTCATAACCATTATATCTGAGAACTGCTTCACATTTGTGTTGCATAAAATCAACCAAATTTTGATTTTATTCACTTTGGAACTGGTCTGCTCTGCTAATGAGCTGATGATCTGAATCATGTGTTCACATGATTGGACACATATAAATGTGCAGAGTTGGTGTTCCTCCAGGAACGTGGTTGAGAAGCACTGCCTTAAAGTATTCTGATGTTACATAGGTCCAATATTGTAGTAGGATTATCATTCTTGGGTTAAGGTCTGGGGATGGGGAAGGCCAATCCATAACATTAATTTTGTTAAATGGGAACCAAGATGCTGCTCACTTACTAGTGTGTTTGGGGTCATTGTCTTGTTGAAACATTAATCATTAGGGCATTTCCTCTTTGACATAGGGAAACACGATCCCTTAAAGCAGTGTTTCTCAACCACGTTCCTGAAGGACCACCTACACTGCATGTTTTGGATGTCTTCTTCATCTTTCACACCCATTACATGTCTTTTAGTCTCTGCTAATGAGCTGATGATCTGAATCATGTGTGTTTGGACACATAGAAATGTGCAGAGTTGGTGTTCCTCCAGGAACGTGGTTGAAAAACACTGCCTTGAAGTATTCTGATTTTACATAGGCCCAATATTGTAGTAGGATAAGTATCCTTGTGTTAAGGTCTGGGGATGGGGAAGGCCACTCCATAACACTAATTTTGTTAATCGGGAACCAAGTTGCTGCTCACTTACTAGTGTTTTTGGGGTCGTAGTCTTGTTGAAACATTAATTATAAGGGCATTTCCTCTTTGACATAGGGCAACATGATCCGTTATAGCAGTGTTTCTCAACCATGTTCCTGAAGGACCACCAGCAGTACATGTTATGCATGTCTTCTTCATCTTTCACACCCATTACAGGTCCTTCAGTCTCTGCTAATGAGATGATGATCTGAATCATGTGTGTTTGGTTAAGAAGACATGGAAAATGTGCAGAGCTGGTGTTCCTCCAGGAACGTGGTTGAGAGACAATGCCTTAAAGTATTCTGATTTTACATAGGCCCAATATTGTAGTAGGAGAAGCATCCTTGGGTTAAGATCTGGGGATGGGGAAGGCCACTCCATAACATTAATTTTGTTAATCGAGAACCAAGATGCTCCTCACTTACTAGTGTGTTTGGGGTCATTGTCTTGTTGAAACATTCATTTAATAGACATTTCCTCTTTGACATAGGGCAGCAAAATGATCCCTTAAAGCAGTGTTTCTCAACCATGTTCCTGAAAACCACCAACACTGCATGTTTTGAATGACTTCTTCAGCTTTCACACACATTACAGGTCTTTCGGTCTCTGCTAATGAGCTGATGATCTGAATCATGTGTTTGGTTAAGGAGACATGGAAAATGTGCAGAGTTGGTGTTCCTCCACAGTTGTGTTTGAGAAACAATGCCTTAAAATATTCTGATGTTACATAAGCCCAATATTGTAGTAAGAGAAGCAACCTTGGGTTAAGGTCTGGGGATGGGGAAGGCCACTTCGTAATGTTAATTTTGTTAATCGAGAACCAAGATGCTGCTCGTTTACTTGTGTTAATTTATTTTAACGTTAATAACATTAATTTTAATGGCATTTCCTCTTTGACATATGGCAACATGATCCCTTAAAGCAGTGTTCCTCAACCACGTTCCTGGAGTACCACCTACACTGCATGTTTTGGATGTCTTCTTCATCTTTCACACCCATTACAGGTCTTTCAGTCTCTGCTAATGAGCTGATGATCTGAATCATGTGTGTTGGAGACATGGAAATGTGCAGAGTTGGTGTTCCTTTAGGAACGTGGTAGAGAAACACTGCCTTAAAGTATTCTGATGTTACATAGGCCCAATATTGTAATAGGAGAAGCATCCCCATATCATGATGCGTGCACTATGCTTCACTGTCTTCACAGTGTACTGTTGATTAAATTTAGTCTCTAGGGGCCACAAACAGTTTGTTAGGTGACCCCCAAACATATATTTCAAAATAGGTTTATATAAAATGCTTTCTTTTTTTTCAACCATTGCAGTTACAAGTTTTTACAAGTTTTGTATATGTATTCATATATGCCATATATTTTATATACGTACAATTCAAAAATGAACTCATATATTGTGTCATATATGTAATGTGCATATACTGATTCATGTAGCAAATTTCGATATGTCCATGCACTTTCTTTCCTCACAGAAGTCAAGCCCCACTCGGGGGCAGCCCTCGGCGGGCTTCTTCATGCAGCTCAAAGGACAGAGCTGTCCCGGGAGACGCTTGCTAATACCCAGAGTTGGACCACAGGCCATATGGCCGTTCAAACTAGGTGCAGACCTGGACGGCCACGTCCAGCCTTGCACCTACTTGTGCTGCAAAAGGGATAATTACTCCCGATGGGTTATTAATCCGGGCTGAACCGGGACACGAGTGTCCCACGCGACACTTTTTCTACACAAAACAGGGATCATTCGTCCCGATTGAAGGCATTTTCAACACACAGATAGAGTAATAATAAAGACACTGCATGTGGAAGACCATATGATATTTTATTGTTTTAGAAAACTAGATTATTTATTCAGGACGATTCAGCGTCTTCTGTTGGTTCGAGCGGGCGTGTCCCCTGGCTTCTGCCCTGCCATGGCAGCGTCCTCCTGCTGGTTCCTTCCTGTGAGAGGGGACACGGTAAGGCCAGTTAACCATCACCACATGCCCTGCTGTTCACAATTATGCTTTGGCTAGCCAAAGAGGAACTGACTTACCAGGGGTGACCCCGGACTCTCTGCCCTCTTGCGCCCCTTCCTTGAGTGGCTGTCTCTGCCCGCCGCCGCCGCCTCCTCCTCCTCCTCCTCCTCCACCAGGGCCCTCTCGAAGAGTCTGCGGTGCTCACGTGCTTGCAGAGGGCCGAGGTGAAGTGCGTAGAACTTGTCGGAGGTTGATGTGTCATGACACATGAACTGCGCCACCTTCCTCCGATCCTCGGAAGAATGTGCGTTCTTTGCCTGCATCAGAGAGAGACAGACAGGACCATTTTTACGGTCAAAGCCGCTGGCAGTCATGTGGCTACAGGGGCATTACATAAATACTCACGTGCGTTGCGATGGCTGTCCGGACGTCCGTGAAGGTGGGTTTGCCGGGTAGGCCCATGCTGGTCCACGCAGATTGGAAATATTTATTTAAGGTCCGGCAGGGAGAGGCTGTGGAAGTGAAAAAAAAATAGGTAGCCTGCCGCCCACCGGGGAGACCGGCCCGCAGCTCCAAGAACCTTCGGAACCAGCTGTATTCTTCCTTACTGAGGGACAACTGAGCGGCACCGAATGCTCTATTTGTTTTATGAGTGGTAATCTAGTCATAGAACAAAGCAGAGAGAAGGTGAGTGAGTGCATACAACTGGTGCCCCCCCCCCACCACCACCACCCGCAGAGCTACGGGGTCACACACACTCACATTAATGACAAAGGCAGACTCGTCGGGGCTTCTGGCGGCCTCTTCCACCTCCTGTATTGTCAGATTCTGGAAGACGCCGCACCGGTGGCCTGAGATGGAGGTCAGGTAACCTGTCAGAAATCCATAGAAGCGCCACTGATCCCTGGTGTCCGGCTTTGACTCCAGGCTATCTGGGAACAGAGAGTTAGACCGGTCAGAACAAACACGTGAATGATTTAACTTAGCAAGAGCCGTTGGTGCCCCGGAACGGAAAAATTTATTTCCGCTCTGGGCCACCAACGGCGCTTGGTTGAGGCAGACAAGACGGTGTGCCCGCCTCCCCCCGAGGTAGAGTACTCTACCCGGGGGGAGGCGGGCACACTGGCATCGCTGGCTTAACCAAGAGCCGTTGGTGGCCCAGAGCGAAAAGGAAGCGGGGGTGGTGTGGAACACTTACCTAGAAGTGCAGGGATCTTTCTCCCGGCGGTCCGGTGACAGCGTACTAGGCTAGCCTTGGAGACCAGCTTACCCTCCTTCGCTTGCTTCGTTCGGACCTCGTGAACCACCACCCGGCGTCGTATGCCGCGGACGAGCGCTCTAATCTCTCTGCGAATTAGCACGAGAGCCGTGGCGGAGAGGCGGCATGAAGCCGGCGGGGTTTCCGACATGTAATCGATAAATTGGGCCACATTCTTAAGGTAGTGCTGTCGGGTCGGCTCGGCCATGCGCGTCCGGCCTAGCAGAGCAGCCCAAGCTTGAATGCGCGCTGGCTGGTGTAGGAAAAGGAAGTGCTCTGGATGCTCAGACCCCTCCACCATAAAGCCAAGAAAGGCCTTTATTCTCGTTAGCTTGGACGCAACGTTGTTTCTCAGACGAGCGGTCGGCTCGCTGCCTAGCTGAAATCCTTCAAACTCTTCGAGGAGCAAGTCTGCAGAACGGGAACCAAAGTTAAAAGTCAGTCGTGACCATACACCCACACCACCAGCCCAACCGAACACTGCCAAAACCATACTCAACTGAGGGCGGGAACGTGGTCTGGGAACGGATACCTCTGCGGTTCGTAGGCTTCCAGAGGGCCGGGGGGCGTAGGGCGTCCGCCCGCCCCTCGCCTGGGGGCCGGGTCGGGGGATGACGGTGCAGGAGGCGACCCTGTCCTCCTCCTCCTCCTCCTCGTCGTCGTCGTCGTCGCCGCCGCCGCCGCCGCCCTCCTCCCCCCCCACCCTCCGCAACTCCCGACAGCGGCGTGTGAATTCGCCCAGGGTGGACCGGACCTTGTCCATCTGCTTGCGGAGGTCTGACAGCTGGGCCTGAATGCGCTCCGTAGCGAGCCTGCAGCGGGGGTCGGCGCACGGACGCCCGGCTTCGGGGCCCTCCTCCTGGCTCTCTTCTTCCGAGGAGGCAAGCTGAGACACCACGGGAACCGCCGGGCGGGTAGACTGCAACCACCGCAATTCTTGAGCCACTTTGCGGCGCTTCGCCCTCCTCATGGCCTCCTTCCGCGCTGAGGCCGAGAGCTCCGCGTGCTGCTTCAGGTGTCGGTCTAGCCGGGCCGGCGTCCTCCGACAGCCAGCTACCGGGCACGGCGTCTTCCGCGTGTCCACGCGGCCAGCCGCCAGCGAGAGCAAGAGTCTCTTTTCCTCCGAGTTGGCTACCTTGTGAACCGCCGACAGGTGTGGCGAGAGCCGGCTGTAGACATTGAGGCAGAGCGCGCATTCGGACATGACCGTCCAAGAGCTACGGCTGTGGGAGAAAGAGACCCGCGCGCCGCGTGGAGCGGTTCAAAAGGAGGCGGCGGAGGCGTCCACTTCCGCGTCACGACGCTGGTAGACCCTACTCTCTTAAAGGGGCCGAACCCATGCCTTCAGATCCTTTTAGCCAACCGGGGTTTTCAAATGCCCATTTTAGAGGCTGTTACGACGTTTTGTAGGGAATTATAAAATAAGTCTGTCCCCATCAGACACGCACCGTTTCGGGCAGCTTCAACTGCGCCTAGCAGTGGGAGCTTTTGCACGGCTTTTCCATCACCACAATGGAACCACAACAATTATAACCATCGAACCGGGTAACCACACACGGACAAGAGAGGAGGGGGGGGCCAACCTGGACCCGCGGTCCCCCCCGGCTTGTTTCACCCCGCCGGAGACTCTAAGCCCCCACCGACCAACCCCCACCCACCGGGGGCAGGGGAGCGGGGGGCCCCGAGAGGCAGCGAGGATAAACCCAGGGGTGGGTGGGCGGGCTTGCAGGCGGATGGACGACCGGCACACTGGGGCTGGGTACCCTCGCAGACCCTTAGCCCTGCACACCACACCACTGGCCCCGTAGCATGTTTCACCCCGCCGGAGACTCTAAGCCCCACCGATCAACCCCTACCGACCCACCCACCGGGGGCAGGAAGCAGGGGAGTGGGGGGGCCCGAGACGCAGCGAGGATAAACCCGGGGGGTGGGTGGGTGGGCGGGCTTGCAGGCGGAGGGACGGACGGACGGGCACGCACACACACACACAGGGTTTGGGGGGGGGGGGGGGGCTGCGCCATACCGCAACTTCACACTGCCCCTGGGAGCTTGTTTCCTCCACACCAGAAGACTCTTACCGAGCCCAACAAACATCCCCAGCCCCCCCCGGCGAGGGGGGGGCAGGGGGCGCACGGGCCGAGAATCAGTGGGGGGGATATAAGCCAGGGGATCTGGCGGGCGGGCGGGCAGACGGGCTTAGCGGCAGGCACGCTCTAGGTCGAAACCAGACGGGTCAACTGAGTCCTTTCTCCCACAGATAGAGGCGGGAAGGGGGTGGGGGTTGTGTGCGGAGGGACACCCCACCCTGGCCTCCCCTGAAAGCACGCCCAAAGCAGGGAAGGAATCATCCACACCCATAGAGGCTGACCCAACCTCGAACACCTTAAGGGCCAAGGGTGGGGGCCGGGTGGGGACCTACCCTTGAGGCGACAACGAGCTCCTATCGGCCAGTAGAAAGGTCTGAGCGTAACATCGCCAGAGACTAAGTCCACAATATTACGCCTTCACCAAAAGCTCGATGGCAGGTCAGAGACATGGCAGGTGTCGGGCGCGGGACGTCCCGGCACGTATGCCTGAAAAGGTGGTCTCCCGTCGGGCATGGCCTGGCGGGCTTGGGCCTGGGTCTAAGCCAATGCACCGGAGACGGGTCGTCTAACGTTTCTCCTGCCCACCGGTCAGACCGGCCATCTCCCCACCCGACCTCTGTCGTTTCAGGCGTTCGCTAGAAAGACCGACCATCCCCCCAAACCGACTCTTCCACCGCCCCCAACCCCATCGAGCCAGACCCCCTCTGCCCACCGACCCCTCACTATTTCCGGGGACGAACGCAAGGCTCACAAGGCCCTGGAGCCCTGGAATTCCACCGCCCCCAACCCCCCCGAGCCAGACCCCCTCTGCCCACCGACCCCTCACTATTTCCGGGGACGAACGCAAGGCTCACAAGGCCCTGGAGCCCTGGAATTCCACCGCCCCCAACCCCATCGAGCCAGACCCCCTCTGCCCACCGACCCTCACTATTTCCGGGGACCAACGCAAGGCTCACAAGGCCCTGGAATTCCACCGCCCCCAACCCCCCCGAGCCAGACCCCCTCTGCCCACCGACCCCTCACTATTTCCGGGGACGAACACAAGGCCCTGGAGCCCTAGACTTCCACCACCCCCAACCCCGCCGAGCCAGACCCCCTCTGCCCACCGACCCTCACTCCTTCCGGGGACGAACGCAAGGCTCACGAGGCCCTGGAGCCCTAGACTTCCACCGCCCCCAACCCCCCCCGAGCCAGACCCCCTCTGCCCACCGACCCTCACTCCTTCCGGGGACGAACGCAAGGCTCACGAGGCCCTGGAGCCCTAGACTTCCACCGCCCCCAACCCCCCCGAGCCAGACCCCCTCTGCCCACCGACCCTCACTCCTTCCGGGGACGAACGCAAGGCTCACAAGGCCCTGGAGCCCTGGAATTCCACCGCCCCCCCAACCCCACCGAGCCAGACCCCCTCTGCCCACCGACCCCTCACTATTTCCGGGGACGAACGCAAGGCTCACAAGGCCCTGGAGCCCTGGAATTCCACCGCCCCCAACCCCCCCGAGCCAGACCCCCTCTGCCCACCGACCCCTCACTATTTCCGGGGACGAACGCAAGGCTCACAAGGCCCTGGAGCCCTGGAATTCCACCGCCCCCCAACCCCATCGAGCCAGACCCCCTCTGCCCACCCACCCCTCACTATTTCCGGGGACGAACGCAAGGCTCACAAGGCCCTGGAGCCCTGGAATTCCACCGCCCCCAACCCCATCGAGCCAGACCCCCTCTGCCCACCGACCCCTCACTATTTCCGGGGACGAACGCAAGGCTCACAAGGCCCTGGAATTCCACCGCCCCCAACCCCATCGAGCCAGACCCCCTCTGCCCACCGACCCTCACTATTTCCGGGGACGAACGCAAGGCTCACAAGGCCCTGGAGCCCTGGAATTCCACCGCCCCCAACCCCATCGAGCCAGACCCCCTCTGCCCACCGACCCTCACTATTTCCGGGGACGAACGCAAGGCTCACAAGGCCCCGGAGCCCTGGAATTCCACCGCCCCCAACCCCCCCGAGCCAGACCCCCTCTGCCCACCGACCCCTCACTATTTCCGGGGACGAACGCAAGGCTCACAAGGCCCTGGAGCCCTGGAATTCCACCGCCCCCAACCCCATCGAGCCAGACCCCCTCTGCCCACCGACCCCTCACTATTTCCGGGGACGAACGCAAGGCTCACAAGGCCCTGGAGCCCTGGAATTCCACCGCCCCCAACCCCATCGAGCCAGACCCCCTCTGCCCACCGACCCCTCACTATTTCCGGGGACGAACGCAAGGCTCACAAGGCCCTGGAGCCCTGGAATTCCACCGCCCCCAACCCCATCGAGCCAGACCCCCTCTGCCCACCGACCCCTCACTATTTCCGGGGACGAACGCAAGGCTCACAAGGCCCTGGAGCCCTGGAATTCCACCGCCCCCAACCCCATCGAGCCAGACCCCCTCTGCCCACCGACCCCTCACTATTTCCGGGGACGAACGCAAGGCTCACAAGGCCCTGGAACCCTGGAATTCCACCGCCCCCAACCCCATCGAGCCAGACCCCCTCTGCCCACCGACCCTCACTATTTCCGGGGACGAACGCAAGGCTCACAAGGCCCTGGAGCCCTGGAATTCCACCGCCCCCAACCCCCCCGAGCCAGACCCCCTCTGCCCACCGACCCCTCACTATTTCCGGGGACCAACGCAAGGCTCACAAGGCCCTGGAGCCCTGGAATTCCACCGCCCCCAACCCCATCGAGCCAGACCCCCTCTGCCCACCGACCCCTCACTATTTCCGGGGACGAACACAAGGCCCTGGAGCCCTGGAATTCCACCGCCCCCAACCCCATCGAGCCAGACCCCCCCTGCCCACCGACCCCTCACTATTTCCGGGGACGAACGCAAGGCTCACAAGGCCCTGGAGCCCTGGAATTCCACCGCCCCCAACCCCCCCGAGCCAGACCCCCTCTGCCCACCGACCCCTCATTATTTCCGGGGACGAACACAAGGCCCTGGAGCCCTAGACTTCCACCGCCCCCAACCCCCCCGAGCCAGACCCCCTCTGCCCACCGACCCTCACTCCTTCCGGGGACGAACGCAAGGCTCACGAGGCCCTGGAGCCCTAGACTTCCACCGCCCCCAACCCCCCCCGAGCCAGACCCCCTCTGCCCACCGACCCTCACTCCTTCCGGGGACGAACGCAAGGCTCACGAGGCCCTGGAGCCCTAGACTTCCACCGCCCCCCACCCCCCCCGAGCCAGACCCCCTCTGCCCACCGACCCTCACTCCTTCCGGGGACGAACGCAAGGCTCACGAGGCCCTGGAGCCCTAGACTTCCACCGCCCCCAACCCCCCCGAGCCAGACCCCCTCTGCCCACCGACCCTCACTCCTTCCGGGGACGAACGCAAGGCTCACGAGGCCCTGGAGCCCTAGACTTCCACCGCCCCCAACCCCCCCGAGCCAGACCCCCTCTGCCCACCGACCCTCACTCCTTCCGGGGACGAACGCAAGGCTCACGAGGCCCTGGAGCCCTAGACTTCCACCGCCCCCAACCCCCCCGAGCCAGACCCCCTCTGCCCACCGACCCTCACTCCTTCCGGGGACGAACGCAAGGCTCACGAGGCCCTGGAGCCCTAGACTTCCACCGCCCCCAACCCCCCCCGAGCCAGACCCCCTCTGCCCACCGACCCTCACTCCTTCCGGGGACGAACGCAAGGCTCACGAGGCCCTGGAGCCCTAGACTTCCACCGCCCCCAACCCCCCCGAGCCAGACCCCCTCTGCCCACCGACCCTCACTCCTTCCGGGCACGAACGCAAGGCTCACGAGGCCCTGGAGCCCTAGACTTCCACCGCCCCCAACCCCCCCGAGCCAGACCCCCCCTGCCCACCGACCCTCACTCCTTCCGGGGACGAACGCAAGGCTCACGAGGCCCTGGAGCCCTAGACTTCCACCGCCCCCAACCCCCCCGAGCCAGACCCCCTCTGCCCACCGACCCCTCACTATTTCCGGGGACCAACGCAAGGCTCACAAGGCCCTGGAGCCCTGGAATTCCACCGCCCCCAACCCCATCGAGCCAGACCCCCTCTGCCCACCGACCCCTCACTATTTCCGGGGACGAACACAAGGCCCTGGAGCCCTGGAATTCCACCGCCCCCAACCCCATCGAGCCAGACCCCCTCTGCCCACCGACCCTCACTCCTTCCGGGGCAAGTTCCGGCTCTGGCGGAGCCCTGGATTGACACCTGATCTCCAGCAGTGCCCGGGCACCCCACACTTAAGCCCGGCAACTTGGACTTAGCCAATAGCACGCGCTAGACAGACGTACCGTTGGTGACCCATCTGGCTCTAGTGTGCCACCATCCCCTAACTTGAACTTTGCCGACTGCACACTCCGGAAGGATTCGAGTTCAAAGATGGCTTGGGGGCACCAGCCTCTCACAGTTCCAGCGTCTGGCACCATGCTTTTTTCCGAGATGGCTGGGGTGCACCAACAACACGTACTTCCACAACAAGTTGTTATAAAATTTCCATAATTCTCCTAATCTTGTTACTGGGGGCTGGGGGTGGGGTTGGGTTGGGGTTGGGGTTGGTGGATGCGATTGCTGGGGGCAGCAGACTTTATCGGAAACCCCCTGGGGGTTTGGGGGCTTTTGGTGCCAAAGGCTCGCGGGAAACGAGGCTTCTTACCCGGGCAGCAGACCTGATCGGAGACCCCCTGGGGGTTTGGGGGCTTTTGGTGCCAAAGGCTCGCGGGCAAACGAGGGCTCTAACCCGGGCAGCAGACCTGATCGGAGACCCCCTGGGGGTTTGGGGGCTTTTGGTGCCAAAGGCTCGCGGGCAAACGAGGCTTCTTACCCGGGCAGCAGACCTGATCGGAGACCCCCTGGGGGTTTGGGGGCTTTTGGTGCCAAAGGCTCGCGGGCAAACGAGGCTTCTTACCCGGGCAGCAGACCTGATCGGAGACCCCCTGGGGGTTTGGGGGCTTTTGGTGCCAAAGGCTCGCGGGCAAACGAGGCTTCTTACCCGGGCAGCAGACCTGATCGGAGACCCCCTGGGGGTTTGGGGGCTTTTGGTGCCAAAGGCTCGCGGGCAAACGAGGCTTCTTACCCGGGCAGCAGACCTGATCGGAGACCCCCTGGAGGTTTGGGGGCTTCTGGTGCCAAAGGCTCGCGGGCAAAACGAGGCTTCTTACCCGGGCAGCAGACCTGATCGGAGACCCCCTGGGGGTTTGGGGGCTTTTGGTGCCAAAGGCTCGCGGGCAAACGAGGCTTCTTACCCGGGCAGCAGACCTGATCGGAGACCCCCTGGGGGTTTGGGGGCTTTTGGTGCCAATGGCTCGCGGGAAACGACGCTCCTTAACCCGGGCAGCAGACCTGATCGAAGACCCCTCTGGGCTTGGGTCTTTTCCGAGCCAAACGCAGCCAATGGCTCGCGGGTAACGAGGGCTCTAACCCGGGCAGCAGACCTGATCGGAGACCCCCTGGGGGTTTGGGGGCTTTTGGTGCCAAAGGCTCGCGGGCAAACGAGGCTTCTTACCCGGGCAGCAGACCTGATCGGAGACCCCCTGGGGGTTTGGTGGCTTTTGGTGCCAATGGCTCGCGGGAAACGACGCTCCTTAACCCGGGCAGCAGACCTGATCGAAGACCCCTCTGGGCTTGGGTCTTTTCCGAGCCAAACGCAGCCAATGGCTCGCGGGTAACGAGGGCTCTAACCCGGGCAGCAGACCTGATCGGAGACCCCCTGGGGGTTTGGGGGCTTTTGGTGCCAAAGGCTCGCGGGCAAACGAGGCTTCTTACCCGGGCAGCAGACCTGATCGGAGACCCCTGGTGGTTTGGGGGCTTTTGGTGCCAAAGGCTCGCGGGCAAACGAGGCTTCTTACCCGGGCAGCAGACCTGATCGAAGACCCCTCTGGGCTTGGGTCTTTTCCGAGCCAAACGCAGCCAATGGCTCGCGGGTAACGAGGGCTCTAACCCGGGCAGCAGACCTGATCAGAGACCCCCTGGGGGTTTGGGGGCTTTTGGTGCCAAAGGCTCGCGGGCAAACGAGGCTTCTTACCCGGGCAGCAGACCTGATCGGAGACCCCCTGGTGGTTTGGGGGCTTTTGGTGCCAAAGGCTCGCGGGCAAACGAGGCTTCTTACCCGGGCAGCAGGCCTGATCGAAGACCCCTCTGGGCTTGGGTCTTTTCCGAGCCAAACGCAGCCAATGGCTCGCGGGTAACGAGGGCTCTAACCCGGGCAGCAGACCTGATCAGAGACCCCCTGGGGGTTTGGGGGCTTTTGGTGCCAAAGGCTCGCGGGCAAACGAGGCTTCTTACCCGGGCAGCAGACCTGATCGGAGACCCCCTGGGGGTTTGGGGGCTTTTGGTGCCAAAGGCTCGCGGGCAAACGAGGCTTCTTACCCGGGCAGCAGACCTGATCGAAGACCCCTCTGGGCTTGGGTCTTTTCCGAGCCAAACGCAGCCAATGGCTCGCGGGTAACGAGGGCTCTAACCCGGGCAGCAGACCTGATCAGAGACCCCCTGGGGGTTTGGGGGCTTTTGGTGCCAAAGGCTCGCGGGCAAACGAGGCTTCTTACCCGGGCAGCAGACCTGATCGGAGACCCCCTGGGGGTTTGGGGGCTTTTGGTGCCAAAGGCTCGCGGGCAAACGAGGCTTCTTACCCGGGCAGCAGACCTGATCGGAGACCCCCTGGAGGTTTGGGGGCTTTTGGTGCCAAAGGCTCGCGGGGAAACCACGCTCCTTACCCGGGCAGCAGACCTGATCGGAGACCCCCCTGATTCGTTAAACCGCCAAAACCTAAGTCCACTGTTTCTCACCTTCACCGAAACCTAGATGGCAGGTCAGAGACATGGCAGGTGTCGGGCGCGGGACGTCCCGGCACGTATGCCGGAAAAGGTGGTCTCCCGTCGGGCATGGCCTGGCGGGCTTGGGCCTGGGTCTAAGCCAATGCACCGGAGACGGGTCGTCTAACGTTTCTCCTGCCCACCGGTCAGACTGGCCATCTCCCCACCCGACCTCTGTCGTTTCAGGCGTTCGCTAGAAAGACCTACCATCCCCCCAAACCGACTTGGGCATTTGAGACCCCCAAAGCCAGACCCCTCCCATCCCCCAAGTGAGAGTTGGTGCAGATAGCAAAGAAAGACCGACCACCCCCTAAACGGACTTAGTCATTTGAGAGACCCCCAAAGCCAGACCACCCATCCCCCAAGTGAGAGTTGGTGCAGATAGCAAAAATGACCCACCACTCCCAATCCATTTTTACTTCCTCCAGAAAGTCACTCCCCAGATAGCAAGCCGACATTGAATCAATGTCGATTATTGGTTATAAGCGTCAGTATCAGTCGTCGATCAAATTTCGACATTGAATCAACGTTCTTTATTTGGTCGGTACGTCGGAAGGTTATTACATCGAGAATAAAACGATGATTCAATGTCGAAATGAAGTTGACTCTTCAACATATAGGCTACCCGACGCATCTGGTCGAAATCATAACATTGGTTCGATGTCGAAATGAAGTTGACTCTTCAACATGTAGGCTACCCGACGCATCTGGTCGAAATCATAACATTGGTTCGATGTTGAAACTTGATTGGTGGACTCGGAGTCGGTTCTTCTGCGCGAGTCAGCGTGAGGCGCACGTGCTGCTCATCATTTGAATCAATCAACTAACAAACAGAAGGCAGCGGACGGAACTGTAATCTGAAGGTAAGTACGTTGTATTCAACGTTTCACATGTTTTATTTGTCGTTTTCCCAAGAATTTATGTTAAAATGTAACTTTTTAGATGTGTAAATTAACACTTTACCACTTCCTATACATTTTTTAGTAAGCCTATGTCGCCCTGTGCGTACCCAGGCCATTAACTGCAGCTAATCTATAAAGGTAACGTTAACGTAAAATGAAAAGCTGTTTTGGTTATTTAATTTTCGATTTCAACACGATTAACTTCACTTTATGACTTCAATGCTTTTTAACCTTTTTTCTCATATTATTATGTATCCACTTGCTGAGTTGTTTAATTTGTCTTTGTCTACATGTGAAATACCATATATTTGGAAGAGTGCACGCATTACCCCTCTTCACAAGGGTGGTGATGTACTTGATATTAATAACTATAGACCCATATCCATTATATGTTCTATTGCTAAAGTTTTTGAAAAAATAATATATAAACAACTGTCAGACTACTTAAGTGGCAATAATATGTTATCACCTTATCAATCTGGTTTTAGATCTAATCACTCTACAACTACTGCATTACTTAAGTTTACTAATGTTTTGTTTGCTGCAGCTGATGATGGTAAACTCACAGGTGCTATTTTTCTTGATTTGTCCAAAGCTTTTGATTTAGTTGATCGATATTTACTTTTAGATAAGCTTCGTGCTATTGGTCTGTGTGAGAATGCAATTATGTGGTTTAATGCATATTTACATAATAGAAAACAATGTGTAGTATTAAACGGGTTTAATTCAGATTTTTTGATTCAAGAAAGAGGTGTTCCTCAGGGTTCAATACTAGGACCACTTCTTTTTTCTATTTATGTTAATAATTTACCGTTAATTCTCAATAAGTGTAGTGTTCAACTCTATGCTGATGATACAGTCATATACGTGTCAGATTCTGATATTTTACAAATTCAGTTGTCCCTTCAGTATGATTTTAATCTTTTACAAAATTGGCTTTTAGATAATAAGTTAGTGCTTAATAAAACTAAGTCTCATATTATGGTTTTTGGTTCCAGACATAAACTTAAATCAAAAAATTACTCTTATTCTATATCATGTAATGACGGTACTTCTTTGGATGAAGTTGATACGATTAAATATCTTGGGGTGTGGCTTGATTCTGAACTTTCCTTTAAATCACATATTAATCGTATTGTAAGTAAAGTCAACTTTGGAATTAGTATGTTATATCGGTCTAGACATTGTTTTTCATTTAGTGTTCGTAAGAAACTTGCTCTTCAACTTATTTTGCCAATTTTTGATTATTGTGATATTGTTTATCAGACTGCATCGAAATTAGATCTTGCTCCTCTAAATACGGCTTATAATAGATTGTGCAGATTTGTTCTGGGTTGTTCTTTTTATACACATCATTGTATAATGTATGATCTGTTGCAATGGCCATCTTTGCACACAAGACGACACATTCACTGGCTTCAATTTATATTTAAATGTATTCATTTTGAATATCCTTATTATTTACAACAATATTTTGTATTTTTTTCCGTAAGTTATCAAGTTAGACATTCTGTTCAGACTTATTTTTTTGTTCCTTGTTGCAGAAAATCTATTGGTAAAAGAGCTTTTATGTTTAAGGGTCCAATGGATTGGAATAATTTACCTGCTAACATTCGATCCATTACATCATTTAAGGTCTTTAAGCAAACTTTGTTATCCTTTTTTACTCTAGATTGTACTTGTTTTTCCTGAGGATGTTATTATTTATGTGTTGATCTGATTCACTGATTCGTATATGTGTATGTGTATGTATGTATGTATGTGTGTATGTATGTATGTATGTGTGTATATATGTATATGTATATATGTGTGTATGTATGTATGTGTATATATATATATGTATATATATATATATATATATGTGTGTATTTATGTGTGTATGTATGTATATGTATATGTATGTATATATATATCTTGTACTGCGTATATATGCAAATGTATGTATGGATACTACCCCCCCCCCCCCCCTTTTTTTTTTTTTTTTTTTTTTTTTTTGTTATGTTTTCTGGATGTTGTGTAAGTTATGTTTTGTCTTTTGTTTTCTGGTGTTATTATTATGTGATTGTAATTAATTGTGGGACACCCTTGAAAATGAGATGGTACATCTCAAGGGCTTTATCCCAATGAATAAATATCACAGTTTAACCTGTGTAAAAATATAAGATGATCTGTCAAATCGATTTGGAATGAGCATAAAAAACATATGTAAGTTAATGTTGCTCTAGCTAACGTATAGGCTAAGTTATGAGAAACGGTTCGCAAATAACATTACGTATCATCGAGCTAACGTTAAACGAGATTTTTTAACATGTTATTACGCTAGCGAAGTGAATCGCTGTCAGTTTACTGTTTTGTTGCTCTATTTTTTTTCTACATTTAGTGAGGAACTCCTCGCCAGAGACGCTCCACAGCATTGAATGGGAAAAGCTTTGCCATTTCGTAAGTTGCCCACTCAGTCTGTTACGTTAGTTCTTTGTGGTTTCGTTGGTTCTGTTCCTGATTTCCTTTGTTCACAAACCATGCTTGTCTGTTTTTTTTCTGATTGTAGTGCTATGTTCTGGTGTGCATTTTTTTTATTTTCCTGTTTATTAAAATTTATTTTGTCAACATGCTTTTCTCTTGAGGTTACTGCAGTTTACTTGTTCAAGTATCAAAACAAATGTTTGTAAACGCATTTATTTAAAAAAATATTTTATATCATTAGGCTTTTAAGAATTTCACAAGAAAATGAAATCCAAGATCATTTAAATTCTCACAGTATACCATGTAACCTTAATATTCTGTGTAAGGAGTCAAAAATTGTGGCAATTTTATGGTACCAATACTATGGGTTGAACTGAACATTTACCTTGGAATTGTACTTTGTAATTAGGGGTGTAACGATACTACAAACTGAACCGAAATATCGCGATACACCAACCACGATACGTATCGCGAAACTCTCTTGGTGGACTGCGATACTGTCATGCCCCCTGCTGCCCACTGTTAAGGTTGACGTCACTTGTCTCTAATTGAACCAAAACATCTTTATTTTATCACATTTGATTAAATTGTATTAGTAATGATGAGCTTTTGTTCTAAATATTATATTCTAATGTTTTAGAATTTAGAATAGTATTTTCCAAGAGCATGTCATGTCATGTGACTTGAGTGAGCGATCACACTCCATTACTACTGTATATGCAGGACGGCTGCTTCGCATATATTGAGATTGCAGATCCCCCAAATACATTTAAGTCTCCTGTTTGGGAACATTTTGGTTTTCCAGTGGAGTACAGGAATGGAATTCGTGTCGTAGACAAAGCGCACACTATCTGTCGTAACTAACTGTTTCACGAAACTTAATAAGGAATAACATTTAAAAAATGTGGTAAATTTCACAATGTGAGGGTGTACGCAAAAGACACTGACAACAGAACTGCCAACAAAAGGGATTTAACCCCTTACCTCGCTAGAAACTGATGAAAAGAGAAAAAGGTTTTCAGCGCCGTGCGCCTTATTCTTCCCTATACTGAACTGTAGAATAAAATAAATACAAAGATGACGTTCACCTCTTACCTGATGTCTTTAACAATACATTTTCTACATGTTTGCAAAATGGAAGTCGTAAGACATCTTCCCTATCCACCTTACTCTGAGAAAAGAGTGAACTTGAGGAGGTAAAGATCAATATGACGGGAAAGAGCTGAACAAAAAAGCAACAAACAAATCAATTGAAATAAAAGTGTACAAAAATCACAAAATTTCTCAAAGTGGGCAAAACTAATGCAAAATAATTTTGCCCAAACCAAAGTTAAGCAAAAACAACGAAATTCATAATCATGTTAGCAAAATACACGAAAAACGAGATCAAAGGAAGATGCGCTCTCCTCCGCTTTTCCTGTCGCCAAGTCGCCCAGTAATGATAGATCGTTCTCCTGACCAATTAGCTGTCGTGAAGGTGGACATACAGAAATGACAGGCATGAAGAGCGAGACAGAGAGAGAGAGAGAGACTAAAATACAACTAATATACGGCTACAACCCTAACATTAGTTTCAGACAAAACTGCAATGTATTTTACTGGTGAATAGGTCATGTAAAAAACACTTTACAAGCACATTATATGTATATTATTTTTTTATTAATTTAAACGGAAACCTATCTAAATGATAACTAAAATGAGCATCACTTTGTCTGTGTCTGCACAGAAATCAAGCCCCTCACCTGAGAATGTGGACATTATGGTGTTTTTAAAGAAGAACTTAAAACTTAATTGAATATTCCAAATGTCCTTAGAAAGGACAAGCCTGTTTATCTTTCACTATAGTCAACACTGCAGTTATTTATTTAATTTGAGTTTACTTTCTTAAGATGGCTGCACTAAAGAGAATTGTTTTTTCTGACTAGTCTATATTGGAGGTATTTATTTCATTTTTGTTGTTTACTCTGGTATCCTGACTGTACTAAAATGTGATGGCAAAATTAATAAAGAAAAAAGTTTAGTTGTTCTTGTTATTAAGTGAATCTATTGTTCCTTAGCATTACTGTTAAGATGACATCAACCCTAACCCCACAGCAAACAGAAACCGAACCGAATCGTGGCTCCAAAACCGTGAACCGAATCGAACCGTGCCTTTGGTGTATCGTTACACCCCTATTTGTAATAGTAGACACTGTACCTGGTGAGATTTTCCTACTGAGTAACATGTTTTTTTTTTTTCTTACACTTTTTTTTTTAATGGCAGTTTCTCTGGAATCTCCAGTTGAAGACATCAAGATCTGTAACCTGTGCCTGGACAGACGTCTATTCCAGTTCTGCCTACACCACACTAATCTCTCTGCCTATGTATGGATCACTGACTATTATGTTCTCTGAAGGTATTACTGGAGCAAAACAACAGCACCCATGACTGAAGTTTCTGTTAGTGACCAGTATATTTGAAGTCTGAGTTTGTTTGTTTTTTTTTTACGAGTTGCAAATGGTTTTTTTTTCCTCTCTCACACAAACACACCAAATGACTGGTTGTGCCTATAGTACAGTGTACTGACAATCTTTTAGTGTTTTTATGGTTGTATTAAATACATCTTTATTGTTACAAAAATCTTAAGTATTTGTCACAACACAATGCACATTCAAGTTTTAATGAGAAGGAGAATTACTCAACAGGGCTCAACACTAAGGATTTTTTACTGGCCTGGTGTGGAATTTAAAATTGAAATTAAGATGGAGAGCAGGAAGTAAAAAAAACTGAATAGGAGACGTTAAGGAAAGTCCGTATTTTTTAAATTTATACCATATTACTAAAAAGAAATAAATAGAAATATTATGAAGAGGACCGTTTTCTACTGAAATAAAACATATGCTCAGCTCTGACGAGACGCAGTTTAAAGTAGTTTTGTTTTTTTACATATAGATTTTCATTGCTTTAAATTATTTTAATATTTTTATATTTACAGTTTATATATAAAACGAACGCTTAGCTTATTGTTCGCAGTGATCGTTATAATAGGATCATGTGCATTGCATATGATTATGCAGTATAAGTTACATTCTTTGGTCGCAGCGCTGCATTTTATTTATTGCATTTAGTCATTAAACAATGATATTTTGAAAAAAAATAAATAATTGTAATTATTAAACAAGCTTG
The DNA here is from genome assembly GCA_903798195.1 of Danio kyathit. NCBI lineage: Eukaryota > Metazoa > Chordata > Actinopteri > Cypriniformes > Danionidae > Danio > Danio kyathit. Next base: position 31,227,115 of record LR812527.1, read on the forward strand.
CAATTCTTCCCGGTTGTTGTAATATTTGAAGCTTGTTCTCAGTGTCTGGGTCACTAATACTTCGTATTTCTGGAAAATCCGGGATGGAATTCTGGAATTCTGGCACTGTAGACGAATAGCTTCCCGATAGTTTCACACCACCTAAAATAATTTGTTTTTATTTATTTATTTATTGACCTTGCTAATCCAGCAAGAATATTTTTTCTATGGTTGCATCTGAATTTTAGTTTCTGTGATTGTATCTTTCTAAATTAATTAAATAAATGTTGTTCTTTAAACCGCTTAAACATTGTGATTTAAACCTGTGTTTTGACCCTAATAGTTAATTTTGTTATTATGCACATCTGAAATAAAATGCATTTTTTACTCTAATGAAAAATACATGTTGAAATAAAACACAAATAGACAAATGTATTTAATATTCTACAGTTTTACTTTTTGAGTAAATGGTTTTGACTATTTTAGTCAGTAATTTAAATGTTCTCTCTGTTTGTTTAAGTGTAGAAGGTTTGAATGAATTCATGCTCTTAACGGATATTCACAGCTGTATATTTTTATCAATAAAAAATGATGACAGATTGTGGTGTGTTTTGTCATATATACAGAATAAATTATATTATGTATTCTTGTAAAAAAAATGGTGATTAGGTCATATGGATTGGTTTAATGTTGAAAATGTTGTTTAAGCATTCATTTAAACGTTAAATCATTTAGATAGATTTTATGTTGAATATGTGTGGATTCTATGTTGTTCCAATCGACTTAAAATCAACATCGTTTCAACATTAGATAGACAAACCAATTAGGTCGATTATATGTTGAAAATGTGTGGATTATATAACGTCGTTTCGATCGGCTGAATATCAACATCGATTCAACATTAGATAGACAAACCAATTAGGTCAATAATATGTTGAAAATATGTAGATTCTACGTTGTTTTAATCAACTATAAATCAACATCATTTCAACGTCAGGTGGACAAACCAATTAGGTTGATTACATGTTGAAAATGTGTGGATTATATAACATCGTTTCGATCGACTGAATATCAACATCGATTCAACGTTGGGTAAGTAACCAATTGTGTCGATTTCAGGTTAGATTTGAATGGAGTGCCTGACGTCGTTTCAACATTACCCCGATGAGCAAAACGATGTTGAATCGATGTCAAAAGAAACGTTGATTTTCGGTTGAAATGATGTCATTTTGCTATCTGGGTCAGCTGTATCGCCGCATGCAGTACATGTAAAAAATGTAGAAACACACCAACAAATCCAATGCATCTTACACAACTCTCTTCTTTCTCATTTACATACCAAATATTCAAACACATAGTGAGTCCTGCATGTATTTTCCTTCTTTGTTGTGTGACTGCCTGTGGTTAATTCTTCAAGGCTCTGCTCATAGCCTGTGCTCGAGTGACGCTGTGTGCGCATTGATCTCAAGCCTCTGTGTCTTGGCAGCAGGTCGCTCAGCTCTCCTATGAAGCCTTTCTGCCCTTTGAGTGAGTTGTGTTTCCTACACAAAAGCAGACAGGAGTACGAGAACACGACATGCTAACACGCTAACTCACCCCCTGCTCCCTTTTGTCTTTATTGAGCTCCTTCACCTGCAGAGCTCCACATCACAAAAAAATGATCTTCTGCTGGTCCCCATGAGGAAGCAGCTTTTTTGTTCTTTTTTTTTCATTGAAGTAAGGGAAGATAAAAGCAAGACAGAGAGCAGAAGAATCATAGCCATTCAAATGTAGAGAATGCATGCTCCCTAAGGTTTTTGAGGCAATAACAAAGTATTGGCACATGGCCAAAGTAGGCAAATATAGAAAATATGTTTTCATGTACTACAAATATTTTATAGACATTTTAATTGTAATATAATATATGTATTATGCAGTGCATACATATATATATATATATGCAGTGATGGAAAAAATAAGAGACCAGCTGAACGTGTATTCTATTAAATATTCATTTATTATCTCATCTTATGTTCAGAATAGTAGTATTGCATTTACAAAATTTTATAAGCATGTCTGAAAACATGGCACCTTTTTCCTTTTTTTTATACAACAAACAATGCTCAAAATGACTAATATTTTACATTTGAATAAATGTCATCAGCAATTGAATCAATACAATATATGAATTAATTCATTAATAAAAAGTGTGCTTTATTGCTACTACTACTCCAGCCCCAAAACACAAATTAATTTAATTAACCTAAACTTGCTCTAAACCTTTAAATAGTAGTGTATATAAAAGTACACTCATCGGTCACTTTATTAGGTACACCTATTTAACCTATTTGTTAACGCAAATTTCTAACGCCAATCACATGGGAGGAAATCAATGCCTTTAGGCATGTAGACATGGTCAAGATGATATGAGGAGAGGTCAGAAGAGAATGGAGAGACTGGTTTGAGCTGATAGAAAGGCAACGGTAACTCAAATAACCACTCTTTACAACCAAGGTATGCAGAAGAGCATGTCTGAATGCACAACACGTCAAACCTTGAGGCAGATGGGCTACAGCAGCAGAAGACCACACTAGGTGCGACTACGGTCAGCTAAAAAACAGGAAACTGATGCTACAATTCGCACAGGTTCACCAAAATTGGACAATAGAAGATTGGAAAATGTTGCCTGGTCTGATGAGTCTCGATTTCTGCTGCGACATTCGGATGGTAGGGTCAGAATTTGGCATCAACAACATGAAAGCATGGATCCATCCTGTTTTGTATCAATGGTTGGGCCCATTAGTATCAATTGAGCATCATGTCAACGCCACAGCCTTCCTGAGTATTGTTGCTGACCATCTCTTTATGACCACAGTGTACCCATCTTCTGATGGCTATTTCCAGCAGAATAAAGGTTTCTTGAACATGACATTACGTTCACTGTACTCAAATGGCCTCCACAGTCACCAGATCGCAATCCAATAGAGCACCTTTGGGATGTGGTGGAATGGGAGATTTGCATCATGGATGCGCAGTGGACAAATCTGCAGCAACTGCATGATGCTATCATGTCAATACAGAGCAAAATCTCTGAGGAATATTTCCAGGGCCTTGTTCAATCTATGCCACGAAGGATTAAAGCAGTTCTGAAGGGAAAAGGGGTCCAACCCGGTATTAGTAAGGTGTACCTAATAAAGTTGCTGGTGAGTGTATGTTAGTGGTATGTAATATTTAAATAAATAAATGTTATTTAATTAAATAACAACTAGGTCCACAACACCTCTGAATAAGAGTACTAAAACACCTACATATGTTACTATTAAAAGTATGTTCAAAGTGTGGCATGATTATTATAAAGTTAAATAGATAATTCTATTTACAAAAATCATATTTTGCTAGTTACTGAGCAGCATTTACGTACACTGGTTTGTTACCTTTGATTCAACATAACAAAATATATTTTCCATCCTGTCAAAGAGACTGGCTTCTATTTCCCCTGTGCTAATGCACTAACCTCAGGTCACAGAAAGGAGAAAATGCAAAACAGAAAAATGGTGAGTCACCTCTTGAAACGCGTTATGCAATAATATCCTCCAGCACAGAGTCTCAAGATTGGACTTGTCCTTTGAATTTCACAGAGGACAGCGCTGCACATCTGTCAATTTTTATGACATGTGAGAATTGAAAACCAACAATCTATTTATTCTAGTTTAAACCTATTGATTTGGTGAGCTCTGTCTTAAGCACTGCAGATATATGTCATTGCGATATTCCGCAGCCAAGCAAAAACCTTCCCAGAAAAAGCATACTAAGGGTGAACTGACAGGGTGATAAACTCATCCATCAAATAAAGTCGCCCAAATGACCCGAGATCCACAAAGAGCTGACATGTACCCTTTTATGGTTTACCTTCATGCAGAGGAATACAAAGCAACGCTGTCTGGAAGTTCTGCAAAGCATGATGTTATGAACATAAATAAATATTAGCTCATGCTAAAGGGGTCAGGATATGGAGAATCTAAATGTTTTTGATATTTACAAAGGTTACTCTACAATAAAAGCACAATGTAAATCCTATAATTAGGAGGCCAGTCAAACATAGGATGGGAAATAACAAAGTACATCGCCTTACTGTACTTTCTACTACCTTTTTACTTTTTTAACCTAGTTTGTTATTTTCGTTTTAATACGTTTGGTGGCATGATCTATATTTAGGGGCCAAGCACCAAAATTTGGTGACAGCGCTACCTATGGGTCAAGAGTTATAAGACATTCATTAGCCATTGTTAATGAAACATACAAATTTGGTAATAACTTTTGATTGCATTTGCTCATTTTGATGAAATAGATCTCAAATTATTCCTTGGGTGATGCCGACAACACAGATATCAATTATGCCATAATCTGCCAAACTTCCTATCTGCCATTTTGATTTTGTTCAAACCATTCTTTTTTTAACTCCTCCTAGACCGTCCAATCTTCATCAAATTTGACTCAGATCATCTTCAGACCATGTAGACCAAAGGTTCTGGCATTCATGTAGATAGACAAAACTTTTGTCATTTAGCATATGCGCAAACTTGGTGTAATGCTGCCAGATGATATAACAGGCTGAATCACTGCAATGGTTTGAAGTATTGAAACCTAACTTAGTAATCATACATAATTGATCAATTATCTATTGTCATGAGACTGGTCTTACAGATTTCTTGTATCATACAGAGAACATCGATATAATTTATTCCCTTATTAACATGACTTCCTGTCCACCATCTTAAATTAGTTTGTAAATCTGTTATTTTGAACTCTCCATAGATCGTTAGCCCAATTTCCACCAAATTTGGCTCACACCCTGTTGCCAAAAAAGTTATAGAATATTCCAGTTACTCTGTAGCTTGTTGCTGTGCTTGTTTATGATGCGGCCGCTGGGCTGCTTGGCCCCGATAATTGCTGCTTGCAGCTATAATTAATTCTAGTTATTGCTTACCAAAGAAAGTCTTGGTTCACTTAGAATTTACACTATCCTTTTTAAAACCTGATTAATTTTGAAACATGAAACTTGGGCTTATTATTAAAGATAGAAGTCTTCTGTAACCAGGGATAGACGCTGACAGCAGGATGCGGATCCAAATGCAGGTATTTATTAAAGGAATGGTCAGGCAAGCAAAGATCAATACAGGAGCAAACAGTCTTATGAGGGAAATCCAGAATCGTAGTCAATATAGCAGGCAGATGGTCACAAGGATGGCAGCAGACAGGGAGAAACAGATAAACAAGGCGAGGGTCCAAACACGGCAAGAACAAGACAAGGTAATGCTTAGAATTGTGACTGATAAAAGGTAACAAGACTCGGCAACTGGAGAGAGTGTGTTTGCCGTTTATATACTGTGTGTAATCAGTCTTTGACAATCCTCCGGTGGTGTGTGTGTGCAACCAGTGGAGATGAGGAACATGTGTGTGTGAGCGGAGTGCATGTGTGGAGATGTAGTCCATTAGATGGTAGATTTGTAGTCTGTTGTGTTTGTGCATGTAAACCAGCGATCTAAGGGGAGAAGATCGCTGGTGATCGTGACAGAGCCCCCCCTCTAAGGAGTGGCTTCCAGACACTCCTATCACAGTTCAGGCGGGAGGTGGAGCGGAGGCGGAACAGGGGGATGGATGGAGGGCCAGGACCATGCAGCTGAGGCGTGTCTGAAGCATGAAGCAGCAGAAGGCCCGGAGAGTGGAGCTGCGGAGGGCCTGGAGCGTGGAGCTGCGGAAGGCCCGGAGAGTGGAGCTGCGGAGGGCCTGGAACGTAGAGCTGCGGAGGGCCTGGAGCGTGGGGCTGCGGAGGGCCTGGAGCGTGAAGCTGCTGAGGACCTGGAGCGTGGAGTTGGAGCTGCGTGAGGCCTGAAGAGTGAAGCTGCTGAGGGCCTGGAGCGTGGAGCTGCGTAAGGCCTGAAGAGTGAAGCTGCTGAGGGCCTGGAGTGTGGAGTTGCAAAAGGCCTGGAGCATGGAGCTGAAGTTGGTCTGGGGGCTTAAGTTCAGCAGGCACAGGCAGTTCATATAACCCCCATGGGTCAGGAGGCTTTGGTTCAGGGGGCACTGGCGTTTCAGATAACCCCAGTGGGTCTGGAGGCTTGGATTCAGGAGACATAGGCAGTTCATTTAACCCCAGTGGGTCTGGAGGCTTGGGTTCAGGAGGCACTGGCAGTTCATATAACCCCCATGGGTCAGGAGGCTTTGGTTCAGGGGGCACTGGTGTTTCAGATAACCCCAGTGGGTCTGGAGGCTTGGATTCAGAAGACATAGGCAGTTCATTTAATCCCAGTGGGTCTGGAGGCTTGGTTCAGGAGGCACTGGCAGTTCATATAACCCCAGTGGGTCAGGAGGCTTGGGTTCAGGAGGCACTGGTAGTTCATCTAACCCCAGTGGGTCAGGAGGCTTAGGTTCAAGGAGCACTGGCAGTTCATACAACCCCAGTGGGTCAGGAGGCTTAGGTTCAAGGAGCACTGGCAGTTCATATAACCCCAGTGGGTCAGGAGGCTTTGGGACATCACACGGCTCTGGCGGTACTAGGAAGTCACACGGCTCTTGCAGATCACACGGCTCTGGCAGCTCTTCCTGAAACTCAGGTGGTAATTTTGGTCCTTTGTGAAACTCGGGTGATGGTTCAGACCTCTTGTGAGACTCAGGTGGTGGCTCTGACCTTTCGTGGGACTCAGGTGACTGCTCTGGCCTTTCGTGGGACTCAGGTGACTGCTCTGGCCTTCCGTGGGACTCAGGTGGATTTCGTACCCCTGGCCCTTTGAGGAATTCAAGAAGATCTGTCGCCTGCCATTCGGGGAATTCAGGGAGAATCTGGCGCCCGCCCTTCGGGGAATTCAAGTGGGTCTGGCGCCCGCCATTCTGGGAATTCAGGGTCATCTGATGCTCGCCATTTAAGAAATTCAAAGGTTTCTGGCGCCCGCCATTCGAGGAATTCAGAGGTTTCTGGCACCCGCCATTCGGGATATTCAGAGGTTTCTGGCGCCCGCCATTCGAGGGATTCAGAGGTTTCTGGCGCCCGCCATTCGAGGGATTCAGAGGTTTCTGGCGCCCGCCATTCGAGGGATTCAGAGGTTTCTGGCGCCCGCCATTCGGGGGAGTTCAGAGGTTTCTGGCGCCCGCCATTCGAGGGATTCAGAGGTTTCTGGCGCCTGCCATTCGAGGGATTCAGAGATATCTGGCGCCCGCCATTCGAGGGATTCAGAGATATCTGGCGCCCGCCATTCGAGGGATTCAGAGGTTTCTGGCGCCCGCCATTCGAGGAATACAGAGGGTTCTGGCGGCGTCAATGGCTCGGGCAGCTCTGGTGGCGGCGGCGACTCTGGCAGCTCTGGCGGCGGCGACTCTGGCGGCGGCGACTCTGGCAGTGACTGAGGATCTGGCAGCTCTGACAGTGACTGAGGATCTGGCAGCTCTGGCAGTGACTGAGGATCTGGCAGCTCTGGCAGTGACTGAGGATCTGGCAGCTCTGGCAGTGACTGAGGATCTGGCAGCTCTGGCAGTGACTGAGGATCTGGCAGCTCTGGCAGTGACTGAGGATCTGGCAGCTTAGGCAGCAACAGCTCTGATGGTGGCAGCGGCTTTGGCAGCTCAGGTGGTGGTGGCCGTTCTGGTGGCTCAGGTGATGGCATTTCAGGAACTATAACAGGAACGGATTTGGAACAGGAAGCCATCTTGTGAGCTGGTGGCAGATTGGCGCTTACCCATGCGTGAGCTGGAGGGTTGGTGACGGCCATCTTGTGAGCTGGAGGACTGGATGCGGCCATCTTGTGAACTGGAGGACTGGAAGTGGCCATTTTGTTGACTGGAGGACTAGAGGTGGCCATCTTGTTAGCTGGAGGACTGGAAGTAGCCATTTTGTGAGCTGGAGGACTGGAGGTGGCCATATTGTGAACTGGAGGACTGGAAGTGGCCATTTTGTGAGCTGGAGGACTGAAGGCGGCCATCTTGTGAACTGGAGAACTGGAAGCGGCCATTTTGTCAACTGAAGGACTGGAGACAGCCATCTTGTGAGCTGATGGACTGGAGGTGGTCATTTTGTAAATTGGAGAACTGAAGGCGGCCATCTTGTGAGCTGGGGAACTGGAGGCGGCCATTTTGTGAACTGGAAGACTGGAGGTTGCCATCTTGTGAGCTGGAGGACTAGAAGTGGCCATTTCGTGAGCTGAAGGACTGGAGGTGGCCATTTTGTGATATGGAGAACTGGCAGCAGCCATCTTGTTAGCTGGAGGTCTAGGCTGGTGAACAGGGGACAGGAGTATAGGAGATGCCAGCATAATTGTATTAATGGAGGGAACAGCAAGCCCCGTTGCCGGCGGGCCTTGCTGTCTATTGCCCCCCCCCCAAAAAAAAACATTTAGGGGTTTCCTCCTCCACTTCGCCAACAGTGAAGGGTGACCCAGACATTCTTAAAGCCAAATCAATATACTGTACTAATGTCTCATGGGGTCCGTGCAATCGCATTGTGGAGTATAATGGTTCAGACAGTCCACCGTGAAAAAAGATCAGGAGGCATACCTCACTCGCTGTTAGATGTGCCAGATCGATGAATTTCTCCACATACTCCTCAAGAGACTGTGCTTCCTGCCGAAGATGCATGATTGCAATACCCGCTGGATCCATGTTTGGGCCGAGTCTTCTGTAACCAGGGATAGACGCTGACAACAGGATGCAGATCCAAATGCAGGTATTTATTAAGGAATGGTCAGGCAAGCAAAGATCAATACAGGAGCAAACAGTCTTATGAGGGAAATCCAGAATCGTAGTCAATATAGCAGGCAGATGGTCACAAGGATGGCAGTAGACAGGGAGAAACAGATAAACAAGGCGAGGGTCCAAACACAGCAAGAACAAGACAAGGTAACGCTTAGAATTGTGACTGATAACAGGTAACAAGACTCGGCAACTGGAGAGAGTGTGTTTGCTGTTTATATGCTGTGTGTAATCAGTCTTTGACAATCCTCTGGTGGTGTGTGTGTGCAATCAGTGGAGATGAGGAACGTGTGTGTGAGCGGAGTGCATGTGTGGAGATGTAGTCCATTAGATGGTAGATTTGTAGTCCGTTGTGTTTGTGCATGTAAACCAGCGATCTAAGGGGAGAAGATTGCTGGTGATCGTGACATCTGTTTTGTGCCTCTTCAGCACCAATGCATTGTTCATTTGCAAAATGCATCAGCCTGTCTGGCGTGAACACATCCTTTTGTGTTTTAAGAAACATCAAAGCAGTGATTAAATCACCGAGCACTGTTTGAGAATGAAAGCAATTATGCTTTTTTATTTATGCACATTCAGTACATTTATTTTTTTTATCCAATTGAAATCCTTAAATTGGGAAATACTGCATCATTGTGCTTTTTGTAGATTGTAGTCTTGTTGGCATCTTGAGATCTGAGCCATCTCATGTATCTAAATAATAGATATCAAACTGGATTCCTGGAGGGCCGCAGCTCTGCACAGTTTTTTTCCAACCCTAAATAAACACACCTGATCAAACTAATCAAGGTGTTCAAGACTACTAGAAAATATTATGCAGGTCTGAGTTGGAGGTGGTTTGAGACCTATGATCTAAATACATGACACATTGTAAGGGGTGTGTGGATTTATAGTGTGATGAAGTTAGCCAATCACAGCAGTGGCCATTTTGCTATTGTTTTGGCAGGATAATGCACCCCTTGAAAATTCCCAGAAAGCTTTTTTTGTTTTTAAAAGATGTCTAATAGATGTCTAATTGTCTTGGTTAAAACTAAATTTGTACTGTCAGTGAAAGTCTAATAAACGTCTAAGAATAAGCCAAAACTAGACTAGTCATCAAATAAACAGAAATGAATGACTACACATATAAAGTCTGTCGGTAACACTTTATAATAACAGTACATGAATAATGATGTATTAATATGTAAACTAAACATTACTTTATTATGAATTAATGATGAGTTAATGTATGCACTAATCATGAACTAACTTGAACTACAACATGAGTCACAGGAGTTCATGTGTGAATTACGGCTACCTTAATTACTTGTTAGTACATGATTGTTTGTTAATTAATGTATTAATTACCACATTAGTTTATGCTTAATTTAACCATCATGAACTCATGATATGTTAATATATAATCATGTTGTGACTTTACTTGAAGGGGCACATCATCAGTAACCCATTCTTAACTACTCATGAACTCCTTATGCTCGTCCAACTAGTCAGTTTACACTGAATAACAATAGAAAAGTGTTCTGTCAACATCAGCATCAACAGGAGTTCATGAGTAGTTAAGGATGAGTTAATGATGATGTGCCCCTCCAAGTAAAGTCATGACATAATCATACATTAACAGCTCATGAGTTCACGTTGGTTACATTTAGCTTAAACTTAAATGTTAATTAACACATTAATTAACAACATGTACTAACAAGTAATTAAGGTAGTCGTTATTCACACATGAACTCATGTTGTAGTTCAAGTTAGTTCATGATTAGTGCATACCTTAACTAATCATTAATTCATAATAAAGTAATGTTTAGTTTGCACATTAATACATCATTATTCATGTACTGTTATTGTAAAGTGTTACCAGTCTGTCTAATCTGTCTATTTGATGACTAGTCTAGTTTGGGGCTATTCATGTCTATTAGAGTTTAGTGTTTTTAGCCTTGTTTTGGCCAAGTTGTCTACATTTAGATGTCTATTAAACACAAAATTGTTTTCTGGGTTTGTATTTAGTTTTACTATTAAAATGAAGGTGGAAAAAGGTAATTTTTACATAAAAGTGAACTTGTTTTCAGTGGCTGCATTCAAAGGCCTCTTTAAAACCTTATGAAAATATGTTTTCTAAGCAAAGGAATAATCTAAAAATAACAATAAAAGCAGATCTAGGAAGTTGATGTCAAGAAGATATCCATGTCCTGTGTGAATCTCTTATTATTATAAAACGATGCACATTAACCTGGCGAATGCAAATGGAGAGCTGGACCTCATCAGACAAGGTCAGCAATGACTAACCGCTGGCAGTAATGAGTGCTCGAACAATCTTCAAGAGGATTGCTGAGGAAAGACTTTGACAAAAGTTTTGGCTTCACACAAATTTGTAACATCTCTTTTATGAATTATTAATTTTCTTTGACGGTTGACTCTAGTAAAGCTTGAAAGTGCATCCTCATGTGACAATGCATGAATACATGAATCACTGCAACTTTCCAACTACTCTGAATTTAGTCCTGATGAAATATGATATTTTCCTGCAGGGATGAATATAACTTTAGTCCTGTACGTGTGTTTCTTTGTACACACCAGTTTTCCTTTGGAAAAATACAATTTGCCAAGAAGTGTTCTGTACATGCTCGCCATATATATTAGCTCTGCTCGACTGATTGTAATCTCTCTTTATGTAAAAATAAACTGTGTGATTTGAAAAAAGGAGAGTGAATGTTAAGCTTTGGTTGGTAGCAGAAGATTTCCTCATCCGACTACACAAATACTTACCTGAAGTTATTAAAATGCAGGAGAACAGGTAGCATAAAGGGCTTGCTTATGTTGCAGTCTGCTCATGTCACTTCTGATAAAAGGGTCTGGTGAATCAATACATGTAAATTGTAATGGAAAGCGAATGGCCATCATTACTCAACTGCAGGTAATTCTGTTTGGAGTGCTTCCTGTGTTTTATTGGAATCATGTAAGTGATTGCTCTTTAGCTGTGCACATGATTTGCTTTCAACAATGAAAAATGTCTGTTAGCATGAACTAGACACGTCAGTTAAAACTCCTTATTTCAGAAAAAGTATCTGTAATTTTATACTTGATTGCTGTGCATTCAAATGGTGACCGATGCATTAACAATCTGACAACAATTAATAGCGAGTGCATTGTTAGCGAGCCGTTATGTGATTTACTGACATGCATTTTCAGCAATAATGTAACAGCAAGCTGCTATTATTATTTGACATTTTCTTCATTTTATGCAAAGCCCTTTTAGTACATTAATTGCAAGAGCAGTCTGTCTGAGCTAAGCCAGGTTTACATCTCTTGTTACAGGATAAAGTTTTAACTGTTCACTTCAAGAGTATTAACTATTATAAACTCCAAGAGATCATAACAGTAGTTATCTGTCTGTGGCACGCACACTGTGCTGGAACATATTTGATGAAAGCAGAATTCATGTTTAATCTTTAATTTGGCAAGATAATTATTGTGTATTGCATGGGTAATACTTACAAGTAGGGATTTAGTTTCACTTTGTAAATGGTTAGTGCTCCATCTAGTGGTGACCTTAAGTTATAGCAAGCTAGGTCCTGCTGTTCACTTGAATCAGGAAGTGAAGTGCTGCAAGCACACGGCGTGACTACGGTGATCAGTAATCGTCATTTTTTTCTGTAATCTTAATCCTTGCAACAGCATCGCTTGTAAGTACTTTTTTGATTGTATAAGGTGTTCATTATACTTGTATGTTATGTGAATCATTGAGTTTAAGAATGACTCTTGGCTTATTGGTAGAGCTAATACATTAGCCACAATCTTCTTTAGCTATATATTCCAGTATTTTGTATTTACATAAGAAAAGATATACTTTACTACAAAGCACTCTGTAATTTTATGCAAATGCTATGCTTCTGGAGTTTTGTTAACTTCTGGACATATTATTTATGTAGCCTATTGTTTTTTTTCGTAGTTTCACTCCATACCCAAGACCATTAAACCTGTTGGCAAACAAGCTTCTTGTCTTCAGAGTCGTGTGAGGGAAGGGAGTTTATCTAACTGTCAAAACAATCACTAAGGGACAGTATGTTAAGGACAGTACAGTGAAAAGCGGCTGCAAGAAAAGAGTACAGCAGCAGTTATGAAGACTCAAGTAAATTGAAACGAGTATCGAGTGCACAATGGAGTCTACACACTCATATAAAACCAGATCTTATGCATCTTGTTCAAGATCGAGCAGCTCTTCTACAAGCGCTGCAGCTGCTATGGCTAGAGCAAAGCCGGAAGCAGCCAAAGCACGTTTGAAGTTTGCTGATGAAAAAGAAAAAATAAAGGTGGAGAAAGATTGATAAAAATTGATAAAATGGCTTTAGAGAGAGAAACTGCTGCAGCTGTAGCTAAAGCAGAAGTTTTAGAAGCAGCAGCTAACACCAGTGTTCATAGTAAACATGAGCCTCAACTGGAAACCACTCCTGCTGATGTTATGCAGCAAACAAGTGAATACATTGAACAGATACATCTACATGCAGCTACAGAATCTGCATCAAAACCAGAACCACTCCCTTCAGCAGAGACAGTAAAGCCTCACACAGAATCACTAGTTACAAATTCTGTTCAAGGTACACGTCTCAAGACAGAGAGTTGCTCAGACGATGCTGAATTCTATCACATGCAATTAAGGAGAGATTCTGTTCAACCATCACAGTTTACACCAAGCAGGTATCATGTCTATGATGACCCAACAGATAGCGGAGTACGCAGATGGAGGGCACATTTCTAACAAAGCCACATACCCCCTGTCTCAACGACAAGTCAAATGCCTCAGAATGTAAAAGACAAAACAGACATTTCAGACTTTGTCAGATATTTTGCTTGCAGTGAACTTGTTAATACTGGATTGATACAGTTCAATGATACAGAAAGCTTCAGAGCTTGGCAACGATCTTTCCAAAATCCAGTAAGTGGCCTGGATTTGACAGCCAGTAAGGAAATGGACTTGTTAGTCAAATGGTTAGGAAAGGAATCAGCTGAACATGCTAAACGCATGAGATCATTGCACATTAACCAACCACTGAAAGGCCTTGACATGATATGGACTAGACTGGAAGAATGTTATGGCGCACCAGAGGTCGAAAGAGCTCTGTTTAGACGCATTGAAAGTTTTCCAAGGATATCAAGCAGAGTGTAACACTTCCTCTATGTAGATGTTACTCTAAGGGGGTTCACAGAAATTCAATTTCAATCATACTGAAATGTCAAAACTTCACAAGCCTGTTTTTTCTCTCTTTTCCTCTTGTTTAATTTCTCCACAGGTAAACATAGCCCACACAAAGCAATCATTATATATAACTATGCAGTCTTTGAGATAAACAGTCTGTTAAATGAATTAGCTGGTGAGGTGAATTATATTTAGCTGGTATGAGTGCGATGCAATGATATCCACATTATGTTGATATTCAGTTAGCACATGTGAAAACCTCCTGGACAACAGGTCCTGTCTACATCAGAAATAAACATAGGGCAAATCACAACTAAACATTGAAAATACTGACAAACTTAAACATTCACATAAACATTCACTTAAACATCCAATACTCACATTTGAGCAGCAACAATAAATGTTCTCAAACAATCAGAACTGCAGTGGGTTGGTAGCCATAGAGGCCATGCTGTTCCCTCTACCAAACACACCTGACTTGCTCTATGGTGACCTGGAATATATCCAGTTGTCACTCCCCTCTAGCGCAGCCTAAAAGCTCTTAGTCAAATTGCAACCCCTGCCTTTGACACCATAAGGAACCAAAACAACAATATTTAAAAGCATGTAATGTTTGTTCGTTACATACTTCCCTCCCCGTGTTTTTTTTTTTTTTTTAAACATCTGCACCATGCCAAATTTTTAAATTTGTGTATGATAAGTGTCTACTTGCGCAAGATCTGATAACATAGTGACTTTGTAATTTACCGGTCCTAGCTTTTTCACAATCCTAGCTGGGCCTTTCCATTTTGGAGAGATTTTAGCCATGAATGCATCATCAGCTTTAGAGAGAGGGTGAGTTCGTACCCATACCAAATCTCCCTCCTCAAAATTCTGAGTTCTCCTCTTCATATTGTAATACTTCCTCTGCTTACTTTGCGCCTTTTCTACATTGTCTCTTACTATTTCATATAGAATTTTTTGTCGTTCTAGGGTATTATATGCTGGTTGGTTAGGATCTGGGGGATTGTGCAAGGCTCTTTGTAGGGGTCCCTTCAACTGTCGTCCCAGTGCTATCTCAGCAGCAGAATAACCAGTACTTTCATGCCAAGCAGTATTCAGAGCAAATCTGAACTCATATATCCACTGATCCCAGGTACGGTGGTTTTGTTCAACAAACATAGCAATCATAGTTTTCAAGTTTTGATTGACTCGTTCTGTAAGATTTGATTGAGGATGATAGGCGGTGGTGAGTTTTGGAGTTATTTGCCACTGTTTACATAACTGATCCAACAGGTTGGAGGTAAACTCCCTACCTCGGTCAGATACGATGAAGGCTGGGGTTCCCCATCTTGTGAATATTTCCTTTATGAGAATCCGTACAATGGTGTTAGACTTGGCAGTTCTCATTGGAAAAACCTCTATCCATTTAGTGAAATAGTCCACTATAACTTACTCATTTTGGCGTGAGCTCCATGGAAATGGCCCCATGATGTCCATTCCCTGCATATACCCAGGTTCTACTATGGGCACACTTTGTAGGTCACCTGCAGGTTTTAGGTTTGTAGGTTTGTACCGTTGACATTTCTCACAAATTTTGCAATGTTGCCAAACATCAGTACCTATGGACGGCCAATATGCAAATTCTAGCAGTCGCATAAGAGTTTTGAACCTACCTAAATGACAGCTTAAAGGACTGTCATGAGCATAAGACAAAGTTACCCCTCTCAATTTCTCAGGGATTACAACCTGTAGTTTTTGACCCTCCTTTGAATCTGGAATGCTTCTGAATAGAACCCCATTCTTGCAAATATAATGAGTCCTCTTCAGATCTGTGGTTCTCTGGCTTTTGGTTTTAACCAAGATCTCTTGGCATCCCGGATCCTTTTCCTGTTCACCAGCAATTTGTGATAAATCCAAAGGCAGATCACATGAGACAGAACTACAATTCCTTTTTGCTGGTGTGTGGAGTATTACAGCCTGTGAGTTCCCTTCCTCTCTCCTCGATAACACATCAGGCACTACGTTACACTGTCCTTTTCGGTATCTTACAGTAAAGTGGTATCCTTGTAGTCTAATTGTCCATCTTTCCAATCTAGATGAAGGTTTAGGATGTTGGAAAAGCCAGACTAAGGAAGCATGATCAGTGATTACCTTAAAAGGTCTACCTTCAAGGTAATGGTGCCACTTCTCAACTGCCCACACTACTGCCAGACACTCTTTCTCTGAGGTGGAATAGGACTTCTCAGCCCCTCTGAGCAACCGAGATGCATATGCAATAACTCTCTCTTGTCCATCCACTTCTTGAGTGAGCACGGCTCCTAAGCCCACATCACTCGCATCAGTCTGTACTTTAAAAGAAAGGTGAAATTTAGGTGTACACAACACAGGTGCTCTAGTGAGCTCCTCTTTGATAAGATCAAAGGCATGTTGACACTCCTCAGACCATCTTCACTTCACATCTTTCCTCTTCAAGAGGTGTAAGGGAGCTGTTTTGGAAGAGAAATCAGGAATAAATCGATGGTACCAAGCTGCCAGTCCTAAAAATCTTTGCCACTCCATCTGCTGAAACAGTATGGCCTAAGTAGTCAAGTGAAGCATGAATGAACTTACATTTTTTTAGGTTAAGGGTAAGACCAGCTTTGTGTAGGCTGTGAAACACTTGTTCAAGATGATTCATGTGAGTTTGGACATCGGGTGAGTATACAATAATGTCATCAATATAGACCATACAACATTTGTTTTTAAGGTCTCTGAGTACCTGTTCCATCAGTCGTTGGAAAGATGCAGCAGCATTTTTCAGGCCAAAGGGAAGACACGAAAATTCATATAGCCCCGAAGCAGTGACGAAAGCAGTCTTTTCCACACTTGCAGGATCCATTTCTAGCTGCCAGTATCCACTCTTTAAGTCCAACGTGCTGAACACCTTAGCTCCTTGCAGAGAGTCCAGAATATCTGTGATTTGAGGCATAGGATTAGCATCTAGAAAAGTTTTTGCATTAAGCCCTCGATAGTCAATGCATAATCTAGATCCCCCATCCTTTTTTCTCTACCACTACCACAGGTGAAGCCCATGGGGATGTAGAAGGTTTGATGATTTTTTGTTGAAGCAACTCCTGTATCTGTCCTTCAATAAAATCATTCTTGGCTTTAGAAACTCTATATGGTCTCTTTCTTAAATGTAAGTCGTTCGTGGTCTTAATCACATGCTTGATAAGGTCTGTACGGCCCAGTTTGTTGGTACATACTGATGGCCAATCACACATAAGAGCTTTCAAGTGACTCTTTACCTTGTTCGTAAAGTGTGAATTTTCCAAGGCTTGGTCAATCAGTTTCCACCTCTCATCGTGGTTTACCCCAACTTCTCCCTGTGCAGCATAAAACTTAACAGCAGCATGCTCATTTGTTTTATTAAAACATACAGGGTGACTAATGTTGACATCAGGTAGGTAGATATGTGAAACATTAAAATCGATGGTTACCGTAGCCTTTTTGAGAAAATCCAAGCCTAATATAACAGGAACAGCCAAACTGTCATCATCCATCACATAAAAGGGGACTTCATGCTTCACTCCATAAATTTCACATGCCCATAGTAATTTACCTAGAGTTTTCTGACTCTGTCCATTTGCAAGCATAAACGTTTGATCACTTCTAGTCAATTGCTCATCTTTTTTCTTCAATCTTTGCCACACCTTCTTCTGCAGCAAAGAAAAGGTACTTCCTGTATCAATTACAGCATTGAAGTATGAGTGATTCAAGATAACAGGAGCTTGCAGTACATTATCACACAAAGAAGGATCAATAAGCATGAGCCTATTTGGTTGTCCTTTCACCCCTGAAGATTTCTTCTTTTGATCCTCTTCTTTTCCTTGACTCCATCTTTTCCTACTTTCTAACCAATCCTTCTCTATTTGTGTACCGAGACGAACCAGATCATCAATAGTTTTTACTGTTCCTCTTAATAATGAAGCCAATCTAGGATTACAGTTTCTCAATGTTGCTTGTACCAATTCAGTTTCAGACATAGCAGGGTTTATTTTCAGTGACATTGCTCTATAGTTAAAAGCAAAGTCTCTTATACTTTCATTGACTTTTTGTTTGTAATCAGCCAATTTCTGAGCAGCCACTTCCTTGCGATCTTCATTCAAGAATGAAAAAAGGAATTTATCTTTGAATGAAAACCAATCTGTAATACTGCTCTTTTCAGCCCTCCACCAGCTCTTAGCTGTACCTTTAAGACTTACAGATAAAGCTGCTAACATCTCTTCGTAATGTAGAGGTCGAAGTTCATTGTATTCTTCAAACCGCTCAATGAAATCAAGAGGGTCTTCTGAATCTACATTTCCAAAAGTAGGCAATTCAAGTTTAATACTGGTTGGGAAGGATGATGGAGAAAGGTAAGGGCCTTGCTTTGTGGTGTCTTGAGTTGCATCATATCTAGAGGGTGTTTGAGATGTTTTGTGGGAAGTAACTATGCTGGAATGCATAGGGGTGGACATGATTGGTTTGATAGCCTTGAACTGTTGCTCTAGTTGTTTGTCTCTTCGCTTTAAGCAATTCACAATAGTCCTGCTCAAATCCTCTTCTTTGGCATAGCATTTTTGCAGAACACGATCTAACTCCCTTTGTACATAGTAGTTAATCCTATCTTCACATGCTGCTAATTTGGTGTTCAGTGTTTCAGAGGTGACAAAACTGCTGACTGAATTGTCAATGACTGTTCATCATTCTCAAACTGTAATTGATCATCATGAAAGTCAAGAGGTGGAGGTGGTGATGGCAAGTCATCAAATTTACTAATGTCATCCTGTCTCTGCTGTGGAGGTTCATCTTTACTTTCTTTTTCTTCTTCTGAATCTAGGTACAATTCACTAAATGTATCTATAAGATTAGCTACTGGATCTCTGAGATGAGTGAAGGCTTCATCTGAATAATCTACACTAGCTGCTCTATCCTCCATTGTAAATCTGTATTTTTTGCTTATGAAGAATTTCAGTATCAGTGAAATTTATCTATATAGATATCTATTTTTTATAATTCAAAGGACTCCGCAAAACACAATTTACGAAGGCCCCACGTTGGGCGCCATCTGTAACACTTCCTCTATGTAGATGTTACTCTAAGGGGGTTCACAGAAATTCAATTTCAATCATACTGAAATGTCAAAACTTCACAAGCCTGTTTTTTCTCTCTTTTCCTCTTGTTTAATTTCTCCACAGGTAAACATAGCCCACACAAAAGCAATCATTATATACAACTATGCAGTCTTTGAGATAAACAGTCTGTTAAATGAATTAGCTGGTAAGGTGAATGATATTTAGCTGGTTTGAGTGCGATGCAATGATATCCACATTATGTTGATATTCAGTTAGCACATGTGAAAACCTCCTGGACAACAGGTCCTGTCTACATCAGAAATAAACATAGGGCAAATCACAACTAAACATTGAAAATACTGACAAACTTAAACATTCACATAAACATTCACTTAAACATCCAATACTCACATTTGAGCAGCAACAATAAATGTCTCAACAATCAGAACTGCAGTGGGTTGGTAGCCATAGAGGCCATGCTGTTCCCTCTACCAAACACACCTGACTTGCTCTATGGTGACCTGGAATATATCCAGTTGTCACTCCCCTCTAGCGCAGCCTAATGGCTCTTAGTCAAATTGCAACCCCTGCCTTTGACACCATAAGGAACCAAAACAATAATATTTAAAAGCATGTAATGTTTGTTTGTTACAAGAGATTACTCAAAGCTACATTAATTAAGTGATCTTCTCATGGAAATAGAGGCAGCAAAGGCTGATGGATACCTTGCAGGTTTAACATTTACAAAAGGACACAGCAAAAGGCATCAATCCGATAATTCAAAAGTTGCCATTTAATCTTCAAGAAAAGTGGCTGTCACATGGAGTTGGTTATAAAGAGAGGCATGATGTCTCTTTCCCCCCTTTTGAGGTCTTGGTTGACTTCATAAGTCACCAAGCAAGAATCAGGATTGACCCAGGTTTCAACTTCTTTACTCAAACAGATTCAATTTACAAAACAGAAAAAACTAGCTGGAAGCTAAACAAATCAAGAGAAGTCTCAGTTAATAAGATTAGTGTGTCTACCCCTGTACATTTAGACACAGAAAAAGATGAAAAGAAATCTGGGAATGCAGAGAGACTCTGTCCCATTCACAAAAGACCTCACTTACTTAGGAATTGTCGTTCCTTCCGTGAGAAACCTTTAGAGGAACGTTATGCTTTTCTAAATGAAAAATGCATCTGTTTCAAGTGTTGCATAGCTACTATACACATTGCTTAGAACTGCAAATTTGTAGCTAAATGTTCTGAGTGTGGAAGTGAGAAGCATATTTCTGCACTGCACCCTGGTCCAGTTCACAAAGCACAAGAAACTGTATCCTTACCGCTGCATGGCGGGGAGGAGGTTTCTACATCACTAGAAGAAGTGGAGACTCATTGCACAGAGGTTTGCAAAGGTGACCTTAGCAACAAGTCATGCTCAAAAATCAGTTTGGCAAAAGTGTATGCCAAAGGTCAACCTGAAAAAGCAATGAAAGTCTATGTGATCCTCGATTAGCAAAGCAACAGGTCATTAGCTCGCTCTGAATTCTTTGATGCCTTCAAAGAAAATACCCCAGCTACTCCCTATACCCTGAGAACTTTTTCTGGAGTGACGGAAATCATTAGTCGAAAAGCATCAGGGTATCAAATGCAGTCTCTGGATGGAAAAGTAGTCATCCCTCTACCAAGTTTGCTTGAATGTAACAACATTCCTGACAATAGGGCAGAAATTCCCACACCAAGTGCTGCTATCCATCACCCTCATCTGAAGCCTATAGCGTCATTCATACCAGAATTGGAGCCAGACGTTCCAATCATGATGCTTCTGGGCCGTGACATCATCAGAGTTCATAAAGTGCGCAGTCAAGTAAATGGTCCTAATGATGCTCCCTATGCACAGAAACTCGACTTGGGATGGGTGATAGTTGGCAATGTTTCTCTAAATGGCATTCATAAGTCTACAGCTGTGAGTACCTTCTTCACTAACACAAAGGAACAACGTCCTTCTATCTTTGATCTCTGTCCTAATGTTTTTTGTGTGAAAGAGAGGAAAATTAATGAGCAGAAAAATGAAAATGGAATTTGTTCTATGGAACAACTTGTCTGCAATCACGAACATGATCAGTGTGGCAAGGACGTATTCAAGGTCACTTGTGATGACAATAAAGTGGCCCCATCTATCAATGACTTGACATTTCTCCATATTAAGGAACAAGGATTGAAGAGAGATGGAAACAACAGCTGGATAGCTCCGCTGCCTTTCAAAGTTCCAAGGTGCAGACTGCCCAACAACAAATGTCAAGCCTTGAAAAGGTTGTCGATCTTGAGACGTAATCTAGAGAGAAACCCACAAATGAAACAGCACTTTTTCACATTCATGGACAAAATCTTCGATAAAAATTATGCCGAAGAAGCTCCCCTGCTGTTAGAGAGAGAGGAATGCTGGTATTTACCACTCTTCGGGGTGTATCACCCTAAAAAAAACAGGAAACATAAGAGTGGTCTTTGATTCCAGTGCTCGATATAAGGATGTTTCATTGAATGATGTTCTGTTGTCTGGGCCAGATATGAACAACACCCTTGTAGGTATGCTCATATGATTTCGCAAGGACGCCATAGCTATAACAGCTGACATTGAACAAATGTTCTACGGTTTCTTAGTGAGAGAGGATGACCTTAACTTCCTAAGATTTCTTTGGTTTCATAATAATGACCCATCAGATGACATTGTAGAGTACCGAATGCGTGTCCATGTATTTGGGAACAGCCCTTCTCCTGCTGTTGCCATCTATTGTCTCAGACAGTCTGTGAAGGATGGTGACCCTGATGTGAGAAACTTTGTGAATCGTGACTTCTATGTAGATGACGGATTGAAGTCACTTCCGACAGAAAAGGCAGCAATAGATCTGCTCAAAAACACACAGAGAATTCTTGCTGGTTCCAATCTACGGCTTCATAAGATAGCCTCAAACAGCACAGAAGTTCTAAAGGCCTTCCCATCTCAAGATCATGCCAGTGAAATCAAAGACTTGGATCTTGGTTCTGACATGCTTCTGACACAGCGCAGTCTGAGATTGAACTGGAATCTGCGAACGGACACTTTTACTTTCAAAATTGACACACAAGCAAAACCCTTTACTCGCAGAGGTGTATTATCCACTGTCAATAGCATCTTTGATCCTCTTGGGTTTGTTTCCCCAGTAACAATTCAAGGTAAATTAATCATGAGAGAGCTAAACAATCAGAATGATGACTGGGATGCGCCCCTTCCCAAGTAAATGGAGGATAAGTGGGAAATGTGGCGACATTCACTGATTGATTTGAAAAATCTAAACATTCCAAGATGCTACACGAATATATCACCTTCTACAGCCACGCAAAGGGAGTTGTTCATCTTCTCTGATGCTTCAACAAAAGCAATAGCTGCAGTTGCTTACCTTAGAGTGACAGATTCGTTTGGAGTCAGTCAGCTCGGCTTTGTCATGGGTGAAAGCAAAACTGAGCCCAGAAAGAACAATTCCTCGTCTTGAGTTGTGTGCTGCAGTTTTGGCAGTGGAATTGGCAGAATTCATTACTTCAGAAATTAACATACAATTGGATGATATTGCTTACTTTACTGATAGTAAGGTAGTGCTAGGATATATACACAACGAATCACGACGTTTCTATGTATATGTCAGCAATAGAGTTCTTCGGATTCGCAAGTCTTCCCATCCAAGTCAGTGGAAGTATGTGTGCACAACAGAAAACCCAGCAGACATTGCAACAAGGTCTGTCACTGCTGCTCATCTTTAAAATTCTGATTGGCTTGGTGGACCAAAGTTTCTGCTAAACAACCCTTGCACACAAGAAAAGAGCAAATTTGAGCTTGTAAATCCTTCTTCCGATGCAGAGCTACATCCTGAAGTCTTCACACTGAGTACTGCATTGATGCATAAGAGTCTTGGAGCACAACGTTTTTCCAGGTTCTCTACCTGGAAATCCAGCATTCATGGCACAGCACGTCTTCTTCATATAGCGCGGCAATTCCATAAAGGTTCTGCAACACAGACATCAGGCTGCAAGGGCTGGCATTACTGTCTTAATGCACCTACAGTAGAGGAACTGTCTTGTGCTGAAAGAATTATCATTGAATCAGTGCAACAGGAGACGTATGCTCAAGAGTATAAGAGCTTGGAAAATGGAAATGAGCTCTCTAAGCAAAGCTCCCTCAAAGTCTTAGACCCCTTCATCGATGTAGATGGTCTGCTAAGAGTGGGAGGGTCGTTTAACAGGAGCACAGATTGAGCGTGATGTAAAAAATCCCCTTATCATCCCTGGCAAACATCACATTGCAACACTTTTGATTAAACATCACCACGAGAGAGTGCAACACCAGGGACGTCACTATACAGAGGGTGCAGTGCGCGCTGCTGGCTACTGGATAGTGGGTGGAAAGAGGAAAGTTTGCAATGTCATTCACAAATGTGTCACTTGCCGAAAACTCAGAGCAACACCACAGACTCAAAAGATGTCTGATCTGCCAGCAGATCGTGTGTCCATGCATCCTCCATTTACAAATGTGGGACTAGATGTCTTCGGGCCATGGGATGTGGTGGCGCGACGAACCAGAGGTGGTCAGGCACAAAGCAAAAGGTGGGCAGTGATATTTACCTGTCAAAGCGTAAGAGCTGTACACATTGAGCTTATAGAATCTTTAGATACATCTAGTTTCATTAATGCCTTGCGGCGTTTTCTTGCTATCCGAGGACCTGTGAAACTCATTCACTCAGACAGAGGAACAAATTTTGTTAGAGCTTGCAGAGAGCTCAACATCTTCTCCAGAGGTGGAAAGTAACATTTTACATTTACTCACGTTACTGTAATTAAGTAGTTTTTTTGAGAATTTGTACTTTTTAGAGTAGTGTTTAAAATCTGTAATTTTACTTTTACTTAAGTATGATTTGCCTAAAGTATTGTACTTCGCTACATTTTAAATCATATCCGTTACTGAGTAAAAAATAAATATATAAAGAAATGCAACGGAAAAAGAATAAGGAAATCATGCCCGGACGCCACGTCACTGCTGCAGCAGCGTGAGAAAAATCAGCGGTAAACTTGTCTATTTACTTTTGCTGGAGTTGGATTTATCGCCGGAGTTTAGGAGGTTTATCAGCATAATGCCTGTCAACTCCAGCAATGACAAGGTAAGCTACTGTATATGACTCATTATTAATTTTACACTTCACTGCACTTGATCCGCGATATAAAGATCATTACTATGCGGAAATAAAGCAGCGCGAACATAATATGATTCAGACCGTGGTGAGTGCGGGGAGACTTTTTTTTCCCATCGCAGAAAAAAAGCTGAAGCAGCGTGTGCGCAGCGCATAGCGTAGAAGCAACTCGCAGGCGTTTGCCTACCGAGTGCATCAGCAGCGCGCACCTTATTTCTGTCTGTTCTAGTTACCTATCTATCTTTCTATTTTTCTTTTCATCTGCACCAGGGCCCGCGGTAACTTTATCACATGTTGTTTAGTGTTTCCTTAACCTGCAACTCTTTAATTTAAAAATTATATATATCACGAAGAACTGTATGCTTCTCAAGCTTTATGAGAAGTGTCATTTATGTCTTTTCAGGTGCACTCAGAGGATAATCACCTGTTATATCATGTCATTTAGTTTTTATTGTCAGCATGATGTAGGCCTTTGTAATAATATTTATACAATATAGTTATAATGACATGTTTACATGATCAAACTAGTGTGCAGCTTAAGCAAAACCAATACTAAAACGATTTTAAATTTGCTTGTTTTTGTAGTTTGGGCCAAAACAAATGTTTGTTGCATTTTTAATAGTTTAAGTTCATTTGATCGACTATATAAAAATCAGTGGATATTATCAGGTGAACTCCAATGTGTAACATCCCCAGCTCGTTCCCACTCACCCAAGCTGCTGAATCATCTCAAGAATGATCAGTGGAAACAGAATGTACCTGAGCTCAATTTAGAGCTTCACGCCAAAGGCTGTGAATACTTCCAGTCAGCAGGTATCTTTATATCCCTACTGACAAAGGTGCCAATCTTTTTTAAGGTAGTGCTACGTTTTGCTCTTGTTTCACCTTTTATGGAGTTCTGTTGGTACTGAACAAAACACTAAATCAACTCTAGTAATGTTCCCATGTAGATAACCAGTCACTATCTGCATAAAAATATCAGCATAATTTCCAAAAGTTGATGCATTTACAGGTTTTTCTATTGCTCTTACTAAGGCCATCCCATCAATGATGGTGCATGTGCTCACAACAGATGGACTTAGCTCTGTCTCCTTTACACCAGCTTGTAGTATGTGATTTCACAAGTAGCTTGTACATGTGATTTTACAGGTTTTTTTATTTTTAATAAATTTGCAACTATTTAAAAAACACTTTTTTTCACATTGTCAATATGGGGTATTGTGTGTAGAATTTTGAGGAAATAAATAATTTAATCCATTTTGGAATAAGGCTGTAACATAAAAAAATGTGGAAAAAGTGAAGCACTATGAATATATATTTAAAATAAAATACAGTATGTCAAATGATCAGATCTCTGTGTGGAGCACTGGCTGTTGTCAGACTCCTTTTGCAAACAAAAATCTCTCAGAATAATTACAATTAATACCAAAATGTATTTGATAACATAGACATACTATTGAAAATTCATACTTTAATTCATAAGAGTCATACTTCTGTGGTTATTTTGGTTAAAGTAACCTAAAAGTAATACAAAAGTAGCGTAATACATTGCTGAGATATTAATATTGTAATGTAACTAATTACAAAAAAGAAATGACAGTAACTTTGAATATATATTGTATTACATTTTGGAAGTAACTTACCCAACTGTGTTCGTAACATTGCTAATGTTCGTTAGCACAAAGATTAGATATTAACAGGGACTTGGAGCAAATTGTTTATGCACAATGGGCTCTACGCATCGTTAGAGTTTTAAAGCCAACGATTAACTTCCGTTGAAAGCTTAATGTGACTTTTGAATTTCACAAGGTTGTTTTTACAGCATCAATGTTGTAATGTAGTTACAATACATTCAGTTAAATAGACTTAAGCATTCATTTAGTTGTTCAAGTTTAAAATTAGATGAAAGATGGTGTAACCACTAGCGCCGTCAGTCAAGAGTGTCTGGATGCAGACATGATGAAGTCTCAGACCGGTGCAATCTCAGCCGCACATGCGCATTCAGAGTGATGCAATCTCAGCCGCTCATGCGCGTTTGAACACGTGTATTCTCGTGCACGCGCACGTTGCGGCGGGTCAAAGACAGAAATACGCCAAAATACGGTTTACAAACTAAAGGTACGACAGACAAAAGAAATACCTATGTCTCTACACCTGATCTACACACATAATTATGTCACGAGGTAGCCTGTAAACTCCTATTATAAAAAGATTTGGGTCACGGCCAGGATTTTATTTAAAATAATAGCTGATAGGCATTTCTAATATTGTCTTAATAACTTCATTACTTCACACGTCTAAAATGTGTTTATATTGGCAAAATGCATGACTAATTAATGTTAATGCACTACTAAATAAAACATTTCTACACATTCCTCCCACATAAAACACATTTATATAGACACGTTATAGTGCTTTACCATTCAGTAGTACAGTAACATGTCATTTATATTACAGTATTTAAAACTTTTATGTTAACACATGCTACAGCTAAAAAATATTTTACTTGACTTAGGTTTATTAACTACATTGAAATTAAAAAAAACATTTATATTTCTTCATCACAAAATAAACAGACATATAAAACTGTATGACTTATTAAATGATTACCAAGGACCTGTTTATATTCCTTTATTGCAGAAAGAAAAACACAATAAATGTATTTCATTCATTTTCTTTTCGGCTTAGTCCCTTTATTATTCTGGGGTCACCACAGTGGAATGAACCGCCAACTTATCCAGCATATGTTTTACGCAGCGGGTGCCCTTCCAGCTGCAACCCATCTCTGGGAAACATTCACTACGGATAATTTAGCTTACCCAATTTACCTGTACCGCATGTCTTTGGACTGTGGGGGAAACCGGAGCACCCAGAGGAAACCCACAGGAACGCAGGGAGAACATGCAAACTCCACACAGAAACGCCAACTGACCCAGCCGAGGCTCGAACCAACGACCTTCTTGCTGTGAGGCGACAGCACTACCTACTGCACCACCGCGTCACCATAAATATATTTAAAACTTTCAAACAAAGAATTATATTTATAATGATTTCTAATCACAGTGCAGTGGGTGTAGCATGTTTGCCTCACAGCAAGAAGGTCGCTGGTTCAAGCCTCGGCTGGGTCAGTTGGCATTACTGTGTGGAGTTTGTATGTTCTTCCCGTGTTGGCGTGGATTTCCTCCGGGTGCTTTGGTTTCCCCCACAGTCCAAAGACATGAAGTACAGGTGAATTGGGTAAGCTAAATTGTCCGTAGTGAATGAGATGGGTTGCAGCTGGAAGGGCATCCGCTGCGTAAAACATATGCTGGATAAGTTGGCGGTTCATTCCTCTGTGGCGACCCCAGATTAATAAAGGGACTAAACCGAATGATTTATAATGCTTCTGTCACAATAAATGCTAATATGTTTCCAAAACACACAACAGTTGGTGATTGATGACTTTCGTGAATTAATATCTGCAGTCAGACTGGGGTGCGTTTCCCAAAACCATATTTAGCCAACTAAGGTCGCAAGTTCCGTCGTTACAAAGATAGTTTGTTGATTTGCCGTTTCCCAAATCTATCGCTCCAACGAACATTCACAAACTGCGTCGCAAAGTCGAGCACTTGAAACGACACCTGTGGAGCTGTAGTTAGAAACATAGTTCCTGGCTGTGTTCTATTCCCACTTATCCCCCTATGCACTATTCATTTAGAACATTCTAACATTAAAAGTTGGAATTATTAAAAGTAAAAAAGCATTAAGGTCAGCTCTCTTAGGTGTAATTTGCTTTCAAAGTATTTTTACAGTTCAGTTTTAGCGATCTTCATGTTTACAATTGTGCTCCCTTTGCAGTGCACTTTGAAAACATTGATATCATTTTGAACACAGCCTCATGGCGAAAGCTATAGGTATATTTAAAAGCGGAAATTATGTTACAGTACGTCTCCAAAGCTTGTGAAAATAAAAAACATAGCATACGTTAATTCTTTTATTTTATAGTGGGTTATTTATTAAATATCTGTACTGTATATGACATGGGCCTGCTGGTTAGAACTTTCTGCTGTGGTTTGCATGTCAAATTGTAAAAAGAGACATTTAATTTTTTTTTAAATAAACAAAATCCTACTTAATAATAATAATCATAATCATCATCATCATTAATATTATTATTAAAGTAAATATATTTATAATAAATAGCCTCACTATTTATTTATTTATATGATTTATATATGATATTAGAATAGTGTTAGCTTTTGTAAGTGATTTTATGTTTTAGAATAGAATAATGTTCAACTTCTCAATAATATTAGTAAAGCAAACACAGGCCCTATATGTGCCATTTACATATATTTCAATTAATATAAAAAGCGAGTGCATGTTTTTACCAAAACTAATATTGGATTTTATTTCAAATGCGTGTGCGTGTAAAACAATATAATTTGCACAAAGAAATGATGGGGTTGTTCTCTAAAGAAGTTACTCCACCCCGTTTAGAGCATCATTATGGCCGTTTTACGTTATAACTAATGTGGTTCAAGCGATGGATCTGCGACAGAGAAACTACGGGTTTTGGGAAACACTCATCGTTCTTTCACCAAACGATGCATCTAACTATGATAGTTCAGCCACGAGTTACGTCGTTGCAGGGGCGTAGCAACCGGGGGGGGCGGGGGGGATATGTCCCCCTCACTTTTAGAGACAGACCATTTAGAAACAGATGATTAAGAATGTAAACGTTTGGATTTCATACAGCTGTCCACTCCGCCCCTGCGTCGTTGTTTCGGAAACGCACCCCAGTACAGATGCAGACGTCTGAGGAGTGCAGAAATGGACGTCTAAGGACTGTAGATGTGGACATCTGAGGAGTCAATGCAGATGTTTTACACCTGCTAAGACTGAGTGATCCACCTGTAAGGATAAATTGAAGAGACAGATGTAAAAATGGTTCTGATTCTTATATTTTTTGTATTCCACATATATCTTGTGTCCATTTATTTATTATTGCCTTTTGTTAACAACATTAAAATTACTTTACAACTGTTGTATGACAGTTCCTCTAACGATCCATTTATAAAATAATGTTAAGTAACACCTAAACAAATTATATAAAGCAGGTCACCTGCAAACTGCCCTGTTACTTTTCAAAACAACACCCCAAAACAGAGCTAGTAAAATATTCATGGTTTTCATTACTGTCTAAACAAATGAATTAAGATACCAAATTAACAAAAACTTGTTATATCAGATAAATGTTTATATATATATATATATATATATATATATATATATATATATATATATATATATATATATATATATATATATATATATATATATATATATATATATATATATATATATATATACACACACATGAATTTAACATGAACTGATGGTGAACAATGATTTTTACGTAAGCTTTTTTTAATGTTAACATACTCTTAATAGAATATTTTAATGTATCCCGTTATATTAACAGCCTAATTAATGTTTACTTATATACACTTATGTACTTGTTTGTGGGTTAGATAACATGACCAAACAATAAACAACACGTTTATTCAATAATACTGAATCTTGGTTAATCTAAACTTATTAATATTGTAATATGTTAGTTACTGCATTAGTTAACATTCACAAATAATGAACAATGACCCAGATTCAGTGCTACACAATGTTCAACTTGCATGTTATTCATGTTTGTAGACTCATTACTAACACAATTTATCACTAACAAAGAATTAGTTAAGGGAATTTGGATTCTTTTAGTAAATTGTACACTACTTTAACATTAATATACTGTGTTACTAGCATTTGTAATTGTAAACTCTTTACTTGCATGGTTTATCAGTAACAAACCATCTGTTAATGGAATCAGAAACTTGATTGTGATGTGTACATCACTCCAACATTATGTGTTACTAACATTTGTAAACGCTTCACTGATATTAATTTCACAAAGTTCTTGTTCTTCATTTTTTTTTACATTTTTGCTTAAAAAATAAGTTTTCAAATCTGGCAATGTTCTCCCTGTTATGTAATGTAGTAAAGGATCTGAAAGAGATGTGTACATGGTTTTCACTGATTCGAGATCCAGTAAAATCATTAATCAGTGCTTTGTAATAAACTCATAGATGTTATTAACACATCAGTTATAATGTTGGGTTAGTGGTAAGTGAGCAAAGACTTTATAAATGTAACACATGTTGAAGTAGTATACATTTTACAATAAATTTCCTTATTCCCTTAACTAATGCTTTGCATGATCAATCATATTAATGAGTCTACAGACATGAATAACATGCCAGGACTGAACCTGAGTCATTGTTCATTATTTGTTCATGTTAACTGCATTAAGTAACACATGTATAAGTTTATGTTAACAACGATTTAGTATTACTGAGTAAATGTGCTGTTCATTGTTTAGTCATGTTATTTAACCAATTAACAAATACATTAGTCTATGTGAAAGTAAACATTAGCTAATTATGTTAAGCTGTTAATGTAAAGTGATACAGTACAACGAGAAATACTTTTTAACTAATGCATATGTTTATTAACCTTTAACAAAGATTAATCAACGCTCACGGTAAATTGTAAACTAATGTATGAACTGACGTTATCTAATGCAATCTTCCTGTCAATGTGTCGCTATTTAATCTTATGAATACATGTATTTACTGTCAACAAGCTAGCGGTCGCGCTAAACTGTTTACTTTATCTATACACATGGATGACATCGAGAGAGCTGTGTACAGGTTATATCGGGCACATATCACGATCGTTATTAATAACATTCACCTAATAATTAAAAACACCACTTGTAATAACATTGCGAAATTCGCGAATGGAATAAAAATACTTACAGTACGAGTGTCCGTACGTGAAGCATCTGTCTCACAGAGAGCGAAAGTGTGCCCGCGTGCGCATGTGCGGCTGAGTGCTGTCTGATTGCGCATGTCCGGCTGAGACTGCATCACTCTGAATGCGCATGTGCGGCTGAGATTGCACCGGTCTGAGATTGCATCGTGTCTGCAGCCAGACCCTTCTCCCGTCAGTAGCAACAGGCTAGCGCAGAAATTCCATTGAAAATACTGAGGTAAAGTCTAGATCGGATACGCGGTCGGCTGGATGTGTGCTATGCACATCAATATAGCAGCATTTTTTATGACACTGTATAACAATAGGCGACGCGGTGGCGCAGTAGGTAGTGCTGTCACCTCACAGCAAGAAGGTCGCTGGTTCGAGCCTCGGCTGTGTCAGTTGGCATTTCTGTGTGGAGTTTGCATGTTCTCCCCGTGTTGGCGTGGGTTTCCTCCAGGTGCTCCGGTTTCCCCCACATGTCCAAAGACATGCGGTACAGGTGAATTGGGTACGCTAACAATGGTCCGTAGTGTATGAGTGTGTATTAATTTCCCAGGGATGGGTTGCTGCTAGAAGGGCATTCGCTGCGTAAAACATATGCTGGATAAGTTGGCGCTTTATTCTGCTGTGGCGACCCCGGATTAATAAAGGGACTAACCCGAAAAGAAAATGAATGAATGAATGTATAACAATAATTAATATTTTTACAGTACTGTGATGGTTGGGTTTAGGGTTGGGGTGGGGGTAGGCTTTAAAAAATACAATTTATTGGGTAATTTAATAAATAGCATAAATAATACTCAATACAACTACTGTTTTTACGTTACTGTGATGGTTGGGTTGGGGGTAGACGTTAATAAAATACAACAAATGTGAAGTTTAATAAATAATATAAACAATTCCTCTTGGATCAAAAGTTCCTCTTGGATCAGAGCTGTGTCTGGCAATTTAACCCGGCGCATGCTTCTCATATGGGTGGGTCCTGTGAGAGGATGATTGGCCTTGCTAGAAGGATACTAGATGCTATGCTTCAACAGCTTGGACCTTCAGCATTAACACATGAGATGCTCTCCAGTCTTATGGCAGAAGTCACTGCAATAATAAATGCAAGGCCACTCGTTCCAGTGTCGTCTGTCGAATGATCCATTCATACTAACACCCAGTGCACTCTTAACGCAAAAGGTCACAATTGCTCCTGCCCTGGCTGTTGATCTGGGTAAAAATATTCATACCAGACAGTGGCGAAAGGTACAGCACTTGACACAAACCTTTTGGGAAAAATGGAAAAAGCAGTACTTAACCCCTTCAGACCTGAATTATGTTCCAAATTTCAGAAAAATGTAAAAGTATATTTTCACAGTTCTTGAGGCTCCCATTAATGAGATCAAATTATTATAAAAAAAAAAATTCATCACTCTTTAGGTGTATTTTTTTTTTTGTCCATTGTAGTGGACATCAGGTCCAAACAGTTGTACTTTCCTAACATTATACCATCATAAAATAAAAAAAAACCACACAAAAAAGTTAGTATACACTTGAAGTTTATTTTCAAGATCACAAACATCAACAATGTAACATTTTCACTTTAATTTCTTGGTTTTTATTTTTAGATTGCACATTGTTTATAACAAACTAAACATCTTTAGAATCAATCAATTCAGTCATGTTAGACATGCACCCATTTTCTCTTTTTATGTCACAAACTAAACAGTATAACATTTCAACTTAAATTTTAGGGGTTTTACTTCCTAAATTGCACATCTGTTTACGAACTGAACATCTTGCGATTAAATCAAGTGGTCATGTTAGAGTCATTTTCGGTGTGCCTCTTTGAAACAATTCTCAATTCACAAAGCAGTAGTGCACCTTGCACTTATCACAGAAGACATGTGTTTTTCCAGAACAACCTGGCAGTTTGCATCTTGTTGCTTCTTTTTTCCCATAATAATTTGGCATGTGGTCCACTATATCTTTTTGGACTTCAGGAACTGGCCGATGTTCCATTGCACCTCTTTTTTCTCTAGTTGCATTATGGGGAGTAGGGTCGGTACTGGTGGTGTCAGAATTGCTTGGTCTTCCTTGTTTTCTTGAAACATGCGGCTTCCCAGCACACACAAGCACTTCAGCCACATTCATTTTGAAATCAAGAAGATCCATGATTTTCCGTGGCTGAGTTCCCTTGCTTTCATGGTCTCTGCGATACTCAAGCCAACTGTTCACCACAGCAAAATCAAAGGCATGAGAAATCATGCGCAGTGGCCATTTGCGAGATCTGATATCAATCCTGTAAAGGCTGATTAGTTGATCAAGCTTGTCCACCCCTCCCATGGCCTTGTTGTATTTCTTCACAACCTCTGGACGCTTGACCTTCAGATACTGCTTCTCATTTTGATCCCACCTCTGAACTACATCTTCTTCTCCAACACCATCAAAGTTGGAAGCCAGCACAACAGAGCGATTATCAAACCACTTCACCAGAACAATCTTTCCATCTCTACTTCGAACTTGATCATGGTTTCCCAGCTCTTTCTTTGACATTTCCTTGTCTGTCTTTAGTGTAGGATTTGCAAAACGACAAATCCTTGCTGTTCCAGCAGCATGGATTTTCTTTTCTGCAAGAACTTCAAGGGCATTGTAAGTGGTGAAGTAATTGTCAAAATAGATCTTATGGTTGGGAGCCTTGATTCTCTGGCACAAGTGGGTGACAACAGAAGCTCCATGGCCTAAAACCTTTTTGCTCTGCTCAGAAAGCTCTGTTGTGGCACCTTGGTAGATGAGGAAATCATAAGCAAGCCCACTTTTGCCACAAAGGAAATACAACTTCACTCCCCATGGTGTAGGTTTCCCTTTGACATACTGGAGCACAGAGAGATTTCCCCTGAAAGGCACAATCTGCTCATCAACACAAAGCTCTTCCTCCAGTTGTAGCTGCAAACAGCGTTTCCTTATGTACTCATAGAGTGGTCTGACCTTAAAGAACACATCAGTGTCTTCCGGAGGCCTCTCATAGTTGTTCACAACATGTAGATTGGAGCGGAGTTGAAAAAAACGATCTCGAGACATGGTATCCTTGAAAATTCCAATATTGATTTTGGAAGACCAGTACATTCTCACTCTAGGAATACCAAGCACACCCATCGCCATATGTAGGCCAACAAGGACTTCAATCTCAGAAGCTGAGGCATGTTTGTAACCCTTGACTGCCTTTTGTTCCGCATATAGATTGGTCATTGTGCTCATCCGTTCAAACATCTCACTTGGAACATACTGCTTGAAGTAGCCATATGGTGTTAGTGGCTCAGGAGGGTCAGTGGAAGGACTTTCCCATGTAGTCTGTACTGGGGTAAAGGGGGTGTGACACCAATGAATATCACTTTTCTTTGTGACATTACAAAGTAATGGTTCTACATCTGCGTCATGATCTTCTCTGTTTTCTTGATCCTGACTTTCCTCTGCCTCAACCTCAATTTCTCCCCCTACCTCTGGTAACAGTGGCTCATCTCTGTCTTGCCCTGAAATTGTTAGCAGAAACTGCCCCTTACAAAACAACATAAATGTTTTATATTATAATTCATATTGATAGAATATTATAAAACCATATATGCAGATATATGGTATAGCAGTATTCAATTAATTGAGGAGCATTTAATTGTAACAAAAGCCTTAACTAATTAATTAACTAACTATCCCTAATCCTACACTTACCAACTGTTGGATATCTATCAACTGTATCTCCATCTTCCTCATCACTCAACATATTGTCCACATCTGAGATATTTCCATCTGCTATACATTCAAGGACTTCAAGAACTGTGTTCTCTGCATATGAAATTGTTTCAACAAAAAATTAGTGCATTGATATACATTTTGAATATAAAAAAGCTCAATCAGCATTGCTGGAGATTTAATTTTAATAACAGACCTTTGAACCCACTGTCCATCGTAATGGACAAACATATTTAAAAAAAATCCTGATCTAAAGCTTGCAATTCTACAATCGATTTGTAACTTTAATTAGTAAGTTAAATCCCTCTTTTTTACATACAATCTATGAAATATCTGCAAATATATCAATACATCTGAATAAAGCCATGTAAATGTGGCTTACTTCTGTGTTTGGAATGAAGTGCTGCCATGCTGCTTTTTAGTTCAGTGGATTTTTTTCAAATTACATCATGCAGAGCCTTACTGCCATTTGATTGGATGAAAAATGTCCACTCTCATGGACTGTAGGCTTAAAATTTGGTGAAATGCTCCGGAAGTGAAAAAAACATGGGATGTCATGTGATGTCCATTGTAATGGACGCAGGGTGAAGGGGTTTAATTTGGCAAGCTAATTATTGTGCATTGCATGGGTAATTCTTACAAGTAGTGATTTAGTTTCACTTTGTAAATGGTTAGTGCTCCATCTAGTGGTGACCTTAAGTTATGGCAAGCTAGGTCCTGCTGTTCACTTGAATCAGGAAGTGAAGTGCTGCAAGCACACGGCGTGACTACGGTGATCAGTAATCTTCATTTTTTTTCTGTAATCTTAATCCTTGCAACAGCATCGCTTGTAAGTACTTTTTTGATTGTATAAGGTGTTCATTATACTTGTATGTTATGTGAATCATTGAGTTTAAGAGTGACTCTTAGCTTATTGGTAGAGCTAATACATTAGCCACAGTCTCCTTTGGCTATTTATTCCAGTATTTTGTATTTACATAAGAAAAGATATACTTTACTACAAAGCACTCTGTAATTTTATGCAAATGCTATGCTTCTGGAGTTTTGTTAACTTCTGGACATATTATTTATGTAGCCTATTGTTTTTTTTTTTTTTTTGTAGTTTCACTCCATACCCAAGACCATTAAACCTGTTGGCAAACAAGCTTGTTGTCTTCAGAGTCGTGTGAGGGAAGGCAGTTTATCTAACTGTCAAAACAATCACTAAGGGACAGTATGTTGAGGACAGTACACACAAAAATATCTGTACTCATTTGCACACACTCAAATGGTTCCAAATCTGTCCAAGTCCAAATCTCCACATAAAAATTCTTTATGTGGAATACAAAATAAGACAGTTTAAAAATATATATATATATATTTACTCTGCACTTTTCTACACAACTAAAATGATTGTAAAGACTCGAACCTGTCAAAAAAGCTGTTCATATTGTATGATTCTGTGCTGCATTACAAGACATCTAAAGCTGTACAACTGTGGTGTGAAAAGACTACATTGCAATTATATTGTTTGAAATAAATCTTGCCTTGAAATTCTGCTTGTCATAAATAGCTTTTGTGTTCCACTGGAGAAAGACACCCATACAAGTTCAGGAAGACATGAGAATGAGGATATTATTGTTTTGGGTGAACTCATTGTTTAGTGTTATTATGATCACTATATAGAGCCCATTTCTCAGTACTAAAGTTACTTTTTCCATATCTTTTCACACAGTGCATTCCATGACTTTTTTCTCTCCATGATGTCAAGACTGTTAAATTTGAGTGCAAAACCTAACATGTTACAAAGTCAGAAATAATTATCTACATTTCTTCTGTAGACTTTAAAAAAAATAAATGCACCTAAACACCTACAGGGGTGTAAGTTTTCCTGTTTCATGACAAGTTTTCATACTGTACACTCAAAAAAGTATGTTTCCATTTCAAACTACAGCACTTAAAATGAGCTGAAACAACACAACTCTTGAGGTTTTTTTTTTTTTGTTGTTGTTTCAAGAGTTTGTAATTGTTTTATGCTCAATCTGTTATGGTCAGTGTGTGGAGAAAGGAGCAAAGACTCAAATGCAGACTAAAAATAGGTTTATTAATTATAAAATAAAACAAATGCAACAAAAACTACCCCTAGGGGAAAAACATAACTGAAACATAAATAAAAAAACAAACTTGACTGTGCAGGGCTTACAGGGACCAGGGCAGACAGGGCAAGACATGATGAGGCAAGACTGAAAACAACATATGACGGACTGGCACAGTACAGCAGACATGAGGAGACTATAAAGTAGAAATAATTAACTGGCAGACAGATGAACATAATAAACTAATAATGGGTTAACAAGGAGGGTGGGACTAGACAATAGACAGGAGAGCACATGGTACAAAGACAACACAAACCATGTGCTTATGTAAAACAGGACTAGAACACGCAGCCAATGAGAGAACCCATTAACAGCTCATAACATTACATAAAACACAACACTTAAGCTGCGGTCACACTGGACTTTTCTCCCTATAGACTTCCATTCATACGCACGTGAATGCGTCAGACTGGAAACGCAAGCTCATGCATCAAGTTTCGCAGATCGCTGCATTGGAAAGTTCCAGCTTGGTGAACTGTGACCTGTGAAATCGCATCACTTGACTGCATGAGACCAACAAAGGATCGACCTCTCTGGACAGAAACTTAAAATATAGAGCAATCGCTGGCTTTATTTAATGTCGTAGCGCCGTACGACAGAATTTCACACGCTAAAACTCTAGTGTGAACGCAGCTTAAAGCACACGACCAACATTTAAACATGGCGCCACGTGCTGTACACTAGAGATCTGCGTGGGACAGATTTTTTAGTCCCGCTCCCTGTTGCTACTGCCAGGTTTTATTCCGTACCTGACCACTCCCACTGTATATTCAGCCTTTGTTTACCCGCTGTCCAACCTGCCCCAATTTTTCTACCCGACCCAATCGTTCCTGATAAATTTAGATCTGATTTCCAAAATCTCACATTAAAATTGGGTACTATCAAAAGAGAGATAACAGATAAAAAATGTAGGTTGTGCAAGGATTGTAGGCTAAATATCAGTTTTGCATGCCCCTTTGTGGTGAGACATGAGTGCCGCCTTAAACAGTGACGTGCAGTAAGGTTTGTGGCTGGTGAGGCACTGACTCTTTCAAAATGACCATTTTACACCAGAGTTACCGACCGCTACTGCATTTTATTCGGACATTTATTCCCGTGCCACAAAACATCTGGTCAGGTCCCACAGCACCCACTGTACAGCCACGGGAATGCAGACCTCTACTCTACACACCACTAAGACAAAACAAAACGCAAGACACAAGTACACGATAAATAAAACAACGTGCACTTCCAATCCCAGTGTCAACCGAAACTAAAACCAACTAGACTGGAATTCTGAGACCGAAAAACACCATGGCGCGAACAAAACACCAGGATGAAAGTGTGCATCTTGAGCATGCCTAGACCCTTGCGAACTTGTCAAGATGGCACTAATACAAAAGACGCAGACAGACAAGAACAGGATAAGAGTGCTTGACCTTAGAAAACTCGAGTCGAGCAAAACATACAAGACAAGACAGGACTAGTGTCTGGCCTCTAAAACAAAACAAGAATTAACAAAGCCAGAGTGGCAGAATCCTGACACAATCCAATTAAAAACTAATAAGTTAACTTAATTCCTTCCTGGACATTTTAATTAGCAGTTTTTAATTTTGATTATGAATGAAAAACAGTAAATATACATAAAGGTCCACTGAGTTTTACACCAAAAAAAGAAAAGTTACTTTAGCTTGTATAAACACAAAGAAACCAACATTATAATGATTAATTATAATTCCTTGGTACGGGATCTGCCTTTGTGTTTGTTGATTTCTTTATCTGAATCAAGCATCCAATGTCCCTCCATCTGTGCATTGGAAGTACTGAGCAAATAACTGCTTGCAGACAATGTTTGTAGAGAGTTTTTCTTAATAATTTAGTCACTTTTGCAAACACATACCATGGACTAATGAACCAGTTGTTTGTGCTTTGGCGTAATTGTGTTTGCTTGAGTCAAAGCCACTTTAAGCAGCTCAAATGTATTGAGTGAAACAGCTGAGGGGAAACTCTGCTGATCCGATTGAACTCATGATTATCTCGTCTTTCCCTCCAGTGTTTGAATGCCCAGTCAGAATCAGATGAGATTAAAGGAAGAATTAAAAATGGACGTCCTCCCTCATATATTTGGGTTGCTCGCTGTAGATCAGAGCATATAAGAGCTTCACTCTCTTTAAACGGAAGTAGCAAAAGTTAAGAATTTCTGTTGGGCGCATCAATTTATTTTTTGACATTTCTCTTTCACTGCTGGCCGAGTAACCTACTAGGCAGGCACATGATATAGCCGTCAATTTCTAAAGAAGAATAGAACTGAAAAGGCTTTTTATAAATCACCCTTATGCTTTGTCTACATGTTTTTGTGCAGAACTCTATTCTTCCTGTCGCACATGCAAGCCACACAGAAAGATTTCATTACATGAAAATTGCTCTCATTTTCCCTACTTGTATTATGATTTTGTCAGGATCTCCATTCTGCACAAATGTCAGCTACAACATTTGGCTTCTAAATTATCTTGCAAAGGTTATTTTGCTGGGTGACATTCATTATTTTAACACACGCACACCACCGACAGAGGACATCAAAAATACAGGCTACCTGAAACCTGCTAAAGCTCCCACAATAACCAGAGCTTGCATTTGCTTGTTCATTATTTGGGAGGCAATGCTGAGCTAAATCATGCTTTTTCTAAACTTACAACACATCTACATTCAGGGCAGTTTAGCTCTAGTGAGAGTAGCAAACTATGGCCAACGAGATTAAATAATCTATTTTTAACCTAATGAACAGATATCGAATGATTGACAATGCTAAAAATGAGGAACAGCCATAAATACATTGTATAGGTTAAAATAGTCTTTATTTTTTATGTGTCTAATCCTGTTTTATGTCTTCTGAATGACAATTCTAACTTCTCTATAAGTAAACTAAAGAAGAGAATGTTGTTTGCTGGTTTTACAGCTGCAAAGAAGGCAATAGTACAGTGCCCGAGGGAGCTTAACGCGCTGCAATTTAAGAAAACATATGCAATTACAAAAAACACTAGCAAATTAAGAAACGATCTTCATCAGTTTGATAGCGCGTGTTGCAAATTCTCACAACACAAACAACTGATGAAATGTACTGCATTTATTAAACGCGCCACAAACTATTAAAATCATCAGTTTATTTAGGCTAATAATTTACGTAAGACAATGGAATTGTGTAATCAGGATATTAAAATAAACAAAAAAAACCTCACTTTTAAAAGACCACCAATCACTTCGAGAGGGGTCTGGATGCAGACCTGGTGCAGTGCAATCTGAGCTGCATCCAATGCTTTTTAATGGGCTCACCTAACCCCACCCCTAACCCTACCCCCCACAGTGATGTCACTCGCTCCATTTGAGTGCATTGTGTCTGACATTGCATCGCTGAGTGATGCAATCTCAGCTTGCATCATAAAGGTTGCATCCAGATACTATTGATCACTTCACTGAGCAACAGTCACGGCATAATAACACATCTATATCTCAGCATGATCTGTTTTTGGGTCCCCCAAATGAAACATTTCTGTTGTGTTACGTGGATTTTTACAAGTGTTGTGACAAAAGGCAGCGCGTTTAGCTCTCTCGGCCACTGTACAAATATACAAAACTGGTTACTCCGCACGTGTGCAAAAACATTTTGGATTCATAGCCTCCTTAAAATAGTGACTTGTGAAGGTACAATAGCACACATTAATAAGGCTAAACCTAGTACCACTGAAGCATGGCAATGTTTTTCTTCCAACATTTTAGACTATATAAAGGAATGACCATAAAGTTTTTTTTTCTTCTTTCATATTGAAAAATCTTTGATATGTCTGTTGCTGTCCCTTCCCTGTTTGTTTGTTTGTTTGTTTGTTTGTTTGTTTGTTTGTTTGTTTGTTTGTTTGTTTGTTTGTTTGAATGTCTGTTATTTTGTTAATCTAAAGACAATAAAACGTTGATCACAAAAAGAATTGTCGTTATTTTTGGCCAAAAATCATTCAAATATTAATTAAAGATCATGATCCATAAAGTTATTTTGTACATTTGCTACTGTAAATATATCAAACCCCAATCTTTGATTAGTAACGTGCATTGGTAGGCACTTTAGACAACTAGACAGCTTTAATGTTGATTTTCTGTATTTTGATCAATGCAAAGCTTATTTATTTTACTTTCAGCCAAAGTATGAATGTACATTTTTAACTAATTTGCTCTTATGACTGGTTTGTGGTCCAAGATTATGTATGTAATTCATTAACGATGGTTGTTAATTATAAATATTGCATTTATTCATTAAAAATATATTAATTTATTCAAGGTGTCACCCTTGACTATAGGGTAGAGAGGGGCAGTTAGTAGAATGTACAAATACTGTAAATACTTAACTTTAGTTACACTTTACTTGACTGTTCACAGTAAACACTGTTTAATGTTTAAACATTGAAGTAACTTTGAAACAGCAGAGTATTGGTAGACTGTTAGGTTATGATTTGGATTAGTAGAATAAGCTGATGTATACTGTAAAAAAGCGATTCATTAGCTTTACTTAAAAAAGTTAGTAAACTAATTGTATTTAAAGTGATTAGTTGACTTTACTCAACTTAACCATTCAAAATAATAGTGGTTGTTTGGAAATGTCAGGGTGACGCAGTGGCGCAGTAGGTAGTGCTGACACCTTACAGCAAGAAGGTCGCTGGTTCGAGCCTCGACTGGGTCATTTGGCATTTCTGTGTGGAGTTTGCATGTTCTCCCTGCGTTCGCGTGGGTTTCCTCCGGGTGCTCCGGTTTCCCACACAGTCCAAAGACATGCGGTACAGGTGAATTGGGTATGCTAAATTGTCCGTAGTGTATGAATGTCAATGAGTGTGTGTGGATGTTTCCCAGTGATGGGTTGTGGCTGGAAGGGCATCCGCTGGATAAGTTGGCGGTTCATTCCGCTGTGGCGACCCCAGATTAATAAAGGGACTAAGCTGAAAAGAAAATGAATGAATGAATGAATGAATGGAAATGTCAGAGAGAGGCAAATTTATTCATTGTATTTGGGACTGTTCAGCCTTTTTGGCACCAAAATATTCTGAGTAAATGGCTTGGAACATTAATACTACTGTCACCAAGGTTATGCTTACTGAGAGATAGGGAACAGATGTCAAATATTACAAAAAGAGAGTTCACAGTGATCATGGTGAGGTTTTCAGTGACACCCAGAGTCATCTTAAAACAGTGGAAAACTCCCAAAATTCCAGAGTTAAAAGAATGGGTTAATATAATGACTAAAACAGCTTTGTATGAACATTCACTTTACAACTTGCATAATAAGAAAAAAGCAGGGGTCCCTGTGTGTATCACCATGTGGGAAGACTTTTGGTCTTATGTGATGATGTCTTGTACTGTAACACAATTTAAAATTACTCACCAGGTTTTTTTGTACTTTTGTCCATAGTAAGAACTGAATACATCCTGGCTTTACATTTAGTAGACCTGCCAGTGATCATTTTTAATATGTGTTTGTATTATTTTGTCATGTACCAGAAGAAAACAATAAAAAATTAATAATAAAAAAATAAACAACCATTCAAAGTTAAAATGGATTTACACACTTTTTAAACTAAATTCCATGTGATGCTTTTAAGGCAGTGGGTTTACTCACTTTTTACAGAGTAGTTACTTAATGATCTGTTGGCAGACATGCAGACAGTCTACTAATACTCTAATGACTACTATGAAGTTAAAAAGGTACTTACAGTTAAAAGAAGTTATAAAGTGTAAAGACTAATCAGAGTAAAGTGTTACCTAAAGTTTTGCCCAGACTCTTCTGTCTGTTAAATAAGTTGATTGAGATTGTGATGTGTCAGCCCATCTGGAAGTATCAAGGGTGTATTTAAAAGTTAGTCAATATGCTACATTTTCACACGGATGGTCTAATTTGGGTGACAATCAGGATTATAATCAGATAATAATCAGAAGTGACACGTCTGAAGGTTCATCATAATGTTTGATCTTTCCTCCATAGTCATCTGTAAGGGTGAAAATGTTGATGTTGACACCTCAGAGTCACTGCATTTGATCTGTTGATTAAATGTTAATGTACCCAATCCTCCAAATGTCTTTGCAGCGCAAGACACTGCGGTTTGCCTGACATGCAGTGAAAGACAGCAACTGGCTATAAAAACACTTCATTCCAGCCACTTTGTCTAGAAGTTTGACAGTATTTTGCTTCAGGCAATGGGATCAAAACAGTATCAGATTGTCATCATATGGGGTTATTAAGTAGATTTTTTAAACAATGCTGCTACTTTTTCTTCAGGTCACACATATGTGGATTTAATTCCAAGCTTTTAAAAACAGTGGAAATAAAGGTAATTCCTAGTTTTTTTGCCTTTTTAAAATACTTTATTTATTGGCTTTTTTAAATAGATTTAAATGATCAAACAAACCAAATCAGAAGGAAAAAAGTAAGATAACAAACATCTCCAACAGGTATTCCTCTTTGTGGTTTTAACTGAGAAGTCGCATATAGCTAACACTTTGCAAACATCAAGATCCTAAGGGCATAGTACAAAAGAACCACAATCAATGTATGTAAAAAGGTGCCATAACACAATTATAACAGTAAAAGAAGAAAAAAAAGTTGTACAATGGCTTACCATAATGGTGTGCTTTATTTATTTGTTAAATTACAGTTAAACTTCAATTTTAAACAGGTTTGTGTACAATTACAGATATTTTAAGTCTCAGCATACTTTTTATCACCTTGTTGAAATATTGTTTTATATTACAGTAAATGCATAAATGTGTTGCTGTATTAATCAAATAAATAAATACATTTTAGATTATTTTACTTATTTGTGCTAAGTAAGTATTCCAAAGAAACGGGTAGATGATGTCTAAAAACCAACCTAGCCTCATTGAAAATATGTGTCCAGGGATACATTTTTGAGAACCGATAAATTTGTGTATACATTTTCTTGCAAAAAGACGTTTTCTTGCAGTTTTTGTTTTCACTAATCCACTAGAGGCTGCAGTGTACATTTTTGCCAATCTCAAATACTGTACATCACTTGTGCACATTTTCTAACACATGCAATTTCTTGCAAATTCAGAGGCCACTGCACTCTAAAAAACGCTGGGTTGGTTTTTTAACCCAAATGCTGGGTTGAGACTGCTAGGTCACAAAATTGGGTTGATTTAACCCAATTTGGGT
Source organism: Danio kyathit (assembly GCA_903798195.1). Classification (NCBI taxonomy): domain Eukaryota; kingdom Metazoa; phylum Chordata; class Actinopteri; order Cypriniformes; family Danionidae; genus Danio; species Danio kyathit. The sequence goes on from LR812527.1 coordinate 31,271,177, forward strand.
TGAAAGTCGATCTTGATCTATAACCCAGCAGTGCTGGGTTGGGAACGCGGACGTGAAAGAGAGCACGCACGTCACGCCAACCTGCAGGGACATCAGCGTGAGAAACCGCCATTTTCTTTTGCACCGTCTTTAGAGGGAAGCGAGTGAAATTCTGTCTAAGATGTAAGTTATTCTGTGTGTATTTAACAACTTCATAAGAAATAACACATTTAGTTTACTGTATAATGTATATACTCACTTTTTTTTTAAACCTCACTTTTTTTTTAAACCTAACGACGCTTTGCCTCACGGCCGACCCGTTGCTCCTCCTCGCAGCCGAACCTGCTGCTTCGCCTCGCGGCCGGACCTGCTGCTTTTGCCTCGCGGCCGAACCTGTGGTTCGCCTCGCAGCCGGACCTGCTGCTTTGCCTCGCGGCCGAACCTGTGGTTCGCCTCGCGGCCGGACCTACTGCTCGCCTCGCCGCCGGACCTGCTTCTCGCCTCTCGGCCGGATCTGGTGCTCGCCTCGCCGCCGGTATTACACGCGGCCGGACCTGCTGCCTTGCCTCGGCGGCCGGACCTGTTGCTTCGTGGGTGGGAAAAGCGCGCGTGACATCGGAAGGAGGTTGGAAAGGATAAGGTAATTTCCCTAATTGTTTTATATTATTTTTGTATAGGCAAAGTCCCTTTATTCTAGAGTCTTTGATATCTACTTTGTTAGATGTTTTAAGCCCCACACCAAGGATAATTAGGATCATTTAGGAGCTTTTTGTTGTAATAAAATGCCTTTTGAATGACAGATTTCTCTGTGTAGGTTAGGTAATGGCAGCAAGTACTGTGATTTGTATTCTTAAGCTGTAAAACAGTAAGTAGAACTTTTACTCCTGTACTTCTTAAATTTGTTCATTGATTTTTGTAACAATACTTTGATGCATAATAGTGTTAAATTCAGCTTCTCTAACGATGTTTTTTTTGGTCAGAACATACTTAATAATTTTCCTGCTCTGCTTGTACATATTGTTTAGCTGTACATTGAATAGCAAATGCTTTTAGTTTACTGTGAGCCTTTTACATTGTAGACGTGATTTGAGCTAAATGTTATCTTTAATTAATCCTGTATGTATGGTTAGTTTGATGCAGACGTCTCAGCTAAGGCTAAATCCAACCTAATCATCTTCGACTGCCAAAAAGAAAAAAGTTTGACCACCATTTTATGTGACACCCTGGATAATTATGATCATTTAGGAGTATTTTTGTTATAAAGTGACTTTTAGCAGATCTTTTTTACTTAATTTTGTTAAAATGCTTCTATCTGTTAATCTTTTTCAGATGGATGAATATGTGCAAACCAAACTAAAAGAGTGGAATCTTCAAGAGTGAATCCCCACATTTGAAGGTATGTAGTAATATTTTACTTGGTTCATTGTAATCATTAGGGCTGCTCTTATCTAAAGATTTGTCTGGTTGACTTGTGATGTTCATTTGAAGCATTAGTTGAATAATACAAATTTATTAATAAACCATATAATAGTCATAAAAGTTATAATAATTAATAATAATTGCATAATGCTTTTCTTACAGTTATTTTATTTATTTATTTAGTTATTTTATTTTTGTTTGTTATTAGGGTGACATGGGGGCGCAGTGGTTAGTGCTGTCGCCTCACATCAAGAAGGTCGCTGGTTCGAGCCTCGGCGGGGTCAGTTGGTGTTTCTGTGTGGAGTTTGCATGTTCTCCCCGTTTTGGCATGGGTTTTCTCTGGGTGCTCCGTTTCCCCCACAGTCCAAAGACATGCAGTGTTGGTGAATTGGGTAAGCTAAATTGTGTGTGTGTGTGTGTGTGTGTGTGTGTGTGTGTGTGTGTGTGTGTGTGTGTGTGTGTGTGTGTGTGTGTGTGTGTGTGTGTGTGAATGAGAGTGTATGGGTGTTTCCTAGTGATGGGTTGCAGCTGGAAGGGGATCTTCTGCGTAAAACATAAAAGTTGGTGGTTCATTCCACTGGGCTGACCGCTGATTAATAAAAGGACTAAGCCGAAAATAAAATGAATAAATGAATGTTTGTTATTATAAAATAAAATGAAAACTTTAATTTTGCATCTGTTTAACAGAAACATTTTTTTTTTTAAATCACGTAAATATAATTTCTTTATTGACAAATAATTTTAAGTAAGTAGGGAGTGATTTGGTCACAGCTATGGTTTATATTTTTCAATTGTTTTGTGATAAGATGCTTTATATTGATAGTGAATGCAACGAACTCTATATGGCCTGTAGGTTTAACATGAATTGAGAAAGCACTGGGTAGCAGTTCTACAATATTTTCATTAAAGGAGAAGTCCACTTCCAACAAAAAGATTCACACATAATGTACTCATCCCCTTGTCACCCGAGATGTTCATGTCTTTCTTTCTTCAGTCGTAAAGAAATTATTTGTTTTGAGGTTTTTTTAGGAAAACATTTCAGCATTTTTCTCCATCTCCATGGACTGAGATGGTGCCTCAATTTTGAAATTTCAAAAGAAAATTTTAATGCGGCTTCAAATGATCCCAAATGTGGTTGCAATCACTCCCAACTGAGGAAGAAGGGTCTTATCTATTTTCATTAAGATAATACAATTAAAATACTTCATAATTTCAAATGCTCACTTTGCCTTACTCTCCCTGAACTCTGTGTAAAATACAGTGTTCAGTACCCAAACTTTCTTGAGCTAGAATACACACAGTTCAGACAAGGCAGAGCAAGACAAGATGAATGTTTGACATTGAAAAGTATTTAAATTGTATTTTTTAATGAAGAAAAGAAAGCAGGTTGTTGTGCTATATAAGACCCTTATTTCTTGTCTGAGATTTTTTACAACCGCATTTGTGATCGTTTGCAGCGGAATTTAAACTGCATTTTGGAAGTTTAAACTCGGATCAGCATATCAATTCAATTCAATTCATCTTTATTTGTATAGCGCTTATACAATGTAGATTGTGTCAAAGCAGCTTCACATAGAAGATTATAGTGATTTGAAACAGTGTCAGTTCAGTTTTCAGTGTTTAAGTTCAGTTCAGTTCAGTTTAGCTCAGCTCAGTGTGGGTTAATAATCACTACTGAGAGTCCAAACACTGAATAGCAAATCCATCGATGCGCAGCTCTACAGATCCCGAACCATGCAAGCCAGTGGCGACAGCGGCGAGGAAAAACTTCACCAAATGGCGAAAGCGAAGATTTTAAAAAACCATTGAGAGAAACCTGGCTCAGTTGGGCATGACCATTTCCTCTATGGCCAAACGTCTTGTGCAGAGCTGCAGTCTAGGCGCAGGAAGCTGGACCTCAGCGAAGACTCGTCTGTCCTTGGAGCATCACAGGAGTCAGTCATGCTCTCACTCCATGAAGACCACCACAGCAGCTGCTCAGGATACGGCCTGGTCCAGAAAACCTTGGGATCATCTCGTCACTGAGTTTTGAGATCGTAAAGAGCGGGTTGGGTTGTAGCGAGACAGGAGGTTGGTTAGATAAACAGGAGCTAGATTATTTAAAGCTTTATAGGTAAGGAGTAATATTTTTAAAATAAATATTTTACGAAACCTAACAGGCAGCCAGTGTAAGGAGGATAAAATTGGGGTGATATGATCATATTTTCTAGATCTGGTAAGAACTCTGGCAGCTGCATTTTGCACTAGCTGGAGTTTGTTAATAGAGGATGCTGGGCAACCAGCAAACAGAGCATTACAGTAGTCTAGCCTAGAAGTCATGAAAGCATGAACTAGCTTTCCCCTTCGGGAGGGAACTTCAATGCTATGTGGAAAAACTTCCACTATGGGGATTTCGTCAGAATCCAATCATCTGAAAGAGTATAAAACGGGCCAATGAAATGCCAATGAGTTGGCGGCGTCAGCGTGCACAGCTGTCTTCAATGACAAGTAGCTTGGCATAAAAGCCCAGCATGTGCTCAGCAACGGCATCCTTTTCGCTTTCAGAGCCTTTCACGAGCTTCTGAGAGAGTCTTTGAGGGTATCTCCAACCTGTCTCTACAGAGGGAGATGGAGAAGCAGCTTCTCCCGGTCCAGAGCGCGTATACGCAGTGGCAGACGGTCGAGCTGGGTTGTTCTCCCTTGCCTGGCGTCCTTTGGGTCCGGTCCCCCAAGAGCGGTATGTATATAGGAAGCAAGTTTCCTAAAAGAGCAACACGATTGTGCAGCGTGTCTTTTTCAAGACGTCGCTCCGACCGTGCGTTTCTGGTTGCGGTGGTTTCCTGTCCCCGGATGATGGGCACGAGCACTGCGTTTCATGTCTGGGGGTCCAGCATGTTGATGCGGTGCTCGCGGGCAGTGCATGCCATCATTGTGATGTCATGTCTGCTGCGCATTTAAGATCGCGGCTCGCTCTTGCAAAAGAGCGATCCACCCCAGTTGTCCCCCGCACTGCGGTTGGCACTCGGGCAGATCTGAGGGTTTCAGTGGGAGTAAATCCGCCACCCTCGGGCTCGCGGACCTCTCGCTCCTCCACGCGCTCCATCCAAGCTTCAGGTGAGAGAAGCGCTCCATCCTCGGGTGGTTGCCCTCTCACTTGATGACACCGAGGTTCAGATGTCCATCGCTGCATCGGAGGATGGGCTGTCATTGTCTGATGAGGATGCGAACCTGCTCGCTCCCTCGCTCCGGGGTGGAGAGCACGGCGTTGGCATCTAAAAAGCAGACATGATGGCCGTGCTTTCCCGGGCTGTTTCGGCCGTGGGTCTGGTGATGGTTTATCCCCTAGCCCCGCCGCCGGACCGACTAGATGGGTGTTATGTGGAGGATATAAGAAGGCAAGACCTTCTAAAACCTTCCGTCCCCTTCTTCCCGGAAGTGCACAGTAAGCTCACGCAGTCTTGGAGGGCACTTTTTTTCTGCCCGATCTGCGTGCGCTTCCATCCTCACCATCCTAGGGTTGGTTGTCATTGTCTGATGAGGATTCGAACCCGCTCTCTCCCTCTGGGATGATGAGAACGGCGTCGAATCCAGAAGCAGACTTTGCAGCCGTGCTTCCCAGGCTGCTTCGCCCGTGGGTCTGGAGTTGGTTTATCCCCCAGCCCCGTGGACGGACCGACTAGAGGGGTGTGATGTGGAGCCTCCACGTCCCCTTCTTCTTGGATGTGCACAGGGAGCCCACGCAATACGCTGCGTGCGCCTCCACCCTCACCATGCATGCTACGGCCACCTACCAGCGCTACCTAGCTTAGGCGCTGGCCCAGCTGCGCGGGGATGGTGCCGACCCAGGACTGAGCATGAGCTCCACACTGCAACCGACTGAAGTCGGCTGTGTGTGCCCCTGGGAAGGACGATGGTCACATTAGTGGCCCAGGAATGCCACCTCGGGCTAAACCTGGTTGATGGGTGTGATGCTGACAAAGTTCGCTTTCTTAGCTCACCCATATCCCAGGCTGGCCTGTTCGGCGACACCGTCAGTGAATTCGCCCAGGAATTCACGCCGGTGAGTGAGCAGTTGGAGGCGATGGGTAATACCATCTCTCGGCGGGATCGTAAAACCGCTCCTTCCCGCTGAGCCATCCACATCCATTGCTTTACGCCGAGAGCGCTCGCCTGCGGCTTTGCTCCGCCGCCCCCGCCTGTGCCTCTGGCCAAGCGGCTGCGCCGAGCATCTCGCAGGCAACCAGCGCTCCCCGCTCCAGGGCGCCGCTAAGTTCGGTAAACGAACCGCGAAGCGTCCCTGAGACGGGCCATCTGGAGAGGAGGAAATTTGCTTTTTTCCCCGCTGGAGGGCGGGGCTCTTCATCTAACAGCGTTAAAAAACGCCATCAAAACCTCAGAGAAAGAGCATTTTTTCCCCTTCCCTGCATGTGACAGCCCGAACACTGCCAGTCTGGGACGCTATGCTTTCCAGCTCGCAGGATCGGTGCACTTCGCCAGTGGCTCGCGGAGCGTGAGAGAACGGTCTCCTTTCTCACCCCCTCCCAGCCCCACCTCCGGAGTATGGGTGCGAGACGAGAGTGAATCTCTTGCCTCCTGCTCCCCTGTAGGACCCCAGCGCTGGGTGGTTTAGCCCACCCACTCCACGCTGCCCCACTGCTGGTACGTCAGCGATCGTGCGGATGAAGCCACTTGCGAGGGCTTTGCCTGCCTGGTTAGCGCGGGCCAGCCCGTCGCAATGGCTCATCCGCGCGATCAGACTCGGCTGCGCGATTCAGTTTGCAAAACGGCCTCCCAAGTTCACGGGTGTGTATTTCACCAGGGTCAGCCCTGCGGCAGCCCCTGTCTTGCGAGAGGAGATTGTTGTCCTCCTGGCGAAGGATACAATCGAGCCGGTCCCTCCAGCCGGGATGGAGAGCGGGTTTTATAGCCCGTACTTCATCGTACCCAAAAAGAGCGGTGGGCTACGGCCAATCCTTGTTCTGCGCGTTTTGAACCGCTGGCTTCACAAGCTGCCGTTCAGAATGCTTACGCAGAAGCGCATCCTCCGTCCTCGGGATTGGTCTGCAGCAGTAGACCTGAAGGACGTGTACTTTCATGTCTCCATCTTTCCATGCCACCGTCAACTGCGGTTTGCGTCTGAAGTCGAGCCTGGCAGTACAAGTCCTCCCCTTTTGGCTCTCTCTGTCTCTGCGGGTTTTCACCAAGCTCGCGGAGGGTGCCCCAGCTTCGGCTTGCGGGCATCCGCATACTCAATTGTCTCAGCGACTGGCTGATTTCAGCGCGCTCGCGGGATTAATTGAATACGCACAGAGACAGGGTGTTTCGGCACTTCGACCAATAGGGGCTTCAGGTCAACCGAGAAAAGAACAGCCTCGCCCCCGTGCAGAGCAGCTCTTTTCTCGGGTTGGAGCGGGACTCGATCACCATGATAGCGCGCCTCCCCCGAGAGCGCGCCGAGCTGGCGCTGGCCTGTCTGAGAGAGTTCGACAGGAAACTGTGGTCCCACTGATATTATTTCAGAGGCTCCTGGAGCATATGGCATCCGCAGCCGCTGTCGCCGCTCGGATGCTCCATATGAGACCACTTCAGCATTGGCTTCACGATCGGGTCCCAAGACGCGCATGGCATGCGAGCGCGCACCGGGTAACTGTCACTCCGCTGTGTCGCCGCGCCCTCAGCCTCTGGATGGACCCTGTGTTTCTACAGGCCCGCGTGCCTCTAGAACAAGTGTCCAGGCATATCGTCGTTTGACGGATGCTTCCAGTACGCGCTGGGGGGCCGTGAGTTGCGGGCATGCAGCTGTGGTTCCGTGGTAGGAACCTGGTTGCATTGGCATCTTAACTGCCTGGAGCTGTTGGCAGTGTACCTCACGCTGCACCGTTTTTTCCGGTGTTAGAAGGGAAACACGTGCTGGTCAGGACGGACAGCATAGCGGCGATGGTGTATATTATCCGCAAGGGGGATATCCGCTGTCGCCGCATGTCTCAGCTCGCTCGCCGTCTGCTCCCCCGGAGTCATACGCGGTGCTATCGCTGCATTCCATTTTTCCCCGCCGAGCTCAACCGTGCAGCCGCTGCGCTCTCACGGCAGTTTGCCTGGGAAAATGGAGGCTCCACCCCCGACTGTCCAGCTGTTATGGGTACGTTCTGTGCACTAGCTACACAGCTGGCCCCAGGGCGTGCGTAATACGCATTTCTCCAGTGAGCCTACTCGCACAGATGCTGTGTAAAGTCAGGGAGGACGAGGAACAGGTCTATGCATTGCGCCTCTCAGGCCCAATCAAACCTGTATTCCAGCTCTCTCCTCGTGATGGCCCCTCCCTGGCATGTCCCCTGGAGGAAACTTCTTCTTTGGGGACAGGCACCGTTTGGCACCTGCGCCCAGATCTATGGAACCTCACGTGTGGCCCATAGATGGAGCGCGGAGGACTTAGGTGACCTACCGTTAGGTGGTTAACACCATCACTCAGGCCTAGAGCACCCTCTATGAGCCATACCTATGCCCTGATGTGGAGTCTATTCGCTGTGTGGTGGACTTCTCTCCGAGAAGGAAACCCCAAACATGCCAGATCAGTGTGATGCTATCCTCCTTCAGTTGGCTGGAGCCAAGGCTGTCCCCTCCGCACTGAGGGGTTGGCGTTGCAATCATCCCCGCTCTAAGGACGCGGCGATGGCGGCGCGCTGGGAAAGCATCGCCTCATCATCCAGTCCCCAGAAGCGCGAGACGTGGATATATATCCTGTCCCCTCTCTTACCCATTTGAAGATCTCTCTTAGGAGAGGTCTGCTCGATCACTCGACTCAGTATCTATATGATTTCTGTCCAGGTAGACAGCTCTGCTGGTCACGTTGGCATCGATCCAATGGGCGGGTATCTGGAGGCATTTTCGGTCAGCAAAATGTGCCAGCGTTCTGGGCCGGCCCACTCTCACGTTTACCTGAGACCCCAGCCCACCTAGGTGCCCTAGGTTCCTACAGCGCTCGTTTAGACTATGTAGTGAACCTGCAAGCGCTGCCCACGGAGGAGGCAGACCCAGCCCCTTTATTGCTGTGTCCTGTTCGTGCTTAGCGTATTATAATGGACCGTACTCAGAGCTTAGATCCTCTGAGCAGCTCTTTATATGTTACGGTGATTGGCAGAAGGGAAGTGCCATATCTAAACAGAGGTTGGCCCACTGAACAGTGAATGCCATCTCCCTCGCTCATCGAGCTAGGGCGAGTCGTGTCCCCCAGGAGTGAGAGCGCACTCCACTCGGAGCGCGCATCCCTTTGGGCGTTAGCACGCGCCGCCTCTCTAACAGACATTGTAAGAGCTGCGGGCTGGGCGACACCTAATTATTTGTGAAATTTAATCTTCGAGTGAACCGATTTCCTCACGCTGGTGTATGAGGAAATTCGGTTAGGTGTTGTAAAACGCTTAATGCGCCTTTCTCTCTAACACAGAGATACGTGTGCTTTTCTCGCTTTGTCAGTTGAGTTCCCCACTCGGCGAACCCTGCAGAGTTCCTCCGAGGCCCCCAGCATCTGACTCAGCGGAGGAGTCAGATGTTGGCCCATTACGTTGTAGGTATGCCCGCTGGTCATCCCGCGTTCTGGGTATAGGTGCCTGCTATGTGCGATCCCCGCTGGCGATCCCATACGCTCACTCAGCCACGATGTAGTCCCCCCTCCTAGGCGGGCTCGTGTCTTCCCTCCCCGCTAACCATCTTCTCATATGTGCACTCCCCCTTCTCAGGGCTAGTCCATATGTTCTGTTGTCACCAGGTCTCCCCCTCCGGGCAGCAGGTGGCCTCCGCAGCGTCCTCCCTACTGGGACTGAACGCTTTCCCAACTTACTGTCGTATTTAAAATTCCTAGAAACTAACTAGGTTTATTTTACGGCTCCCCGAAAAATATATCTAAACCAGAAAGGTAAGTAAGGGCCAGGGGACACGTTGGAGGACTGTGTCTCCAGCGATGCAGGTGCGCTCGTGCTGCTACGTGACGCGCCCCTCACTGGAGACATGGTAAGGTTCTTTCGTTGTGGCGCTTTCCATAAATTTCCCCATAGTGGAAGTTTTTCCACATAGCATTGAAGTTCCCTCCCGAAGGGGAACGCTCTGGTTACTAAAGTAACCATTGTTCCCCGAGGGGGGGAACGGAAATGCTATGTTCCTTCGCCACAATGATTGTCCCTTAGCTGTGGAGTGTGAAAGCCTCTTCAGCTAAAAAAGGATGCCGTTGCTGAGCACATGCTGGGCTTTTATGCCAAGCTAATTGTCATTGAAGACAGCTGTGCATGCTGACGCCGCCAACTCATTGGCATTTCATTGGCCCGTTTTTATACTCTTTCAGATGATTGGATTCTGACGAAATCCCCATAGTGGAAGTTTTTCCACATAGCATTTCCGTTCCCCCCCTCGGGGAACGAGGCTTACTTTAGTAACCAGAGCGTTTCTGCATCTGATATGGATAGCATACTTCGCAATTTAGCAATATTTCTCAGATGAAAGAAAGCAGTTTTTGTGACATGGGATATATGATTTTTGAAAGTTAAATTGCTGTCTAATATGACACCCAGATCTTTTATAGTAGAGTTAACGCTAACTTTGTATCCCTCTAGTTGCAGGTCCAGTTGTGAGAACTGCTGTGTACAGGACTTAGGCCCAATAAGTAATAATTCTGTTTTGTCTGAATTTAAGAGAAGAAAATTGTTGGTCATACATTCTTTAACATCTTTGATACACTCGGTTAGCTTAGACAGTTCAGACATCTCATCAGGTTTGGTTGAAATGTATAATTGAGTATCGTCTGCATAGCAATGAAAGCTGATCCCGTGTTTTCTAATAATGTCCCCCAGGGGAAGCATGTATATTGTAAACAGCAAGGGGCCTAAAGGTGATCCCTGAGGGACCCCGTACTTTACTGTACTGACTTGTGAAAGCTGTCCATTAATATTCACAAATTGTTAACGGTTTGCTAAGTATGACCTAAACCATTCAAGAGCCTGTTTTTGGACACATGTAGAATTTAAGCGGTCTATGAGAATATTGTGGTCAATGGTGTCAAATGCGGCGCTAAGATCAAGTAGAACTAATAGTGAGATGCACCCTTGGTCAGCAGCTAAGAGTAAATCGTTGGTTATTTTTACTAATGCGGTTTCTGTACTGTGATGAGGCCTGAAACCTGACTGAAACACTTCAAAAATATTGTTTGTCTGCAGAAAGGAGCATAATTGGGTAGAAACAACTTTTTCTAGTATTTTAGACATAAATGGAAGATTTGAAATAGGCCTATAGTTAGCTAAGTTGCTCGGGTCCAGTTGTGGTTTCTTAATAATAGGTTTAATAACAGCTAGCTTGTAAGGATTTGGAACATGGCCTAAAGATAAAGAAGAGTTGATAACATTAAGGAGAGGTTCTCCTATAATAGGTATCAATTCTTTCAGTAATTTTGTTGGAATTGGATCTAACATACATGTAGCTGATTTAGAGCTATTTATAACTCTATCTAGCTCTTCCTGTTCTATGGTTTTGAAGCATTGTAGGTTATTTTGATTCAGTTGAATGTTTAATGGATCTGGAGTATAAGGTGGTGCAGAAAGTTTAACATCTTCTATTTTCTGTCTAAAGCGTTCTATTTTATCACTGAAAAAATTCATGAAGTCATCACTACTAATTTGCGGTGGGATATTTTGTTCCAAAGATGATCGATTATTTGTTAGTTTAGCAATGGTGTTAAATAAAAATCTTGGATCGTTATGATTATTTTCAATCAGTTTGCGGAGGTGCTCGGCCCTGGCAGATTTAAGAGCCCTCCTATAGCTGGACATACTGTCTTTGTACGCAATTCTAAAAACCTCTAAATTATTTTTTTTCCATTTACGTTCCAGAGCACGGGTTGCTGTTTTGAGAGCGCGAGTATGATTTTTGTACCATGGTGCAGTTTTATTCTCTCTAGCCTTTTTTAATTTGATGGGTGCCGCAGTATTTAGTGTGCTAGTAAAGATGGCATCCATACTGCTGGTTACTACGTCAAGGTCATTTGCGTTTGCAGGTGTATTTCGAAATAAAGAAAGATCAGGTAATTTATTTATGAATTCATCCTTGGTGGACGGAACGATAGTCCTACCAGGGCGGTATATTGGTGCAGATCTGCTAATTTCAGGTAAACGCAGCTTATATAGCAAGAGGTAGTGGTCCGTAACATCATCACTTTGTGGTATAATGTCTACATCAAAGACCTCAATTCCATAAGACAATATTAGATCTAATGTATGCTTTAAGCGATGGGTTGGACCAACAGCATTTTGTTTTATCCCAAGTGAATGTAGTAGATCTATAAAGGCGAGCCCTAGTGTATCATTTGAGTCATCTACGTGGATGTTAAAGTCTCCTACAATTAGTATTTTATCAGTTTTAACTAGTAAGTCAGAAATAAAATCAGAAAACTCTTTTAGAAAATTGACATAGGGTCCTGGGGGTCTATATATGGTGATTATAGCGAGAGATAACATAGGTTTTTGCATAATATCCGGTAGCATAACATTAAGAGCTAATACCTCAAAGGAGTTAAACATAATTCCATTTCTCTGATTAACATTAAGGATATCACTAAAGATTGCTGCAACTCCACCACCACGACCTTTGACGAGCCTCATGCTTATATGCAAATCCAAGAGGAGTTGCTTTATTTAAGCTAATATAGTCATTTTGTTTCAGCCAGGTTTCAGTAAGACAGAGTGCATTAAGATTGTTATCTGTTATTATTTAATTTATGATATTGTTTTAGGTGCTAGTGACCTTATGTTTAGGAGACCAAGTTTTACGAAGTTTGTATTATCATGTTTTATTGGATTTTCAACTTTTATTCTTAATAGATTTTTTTCTGGAGCACACAGTACGTTTAATTGTTGATCTAATAACACGAGGAACAGACACAGTCTCTAAGGAGTAAGCTAGACATGTATCACTGTAATTTAAGTGGGACGAACAAGAGTCTATATGGATAAAATGTGAATTTTTACTTACTAGTCAGACAGAACGAAGCATCTTAGAGATGTTGTCCGACAGCAGTTCAGCTCCAACTCGACTAGGGTGCAGGCCGTCTACTGAACCTTTCATTTCCTCGGCGGTAGGTAGGAAGCGGTCCACAAACGATGATCTGCGTGGCGGGCGAGGTGTGTCGAACCGTCTCGATGAGGCTCCTGAAGTCCCTCTTCAGGATCTCCGACTGGCGGAGCCCGGTGTCGTTCGTCCCCACATGGAGGACAACGACACCAAGGCTCTCGCCAGCGCTCAGGATACTCAGAATCTGTGTAGAAATATTCTTAATGCGAGCACCAGGAAAGCAGAATGTGCGTACTTTATTACCTGAAGTGGAAGCAGGAAGGACGTGGCGGACGATGGAGTCACCAATGATAGCCACATCGTGACCCGTCTCGCGGAGAGGGGTGAAGTGGTTCTCCGTGGAGATCTCAAACGCGGGAGGGGACTCAGTGCCCCGGGGGTTCCTGATCACCCTACGCGGCTGCACCCAGGGGCCGCGGTAGCCGGGTGTCGACGTAAACGACCCCAGGGCGAACCGCGTCCTAGGTGCGCTGGGCCTGGACAGAGGAACACGAGGGGTTGAGGTAGACGGAGTGTCACGGCTGTATCGTGCACTAACCTCAGGTGAGCGAGCTGCAGCCCGGGCCACACCGAGCAAGGCCCTATGTGCCCTGAGTTGCATCCGCTTTACCTTCAGAAGATGGATGCGTTCTTCCAACTGTTCCAGCTCCATGCCCAGCGCCTCCATCGATGTTTCTCCTGCACACAAGGACAAAGACACAAGCGACATCGTACAGGGTAACGAGCAAAGCCAGTAAGTGAGAAAATTAGGGAATGAAAGCAGTTGGGAGCTTTAGCTGACTAGCGGTGCTAGCAGGCTAAGCTACAAACAACAGGCGGATGCTCGAGAGACAGAACGTTTTAAAGTAGATTTATTTGTATAAAGTGTTAGATGTTATATAAAATGTAGAGCGAGCTCCTAACAGCAGCAGCTTAGCGTAACAGCGGATATGGATATTAGTCCATTATATGAATAAGAAAAATGCTGCAATGTTTTCATAAAGAAAACATAATTTCTCTATGAATGAAGAAAGAAAGTCTTCCTGGGGTGGGGTGTACATCATCTGTAAGTTGTTATTTTGGAAGGGAATTTCTCTTTTAAGGTTGTGACACATTAAGCTGACATTATTTTTAAAAAAGTTCCTAAGGCAAACCTGTTCTTGCATTAAGTCATAGGTTGTTAACTAATGCCAACACTGGCTGATAGCTTGGTGTGTTATGGTCTTAATTGCTCCTACAGGTATTTTAGGTGTTCTAAAGTTAACTCTAAAGATATTTAACTTGTACACTTTTCAGTTCTTAATCAATTTTATTTATTTTTTATTTTTTCAGATTAGGACCAATATGGCTGAGTATCTTCGTCCATTACATTCAAGAGTCCATTGAATTTCCGTATGTTCTCATGCTTGGAGACCACCACCGCTTTCAAGCCTTTGCTATAATAAATGGCACAGTATGTGAGCAAAGTACATTTCATGCTGCAGTGGACGTTTGCTTTAAAGCATTCTACATCTTTGGTGTGAACTACCCGGAGCACTGTTCCCTGGTTTGGCAGTTTCTACAGACTGTGGTGTATGGAGTTCCTGTGCAGGGGACACTGGCATAGGAGTTTTGCGAGCATTAATTTTTGCTGACAAACAGTCATTATTAACACTGTGACCTCACCGCTTCCTTGGATTCTGTGTACTTCAACTTGTTCACCTTTACTTCTAAATACAGTTGTATTCAGAATTATTAGCCCCCCTGTTTGTTTGTTTTTCCAATTTCTGTTTAACGGAGAGAAGATTTCTTTAACACTTTTCTGATCATAATAGTTTTAATAACTCATCTCTAATAACTGATTTATTTTATCTTTGCCATGATGACAGTAAATAATATCTTACTAGATATTTTTCAAGACACTTTACAGTTTAAAGTGACATTTAAAGGCTTAACTAGGTTAATTAGGTTAACTAGGCAGGTTAGGGGAATTAGGCAAGTCATTGTTTAACGATTGTTTGTTCTGTAGTTTCCAGACAAAATAAAACAAATAATTCTTTCTCCAAAAGAAAAAACTATTATCAGACATACTGTGAAAATGTCCTTGCTCTGTTAAACATCATTTGGGAAATAATTCCCAAATGCCCCATCATTTGGGGCTGATAATTCTGACTTTAACTGTACTTTAAAACTGCAGTAACATTACAATCAATGAATCGCAGGCACGTGCAGAGGTGGGGGCTTTGGGTGCTTGAGCCCCTGCCCTTTTTTCTCCTGGAGAGAAAGTGCCCTTTTTTTCCTGGGGATAATAATTCTTTTTTAAATACTACTAATAATATAATATATGATTGTTAATGTGTGTTCTATTTAAGGACCGCTTTTACTGTCAAACAATAAAAAAACGCAATTTTAAAGTATATCATGGTTTTATTCTAGCTGCTCCAAGCGAGCCTCGAACCGACGATTTGGAAAGAAAAACCACATGCGAGGTGAATGCTCTAACGAAGACTCTATTTAAATTGTTACGCTCGCCTCATAAGTAAGGTGTCAACAGTAGCGCCTATGCCAACTCCTGCATCCGCATTGCACACGGACTGCATCTGGGCCATCGCTTTACAGTCTGACCCACTGCAGACGGAGTGTGTGTAAAACATATATTAGTAGCTGACCTCTGTTACGGCAGCGCGATATGATCGACAGAACTGCTGATGTAAATTCATCCGTCATTTATGTTCATTGTGTGGAGGTGAGTAACGGTTAACAAAAGACTGCCTGAGGCTCAAATTTAACGTCAGCTATTTATCCAAATGTTCAAAAGCAAATAGGCTATTTTGTCTTGCTAACATCCTCCTGATTAACAACCATGTAATAAGTTAGCTAAAGTTTAGCCGGGGAAATATCATAGGCATACAGGCTAATATAATGGAGAAACGACAGCTGGATAGTGAAATTATTGCCCTCTTGTTTTTGCAGTCACACAGAATATATCATGTAAATTGAAGCTATAAAACATGTACATATAGGCTAGCTATGGAAGTCAGTGGCTATATATAGTGTCCTATATTCTTCAAAATATTTTATTTTGTTCAACAGAAAAAAAAAACTCAAACAAAAATAATAGATTGAAAAGGGATAGTTCACCCAAACATTTAAATTTACTCACCCTCAAGTGGTTCCAAATCTTTGTTTCTTTATTTTGTTGAACACTAACGAATAAAAGGTTAAAAAAGATATTTTAAAGAAAGCTATAAACTTGAAATCATTGACTTCCAGAGTTGGAAAAACAAATACCATGAAAGTCAATGGTTATAGGTTTCCTGCTTTATTCAAAATATTACTTTGTGTGTTCAACAGAAGAAGAAAAAGTCAAATGGGTTTGGAACAAGTAAAAGGTGAGTAAATGGCGACAGAATTTTCAGTTTTGAATTAACTTTTAAGGGTGAGTATATGGTGAATTTAGGGTGAATTCTCCTGAATAATCTGATTATAATATATTTTATTTATTAAAGTACAATTATTACTATTATTTAATAAAAAGTGCCCTTTTTTCCATTTGAGCCCCTGCCCCTTAAAAGGTCTCTGCACGTCCCTGATGAATCGTACTCTGACCGATTTTCTCACATGGTATCTTGATGCTCATGCATATAAATGTTTGTGCACGTTATCAAATGTTTTCATGTTTTAAATGCATATTTTTTTGTAAGTTAATTTGACTTCAGTCAGTTTGATGCACTTTTATTCTTAATATATTTTTCTTCTACACTGCAGTTACATTGCAACTAATGTGACTTTCATATCTCAGGATCTATTGATGTTTGCACGTGATTGTTCAAGTAAAAGTTATGAAATGTTTTCCTATTTTAAATTTGTTTTCTTAAAGTCAATGCTTCTATCTTCAGCTTTCATTATTACTTCTGCAGTACACCTGGTTTTTCTTCTAAACTGCATTTACTTTGCAATTGATCATCTTTACTGATGAGTCCTTTATGTCTCAGGATATATTGATGTTTGCAAATAACTGTTAAAGGGAAAGTCATAAAATGTTTTCTTATTTTTTCCTAATCTTAAATTAGAATTTTCTTAGTTTTTTTTTTTTTGTTTGTTTAGTTTTTTGTTTATTTCAGTCAGCTTGATGCCTTTTCATTATTACTTTCACATGTTTTCTACATTGCAGTTGATGATTTATTTATATATATATATGAGGATATGTTGATGTTTGTGCACAAATTTGTATTTGTAATTTAAGTTAATCATTCTGACTTCAGTCATTTAGATGCATTTTCATTATTACTTCTACATACTTTTTTTTTCTACTCTGCAATTACATCGCAGTTGATTCTTACTGATGATTCCTGATTTATGCATGATGTAAATGTTACTATGATTTCAGTCTGATGCATTGTTACTTTAGTTACAGTGTTTCTGTGATTTCTGCTATTGAAATTTTCATTGAAATGGCCTTAAGTGGAGATGGGAAAACTGTTTTAAATTCATATTGACACATTTTTTATGTTTTGTCTTAAATAAAATTCCATTGCTGAAGTATGTATTGCTGTACAATTGTTTTTATTTTAGTGATTTTAATCACCAGTTTCTAGATTATGTTTCTGACCCATTTTTGGGTTACATTTAACCCAGCAGTGTAGTAACTTTTAACTAATAGTTGGGTTAAAAATCCCAACCCAGCATGCTGGGTTAAACGTGTAACCCAACTTTTTGGGTTAAAGTAACCCAGCATTGGGTTTGTCCCTTTTTTACCCAGCGTTGGGTTACCAAAACAACCCAAATTGGGTTGTTTTTAACCCTGCATTTTTTAGAGTGTGTGTACATTTCTAAGAATATTAATGTCCTTCTCATGCATGCAAATGAGAGAAGCTGGTCGGCACATATTTCAGTTCTCAGAAATGTATCCCTGGGCACATTTTCCCATTGCTCATATTGAGCCTGTGTTGCAAAAAACAAACAAACCCCTTTTTTTCTCTTTACAGATTTGTCAGCTGTAACTCCACAGAATAAGAAAGAGGATCAAGGAGACGTGAATGATATCAGCAGTTCTTTGCATGGCAACTGATATTATATCCATCCTTCTTTCTTTAAAAAAAACAGATTGTGTGTACAGTCTAAAAACAAATCTGTTATTTTTCTGTTTACAGATATTTCAGCTGTACCTTCACTGATTAACTTTGTAGTCTAAAAACAGGCTGAAACAAATCTTTTATTCAGCTATATACAGATTTGGAGTCTGCAGAGGTAAATTGGTTTCTCGGCTGGACTCTGATTTTCGGAGCGATGTCCCTGGACCCACAGAGCTCTCCCAATCAGATACCAGTTCAGATGAGAGTCATGCTGTATTGACATCCGCCAGTTCTGCTAAACAGCCTCAGTTAAATAAATCATCAATGGACCATCTGTCTCAAAGCGTGCCATCCGAAGACATTTTCCATTAAAGAAGAGTTTAAATATCTCTGGGAACCAAACTCTGGCATAGCCTTGCCCTACAGACTGATAGGTGAGTAGTATTTGCAAAACCTATTTTTAAAAAATCTGTGCTATCATGTAAGAATTGTGTTATCTACTTCATAGATGTCTGCAGCACAAACTTGCTGAGGTCTCAATGTCAGTAATTGGCATGAAGTGTTGCTGAAGGAGGTCAGTGATGATACACACAATGCAACTGTACCAAACGTTGCAGAAGTCGTAACAAGCTTTGAGGTTACAGACAAGCCTGAGGTTCTTTCTCATATTTTCCTAAGGGAAACTGCTGATGAAGAATTGCTATCTGTAGAGGAAAGTGTGGTAAATCGTCAGGCATCTGAGACTATTGTAAACCTAGACCTGTTAAAACTGTTGCTGAAGTTTCTAAAGTGATTACTGATCAGCCTTTCAATCAAATCAATGTTTCGATTATGAATTGCTGCTAGAGACACGTGAACAGATGCATTGCACTTAAGAGAAAATCGAATATATTCAGGATTTGGAAAAAAATTGTCAGTGAACTATGAGGGCAAAAAAAATTTAAATAAATAAATAAAATAATTGTTTTTTTAATCATAATTGAGTTAAAATGTTCAATTAATCGAGATTTAGATTTTAGGCCAAATCGCCCAGTCCTACTATGCATTTTGAGTGTTCAGAATTTTTAATCAGTTACATTGTGTTACGCCTGCTGCTCACAGGACGAAGAAGGCACGGGATCTCAGGATTACAAAAACATGTATATTTAATAAGTAACACTTACAAGGATCACAGGAAGAACGGGACTTGAAGAAGAACAGTGAGACACGTAGACATGGACAATACCGGACGAGGGACTAACTGAATACAAGGACTATAAATACACAAGGACAGGATGATGACAATGACACACAGGTGGATGACACAGGTGAAGGTGATGAACATAATGACATGGCGGGAACGGGAACAAAGGAGCACAAGGTGAGGATCACATGACGAAAACAAACACATGAGGAAGGCAGGTTGTAACAGTACCCCCCCCCCCCCTTTAAAAGGCGCGCCCTCGCGCCTAAAAAAAAAAGGAGGGGGTTAGAGGAGAGTCTGTGAGGGAGGAACTGGAGTGCGTGGAAAAGAGGAGGAGGCCAGGGAGGAGTCACAGGAGGGAGGAACCAGGAGGTGAGTTGGAGGGCGTGGAACAAAGGAGGAGGCCAAGGAGGAAGGAGGAGCCAGGAAGGGAGATGAAGCAGGAGGAGGACCCAGGACACAGCCAGAAGGATGGCCCAGGGTGGAGTCGACGGAGGGAGGAGCCATGGAGGAGGAGTGGTCGCCGACTCCAGGGGGCCGACCGTGGGAGACGCCGCAGATGGAGGTGGAGCCCAAGGAGTCGACGGAGAGCCGAAGGGTGAAGGTGACGCTGAGGTTCCGGAGGGCCGAGGTGGAGCGGACGGCTCACCCGACCGAAGCGACGACACAGGTCCGGATGCCCGCGGTGGAGCCAGAGCGACAGAGGACCGAGGCGTAGCTGGAGGGAAGGAGGAGCTCAACGGAGCTGGCGGGATGGAGTGATGAGGCGCAGCCGGTGGAGCGGAGTCCAGAGGTGGAGGCAGGGCGACGACTGACCAAGGCGGAGCCGGGGGGACGAGGGAGCCTGGTGGAGCCGGTAGGCTGACGGTCCAAGGAGGAGATGAGGGAGGAGAGAGCCAACGTGGAGCCGTTGGGTCGGAGGGCCGAGGCGGAGTCCGTAGCTCGGAGGGTGAAGGAGATGACGTCAGGTGACAACCTCTGTCCGGCGAAACAGGTGGGCAGGCCCGCAGAGATACCTCCACACATGCTGTTGGAGGGTGAGCTGAGGGACTGGCTGACTGTAGCCGCACTGGAGAGGGCAGAATGGCTGTGGATGACGTCAACGAAGATGAAGAGGGCGGGTCGGGTGGGGTGCTGCTCATGACCCTGGAGCTTTCGTCTTCTGGGAAGAACGGGACTGAAGAAGGGCTGTCTGGGAACAGCGGAAGGGGTTTGACTTCGCTCCAGAAGTCGATGAGCAGCATTTCAGGGTCCAGGGCCAGCTCACCCTCTGCAGTGGGTCGGTGGACGGAACTCTCGCTCGGTCCCTCGATGTCCACCAGGACTCCCACTTTCGGCGATGTTACCGGCTCACGCACCTGGTCAGACGGCTGGTCGAGCTCCTCCTGCTCGGTGGTGTTCCGCTCTGTCGCTCTCGTTGGCGATGGCTCACACACCGCGGGTGGCTTTCTGTCTGCGGTGGGCTCTGGCGTACGCTCCTTGCAGATGGTAGGGCTGGTCACTGGGTCTGGAGTGGCACTGACGTCGAACGATGGACGGTTCCTTGCCAGTGTCCACTCCACATAGGCGGTGAGATTGCCCCGAGGACCATCTTCGGACGACCGTGCTCTGCACGCGGTGTTCAAGTTGGAATTGTAGAACCCGCAGAGCACGTCGTCCGGCCAGCTGGATCTTTCAGCTAAAAACAGGAAATTGTTCGTATGGTCCTCGAGGCTGTTTTCCCCCTGCTTCAACATGATGAGGAATTCGGGAGTGTAGAAGGAATCCATGGGGAAGACACACGAGGGAGATGAAAAATAAAACACTGGGGGCAAAAAGACTGGAAAATAAAACGGAGGGAAAACACGCCGCAAATTTTTAGGTCCGGTATTATGTTACGCCTGCTGCTCACAGGACGAAGAAGGCACGGGATCTCAGGATTACAAAAACATGTATATTTAATAAGTAACACTTACAAGGATCAAAGGAAGAACGGGACTTGAAGAAGAACAGTGAGACACGTAGACATTGACATGGACAATACCGGACGAGGGACTAACTGAATACAAGGACTATAAATACACAAGGACAGGATGATGACAATGACACACAGGTGGATGACACAGGTGAAGGTGATGAACATAATGACATGGCGGGAACGGGAACAAAGGAGCACAAGGTGAGGATCACATGACGAAAACAAACACATGAGGAAGGCAGGTTGTAACACATTGAATACATTAAATTGATTTTCATCTCAATTTCACATAACTTCCTGGTGGGGAATAAAAGAAGATAATTTCTTCTGCTGCAAAAAATTCCTTTCAACAATCTAAAAAAATTGCAGCAACTCTTGAGTATTAATTACAACAACAACAAAATTATATATATATATATAACAACAGTATATATATATATATATATATATATATATATATATAACAACAGTATATATATATATATATATATATATATATATATATATATATATATATATATATATATATATATATATATTGCTCATTGAAGTTTAAAGTAATTACATTAACTAAATAAAAAATGGGACCTTCTATACTTATTATGTTACTAGAAATATCTATACATTAAAAGTTTTCTGTATTTTGTGATACATGTTTTTTACTTCTTGTTTATTTAAGCATTTGAATTACATTATGGGGGCCGGTGTCTCTGCAGGGTTTAGCTCCAACTTGCCTCAACACACCTGCCTGGGTGTTTCAAGTATACCTAGTAAGACCTTGATTAGCTTGTTTAGGTGTGTTTGATAAGGGTTGGGGCAAAAATCTGCAGGACACCGGCCCTCCAGGAACAAGTTTGGTGACCCCTGGGGTAAAGTTTAAACTTTTATTGGAAATTGTATATTTTTATTAGTACTGAACTGACACTGTTTCAATTCACTTAATCTTCCATGTGAAGCTGCTTTGACACAAAATTACTACATTGTATAAGCGCTATACAAATAAAGATGAATTGAATTGAATTATGAAGTGATATGTTGTCTGGATTGTTGTTGTAAACAAAAACCTTGGAACCTAATAAAAAGCTAGTTATTTTTTCTGTTATTTTACAGACTTAATTCTCTTTATATGATTTCATATACAATATATTTATACAAATTATCAAAAAATTGTCAATAAAAGTCTCTTTGTTATGCTGCACAGTTGAATTTTCAACATCAAAAGTCAACAGAGCAGAGATGATGATGCAATTTCTAACTGTAAATAAACAGAAAAAAATATATGTATGACAAAATAGGTAACCCATTGATAAACAAATATTTACAAACAATTGAAGTCAGAATTATTAGCCCCCTTTGAATTTTTGTTTCTTTTTTAAATATTTCACAAATAATGCAAGAGCAAGGAAATTTTTACAGTATGTCTGATAATAGTTTTTCTTCTGGAGAAAGTCTTATTTGTTTTATTTCGGCTAGAATAAAAGCAGTTTTTAATTTTTTAAAAACCATTTTAAGGTCAAAATTATTAGCCTCTTTAAGCTTTACTTTTTTCGATTGTCTACAGAACAAACCATCGTTATACAATAACTTGCCTAATTACCCTAACCTGCCTAGTTAACCTAATTAACCTAGTTAAGCCTTTAAATGTCACTTTAAGCTGTATAGAAGTGTCTTGAAAAATATCTAGTAAAATATTATTTACTGTCATCATGGCAAAGATAAAATAAATCAGTTATTAGAAATGAGTTATTAAAACTATTATGTTTAGAAATGTGTTGAAAAAAATCTTCTCTCTGTTAAATAGAAATTGTGGAAAAAATAAACAGGGGGGGGCTAATAATTCAGGAGGCCTAACAATTTTAACTGTATTTACAGTGTGGTTATTGTTAGATCATGGTGGCTAATGCCCAAACTAATTTCAGCCAAATAAACTATATATGCAATAGTTCAAAGATGTGAACTTCACTTTCCATGCAGAAAAAATTATGTCGTGAGATTGTATTTGTTTTCAAATGTTGTCTAGGTTGAGAGATTGACAGTGTTTGAAAATAGGTCAGTGATGACTATAAGCGTTTGTGTGTGTAAAAGCTAAAGGGAGACGAAGCATGAAAGTGAGTATTAGAGAATATTTGGCTTAGAGGATGTGTGGAGCAAAGTGTCCACATGGGTAAGTGTTAGTAGCGTGTTGCGTGTGTATGTGTGTGTGTTCCACCACTAGCTGTAATCCCCTAAGGGATTAGTTGGTAAGGAAGGAATGAAAGTAGTCTGATATGAGCTTTAAATGTGAACATGCGCTTCGCAGTGACCTTTCCTTGAAGTACGAGGTTATCATTTTTCATTTCCTCTTGTACAGTGGGTCACCCGGGTGACTCACTGGTGGTGTGGTGCTGTCTCAATGGGTAAGGCCTTTACATTGGTTACCAGGGTTTGATCATCCTCTGACTACTGCTATTGTTCAGACACACAGGAAGAGTCTACCTGTGGTATGTGAAACTTCTCTTTCCCCCAAGACCGGGGTAGGGCAATACTAATGCCATGTACCCAGGGGTGTCACTAGATTCTTTTTAGTGGGACATGAGCCCCAGTGAAATACAGCTGTGCCCTAGTAAAATATTAGACTACTGATAAACCTTTGTCTGGTGATGGAACAATATACACTCACCGGCCACTTTATTAGGTACACCTGTCCAACTGCTCGTTAACGCAATTTCTAATCAGCCAATCACATGACAGCAAATCAATGGAATTGGGCATGTAGACATGATCAAGTTGATCTGCTGCAGTTCAAACCGAGCATCAGAATGGGGAAGAAAGGTTATTTAAGTGACTTTATACATGGCATGGTTGTTGGTGCCAGATGGGCTGGTCTGAGTATTTCAGAAACTGCTGCTGTTCTGGGATTTTCATGCACAATCATCTCTAGGGTTTACAGAGAATGGTCCAAAAAAAAGAAAATATCCAGTGAGCGGCAGTTCTGTGGGCGCAAGTGCCTTGTTCATGCCAGAGGTCAGAAGAGAATGGCTAGACTAGTTCAAGCTGATAGAAAGGCAACAGTAACTCAAATAGCCACTCGTTACTACTGAGGTATGCAGAAGAGCATCTCTGAATGTACAACACGTCCAACCTTGTGGTGGATGGGCTACAGCAGCAGAAGACCACACCGGGTGCCACTCCTGTCAGCTAAGAACAGGAAACTGAGGCTACAATTTGCACAGGCTCACCAAAATTGGAAGATAGAATAGAAGATTGGAAAAACATATCCTGGTCTGATGAGTCTCGATTTCTCGAATGGTAGGGTCAGAATTTGGTGTCAACAACATGAAAAGCATGGATCCATCCTGCCTTGTATCAACAGTTCAGGCTGCTGGTGGTGCTGTAATGGTGTGGGGGATATTTCCTTGGCACACTTTGGGCCCATTAGTACCACTTGAGCATTGTGTCAATGCCACAGCCTACCTGAGTATTGTTGCTGACCATGTCCATCCCTTCCTATCCTGCTGGACGTAGCCATCAGAAGATCAATACACTGTGGTCATACCACAGTGTATTGATCTTCTGATGGCTACTTCCAGCAGGATAACGTGCCATGTCCATAAAGAGCTAATCATCTCGGACTGGTTTCTTGAACATGACAATGAGTTCACTGTACTCAAATGGCCTCCACAGTCACCAGAACTCAATCCAATAGAGCACCTTTGGGATGTGATGAAACAGGAGATTTGCATTATGGATGTGCACCCAACAAATCTGCAGCAACTGCGTGATGATCTCATGTCAACATGGACCAAAATCTCTGAGGAATATTTCCAGTACCTTGTTGAATCTATGCCACAAAGTATTAAGGCAGTTCTGAGGGCAAAAGGGGTCAAACCCGTTACGAGTAAGGTGTACCTAATAAAGGGGCCGGTGAGTGTCTGTCATCCTAAGATTAATTTTCCTTCATGATATGTCAAAAAATTATGTAATTTATGTTTGTTTTCATTAGCTGTTTACAATCAGAAATTTTGTTTTTAAAAAGCATGATTTCACGTTTTTACATTGGGTATTAAAGATTTTAATAGCAAAAGACATGACTTCTGAAATATTATAAAAATATCAGTTTAGTTTAGTTAGTTAGTTCCAAAAAAATATTATTTTGGTGCCATTATTAAAGATTAATGCAGTTATAAGGTGTAGAGCATAGGTCTCAACATGGATTCCTGGAGGGCCGCAGCTCTGCACAGTTTTGCTTCAACCCTAATCAAACACAGCTGATCCAAATAATCTAGGTTTTCAAAACTACTACAGACTATTAAGCAGGTGTGAGTTGGAGGTGGTTGGAGCTAAACTATGCAGAGTTGTGGCCCTCCAGGAATTGAGTTTGAGACCATTGTTGTAAAGAGAGTGATTACGAGAGAAGTAGGAGAGAGAGTAAAACATGAATATGTGTGTTTATCAACATATACACATATATGTGTTTATTAAAGAGAGCAACGTCTTTACTAAAGGTTTGACTGCTTTAGGAACAGTGACATCACTGCCTTGCTATTGAAAAATGGCATTTTAGCTTGTATAGCTTTTACAGTGTTAAACCATTTTACTGTTAAAGCTGCAAGACAACATTGACAACAAGTTTCACTTTTATTGTTTGTGTGTGTGTGTGTGTGTGTGTGTGTGTGTGTGTGTGTGTGCGTGTGCGTGTGTGTGTGCGTGTGTGTGTGCGTGTGTGTGTGTATGGTATGTGCACATTTGTATGGAAGAGAGAGAGAGAGAGAGAGTGTGTGAGAGAAGCCAACTATGTTCTTTTAATAGATAACAAAACTTGATTAAATGGGAAAATGAGTAAACTTTTTTTTTTTTGTCATTTTCAGCCTATTGTTGATGTGCTTGGTCACTATCCTTGTGTGTTTCAGTTATTTAGCTGTTGTAGACTCTGACAGGACTAAAATAATTTGTGGTCAAGACCTGCCTGGACTTTAGCTGTGCATTTACTGATAATTACCTGTAATTTCACACATAAAAGTGTTCATCAACCAATCTGAATCAAGCAGTTAACAGTTCTGTAATATAAAACTAATTATTGAACATGGAGCTGGTGAATGACACTGCTAAAGGCAAAGACATATCCATAAAACCACATTAAAATATGACTTTTTTATGAGTCATGTATGGTAGTACTGATGGAAACTTGACATTAAAGCAGACACATTACAATCATCCATCTTGACTATAGAGAAATGCAGGGAATGGAAAGCCACTGAATAGAAAAACAGTAATGGAACAGGGAACACAGCAAATAATAAATGAAAGGTAAACAAAAAAGTGTATTATGTGAAACCAAGCAAGGCAAATTCCAAACACCAATTAAAAGAAAAGGCAAATAATAGAAGCAAAAAGAAGGGAATGGAGGAAGGAAGGCAGCAGGGGAATATACAACTAGTTCAAATCTATAAATCTGCAGCTGTTCATTTTCTTATACAAAGTGTTTGTGCCGGAATGAAAAGAAATTTAAACTCAAGCCATTGGTGAGCAGGGAAGCGTAAATGAAAGTGAAATATTACAACAAAAAGCGTTTTACTCTGGGCTTTTTGATAACATTGCCACACACACGCTTTTACAATCATCATCTAAGTAACTAACGTTAAAAAAAGAGTTTTTTAAACTGAAAGTAAATTAATGCGTGAGCTGTGCAAAAATACTGCTAACTGACAGTTAATCAACAGTTAATGAATATATTAATATAAATAATTATGATCACAGCCCACAGTTCTCCTTTGGTTGGTAATTTAAATTTAGTCATTTAGCAGACGATTTTGCCTAAAGCAACTTAAGAAAGCAAACTCAAGAAAACTCAAAATAAAGAGGCAATACACACAGGAAGTGCTAATTGTACAAAGTAACTGTTTGTGCTCAGAGAATTAAGAGAGTTAAGGACAACATATAGGCTCATTCTGAAAACGTAGCCCTATATACATTTCTGGAGATCACAAATTATGTAGCCAGAGCTATGTATGGCTGCATTTCATCTTTAAAACAAATGCTACGAGGCGGTATGACGTTGTTCCTTTTCAACTTACCAGCAGACCACTTACCTCCATATGGGCGGCTTTCCTAATGTTACCAGTTTGTCAGGTGGCTCGACATGTGCATCGGAGGATATGAGATGCATGAGGGGTTGACCGCAACAAGTATTCGAGAACGGTGAAGAATGCTTCCAGAAAGCAGATAAGACAAAAACAAAACCTAAAAAAATAAAACAAACAAGTAAATAACAGGGTGAGAATGTGGTAAAATCTGAAAACGTGGTAAAAAATAAGGAGGCTTTTCTTTTTCTGGATTGCTTTTTTAAAACACATGCGGTTGGGTTTAGGGAAGGGGGGTGGGCGGGTCAATCGGTGCTTTTTAAAACACTATTTTTTGGGTTTAGGGAAGGGGGAGGGTGGGGGTATATGTTGGTTAGTCAGTCAGTAAGTCAGTCAGCCGAAAGCAGCCTCTGATGGATTTACGTGAGAAAAGCAGGCACGAATGGCACTCGCAAGAGAAATTTGAGATCTGAAAAAGGGTACACAGCAGCCTCTGGTGGAAAAAAAAACCGGTGCTTTTTAAAACACTATTGTTTGGGTTTAAGGAAGGGGGAGGGTGGGGGTATATATTGGTTGGTCAGTCAGTAAGTCAGTCAGCCGAAAGCAGCCTCTGATGGATTTACGTGAGAAAAGCAGGCACGAATGGCACTCGCAAGAGAAATTTGAGATCTGAAAAAGGGTACACAGCAGCCTCTGGTGGAAAAAAAAACTGTGCTTTTTAAAACACTATTGTTTGGGTTTAAGGAAGGGGGAGGGTGGGGGTATATATTGGTTGGTCAGTCAGTTAGTCAGTCAGCCGAAAGCAGCCTCTGATGGATTTAGGTGAGAAAAGCAGGCACAAATGGCACTTGCAAGAGAAATTTGAGATCTGAAAAAAGGTACACAGCAGCCTCTGGTGGAAAAAAACATAGCTCTTGAGACGTATTTGGTGCTCTCCAGAAAAGTATATAGGGGTACATAATCAGAATGAGCCTGGGTTGGTTAAGGAGGGGAGGATGTTTGTTAGAAAGAGTGTTTCTACAGGTAGTTTGTCGAGCCCACTCACCTGTGTCAAGCTCACTTCATAAATGCACAATGTTTTGTTTTGTTTTAGATGAGTATTTAGTTACACATTAAGAAAAATTATAATGACAATCTGATTTGAGGTATAATAATTCAATTCAATTCAAGTTTATTTGTATAGTGCTTTTCATAATACTTATTGTTTCAAAGCAGCTTTACAAAAGGTGCACATTATTGCATTACAATCAAAATCAGAAAGGTTAAAGTTATTAGTTACCATAACTTTATTAGTTACTAATAACATTAACTAATTAACTAGTAAGTAATACCTTTTAACAGTTAAGTTATTATATGTACACATAGTTAACCTGCAGTTATATAGTATATAGGTAGTGGACATGTTCAGTGAATTCAATTCAATTAATCTTTATTTCTATAGTGATTTTACAATTTAGATTGTCAAAGCAGCTTAACATAGAAGATCTAGTAAATTGAAACCGTGTCAGACCAGTTTTCAGAGTTGAAGTTCAGTTTAGTTCAGTTCAGTGTGGTTTAAATTTCACTGCTGAAAGTCCAAACACTGAAGAGCAAATCCATCAATGCGCAATTGAAGTGTATTTGTGTATTGCCCTCGAAATCCTCGGATGATTGACATCATCTCTTAATTACTGATTAATTACTTCCCCTATATGCAATATACAACTCCCATAAAGTTTTATCTTACTGTCTGTCACGTTAATTAAGAATTACTGCAAGACAGTGGCGGCTTGTTTTAAAAAATTTGGGGGGATGGGGGGGGGGCGCAAACACCAGAAAAAAAAGTAAAAGTAAGAGTGTAAAAGCCATTTTTCAGGTGATGTATCAAAAAACTAAAATATGACTAAAGCATACAATAAATGCATCACAAATCAGTATATTTTAGTTCAATTTGGGTTTATTATCAGTAATGAAGTAATCCAGATAATCAGTAAACACGCACACACACACACAAATGTTGCCTAATCACTGGCCAGTAGCACTACTTGAAAATAAATTTTGCTCTCCTTTTTTTCTGACTTGAAAAATTCTCAATAACCTTTTGGTTAAAGTCAGTCATCTCAGTCACCAGTCTCTTCTCTATTGACAGCATGGCCAATGCATTCAACCTCTCTTGCTTCATGCTGTTTGAAACAGCAAACACGGAAAACAGTAAAGGCATGACTTACATCACAACCTGCCAGCCAACTCCGTTTGTCATAACAAGTGCTGGAAAAGCCCCGAATATAGCTACGCGCGCTCGCGATCATTTGACTACTGGTGAATTTACAAAGAAGGTCGATCTGGTCCAAGCTTCTAGATTTTTTTCTTTTCTTCATCCAAACGCCTTGTGAATGGATATCTTTGCAAAGATACAACGGAATTTTCCTTCATCTCGAGAAATTGCATTCTAAGCTCTTTGGTGAGAATGGTCCAATCACATAAGGCCAATCATATAAAAACAAATATGATTCGTTCTAACAACAAAAATGGGAGGGTTCGGGATGCAGAGCGTTGCGTCCCAAAGACAATTTAAAACAGGCCAATTAGAGCTTATCGTCATATCATGTGCATTGCAAAAGTTTGTGTAGCTACATAGACACCCATTAGTCCGACGCCCCGCACACATTTGAAAAAATATTGTTCATACATTTTTTTTAAATAAATGTTAGTATGACTACAATAAATGTTAGAATGTTATAATTAAATCAATTTATTTTGTTAATATTTGTGATAATAAACATTAACGTATTAAAGGGATCTAACTTGAAGGGGGCGGCGCCCCAGCGCCCTCTATTGACCAGCCACCACTGCTGCAAGACAAGCTCAGTCTACAAAGAATCGGTGGAACATTTAATGTCAAGTACTGTAGGTATTATGTGCAGTTGAAGGCAAAATGTTATTTTGCAAGATACTAGTATTTACTTAAAGAATTAATTAGGTGAACTACGTTAGAAATATTTTCACAATTTCACAAAGGTGGCTCAGTGGTTAGCACTGTCGCCTCACAGCAAGTGTCTCAGTTGGGCCAGTTGGCATTTCTGTATAGAGTTTGCATGTTCTCCTCGTGTTGGTGTGGGTTTCCTCCGGGTGCTCCGGTTTCCCCCACAGTCCAATGACATGCGCTGTAGGTGAATTGGATTAACTAAATTGGCCGTAGTGTGTGATTTTGTGTGGGTTTTTCCCAGTACTGGGTTGCAGCTGGAAGGGCATGTGCTGTGTAAAACATATGCCAGAATAGTTGGTGGTTCATTCCCCTGTGGCAACACCTGATAAATAAGGGACTAAGCTGAAGGAAAATTAATGAATGAATAAATGAATAATTGGCACTTGTCCAAAACAACAGAAAAAAGCAAGAATAAATGTCAGAAAAGCATCAAGTTAAACAATTTTAAAGTAAGGCAAGTAAAAACTATACAATGAGAGCAAGGAAAAAGGGAGTATTATTTAATATGTGAATTTGTTTTTCCCTTGAGCATGTGTTTCATACTTTGAATATAGTCCACTAAATCTAAATGAATTAATACTTTTCAGTTTATGTATCCATTGTCTCTGAAGACAATAAAATATAAAGTGTGTGTAATGGACCTGTTTACATAATTGTCAATTAATTTATAAGCATTTTTAGGTACTTAAATGATTTATATGAAATACTTTTGAGCAGTGTTGGATGAAAAGTAATATATTGCAATTCTATCTTTCTTTTTGAATGCAAAAATAAGATAAAACATACTTTTGCTCACATTAAAAAGTAACCAAGTAGTTAGAGTAAAAAAAGTGACTTACGATTGTAATATACTCTTTTCCCAACGCTGCTTGTGAGATATGTGGATGCTACCGACATTGTTTTAATGCTTTTGGTGGGAGAGGATAAAAAGTGTAATATCCAGACCAAAAAAAAGCTTTAAGCGTAGCATAATTTGTCACAGAGAATATCAAGCAGGCCAATTCAGGAGTCTCAAATAGCAGGATATTTACTCAAAATCTTAGTTCAGGATAGTTTTGATTTATCATTGCAATCATGCGACTCTTTCAGACTCAGCATTAACCTTTTGTACTGCGGCTTTGAACACTTTTTGGAAGTGTTGCTGTTTAGAAAGAGTTGTGTGTAATGAGGCTTGGAGGAGTACATCAGAGAATAGAATCTGAACAGAAAAGCATGAATACAGCAAGCTGTCATTTAATACTGCAGGCGGAAGTCGAAACTAAATTATAAATGGAGAAATGTTGATGTGCAGGGACTAAGCCAGAGTGACATAAATGACAATGTGTTCATTTAAGGCTGTTCCTAACCAAAATTGACTCTCATGCATTATTAATGAGCTGAATAATTAACTAAGTGTAATGAAACTTTGACAAACACTGTAAGGCATCCAAACAATCATACATTTCTACTGGACATAGCACAGACTTCTACAAAGTGACTTGTAGCAATATCCTAGAGAGGCAATTGAACAGTGTAACAGGATAAAAAAGTCCACTCTAGTCTGTTTATTTTTATTTCTTGCTTCAAGGGATATGAAAGTTGTCAGAACTTTATATTCCATGAAAAGGAATTTGTTCAAAGAGGTTTAACAGGCAAAAAGGGGAATCGAGGTCAGATATAAAAAAGCTGTAATTGATAACTTGCGCATCTTTCATGGATAAAAGACCTCTTAAATTAAAGCTGACATCTTAATTGTTCATTGCTTAATAATCTTATCTTAAATAATTCCCATCTCTTGAACAGATTATTTCGATTTGGCTCTGAAGTTTACAAACTACTAGATCATTAAAGTGCTCTTTAAAGAGCTGTAAAAATGTATGAATATTAATGGCTGCTTCAACTAACGAGGAACTATCATTTCAGAAAGGAGATAAATGAGTCGTGGATGCACTGCAATTACAAGCCAGTATTCAAGATCTCAAATCAAGCCAGTCTAATGCATAGCAGATTCAGTGACCTGTGAGAGGATTTTAAAACATATCAGGTTGGATTACATTAACTAAAAATAACATTTTGACTATGTCACACATTGTTACATGGTGATTGGTGGATTTCCTTTTTGGTCCATCATTCACCATCTTGGGATGAGTTGTTACGTGCATCTTACCTAGGCTCTGGTCCAGAATCCTTATTATGGTGGCTTTCTTCTTCTTCTTCTTCTTCTTCCGTCTTCTGAGACTAATTTTAAAGTGTATCTCCTCCTAAACTGTTCAAGCTACATACTTCAAACTTTCGTCAAACCTTCAAACTGGTCTGACTCGGGTTGCTATATCTTTTCTAACTGATCCGACTTTCGGTTTTTCGAAAAACGACCCAGAAAATTCCCAAAAGTCCCATTGACTTAACATTGGGTCAAGGTTTGTGAGCTCATAACTCTACATCAGACTGTCCTACAGACTTCTAACTGGGCTCATTAAACTCAGTCTAGCCAGCAGCCAATAACTGATAACTTTTTAACTTACTAGCCACTCCCTAGCAACCACTTACAGCACCCTAGCAACTGTCCCATAGACTTCCATTGTAAAAGACTGTCATTGATTTAACATTGGATCAACATTTGTGAGCTCATAACTCTGCATCAGACTGTGCCACAGACTAATGGCTGAGCTCATTTAACTCAGTCTAGCCAGCAGCCAATCACCGATGACCTTTAAACTTACTAGCCACTCCCTAGCAACCACCTACAACACCCTAGCAACTGCCCCATAGACTGTGACTAGCTATTTTAACACTTGCTAATAGTTTTAACATCATACTGACATGCTAATTTTGCTAGAAAGATGCTAGCAACACACTAGTGACATGCTTGTCATGCTAACACATGCTAATTCATGCTAGAAATAAGCTGATTCATGCTAGAATCATGCAAGTAACACACTAAAATCATGCTAGTAATACGCTAGAATCATGCTAGAATCATGCTAGTAACATGCTAATTCATGCTAGATTCATGTTAACAACATGCTAACTCATGCTAGTAACATGCTAATTCATGCTAGAATCATGCTAGTAACATGCTAATTCACGCTAGAATCATGCTAGTAACATGCTAATTCATGCTAGTAATATGCTAATTCATGCTAGAAACATGCTAGTAACATGCTAATTCACACTAGAATCATGCTAGTAACATGCAAATCCATGCTAGTAACATGATAATTCATGCTAGAATCATGCTAATTCATGCTAGAAACATGCTAGTAACATGCTAATTCCTGCTATAAACATGCTAATTCATGCTAGAATCATGCTAGTAACATGCTAATTCATGCTAGAATCATGCTAGTAACATGCTAATTCATGCTAGAAACATGCTAGTAACATGCTAATTCATGCTAGAATCATGGTAACAACATGCTAATTCATGCTAGAATCATGCTAGTAATAACATGCTAATTCACGCTAGAATCATGTTAGTAACATGCAAATTTATGCTAGTAACATGGTAATTCATGCTAGAATCATGCTAGTAACATGTTAATTCATAGTGGAAACATGCTAGTAACATGCTAATTCATGCTAGTAACATGTTAATTCATGCTAGAAACACGCTAATAACATGCTAATTCATGCTAGAATCATCCTAACAACATGCCAATTCATGCTAGAATCATGTTAGTAACATGCTAATTCAGGAGAGAATTCAGTTCCCAGTGAACTGAATTAGTTATGAATCAGAATCAAGTATTCCACACAGCTGTGTAATAATAACATTTAAATGAGGACTCATGGAGCCATGGTATACGCAAGATGCACATATGCTTGTGTATCTTGCACAAATGCTTGGTTATTTTAAGCATTGGGTCAAATATGGACAAACACAACAATGGGTTAATTGTTTTTTAAAAAGAAATCTTGGTTTGAAGCATCACAACAAGAAGGTCGCTGGTTCGAGCCCCAGCTGGGTCACTTGGCATTTTTGTGTGAAGTTTGTATGTTCTCTCTGTGTTCGTGTGGGTTCTCTCCGGGTACTCCGGTTTCCCCCACAGTCCAAAGACATGCACTATAGGTGAATTAAATGAGCTAAATTGGTGTGTGTAAATGTGTAAATTAGTTTATGTGTGTGAATGCAAGAGTGTGTGGGTGTTTCCCAGTGTTGGGTTGCGGCTGGAAGGGCATCCGCTGTGTAAAACATATAAGATGGCGGTGTGGCGACTCCTAATTAATAAAGGGACTAAGCTGAAAAGAAAATGAATGAATGAATGAAATTTGGGTTTGTCCATATTTAAACCAATGCTAAGTTAAAAAAAATAGCAATTTTAGAGTGTATTAATAGAGCTGAAATTGCAACAAGTAAAAGGCACAAACATAACACATAAACGCATAATGCATAAAAGTACCTCAGTTATCCATGCTAGTTTCTAAATCTTTGCACTAAACAAGCATGCCCATACCCCAACAAAACCTTGCCACTTTTTGATATCTATGCTTTGGGTACTAGATATGCCTCAATGATTTTATCAGCACAAATTGCCTTGATTTTACGCTTTTAAATGAAACTTGGCTAGATGACAGTTGTAGCGCAGCAGTTCTGAATGAAACAGCTCCTTTAAACTTTGATTATTTGAGTGTTTGCAGAGTTAATAGGAGAGGTGGAGGCATCGCATAGCGTATATGGAGGAAGACGAAACTAGTAGTCCACTATAATATCTATAAAGACAGTCTTCATGCTTTTAATGTGAAACTTTAACCGCTAGACAGACTTTCTTTTCAACCCTTATAAACAACAACTTAAATCATACGCGTACACTCTTTGCAATCATTATGTCTGATTTCATGGCAATTAATGGTAAAATCTTATAAGAGATCGTACAAATTATGGAAACATCTACCTGCAGTCTTGACACGCTCCCCGCATCATTCTTCAAAACGGTGTTTAACTGTTTAGAAATTGATCTCCTAATAGTGGTAAATGCTTCACTTCTCTAAGGGATTTTTCCAAACTCACTTAAAACTGCAGTTGTTAAACCCCTCTTGAAAAAGAGCAATCTGAATAACACACTATTGAGCAGTTACAGACCAATCTCAAATCTCCCTTTCATTGGAAAAATCATTGAAAAAGTTCAACCAGGTTAACACGTTCTTAAACTCCAAGGCGTGTTTAGACAATTTTCAATCTGGTTTCAGAGCACATCACAGTACAGAGAGCGCTCTTATAAAGATAATCAATGATATCCGCCTAAATACAGATTCAGGCAAACTAACAGTGCTGGTACTGCTCGATCTTAGTGCTGCATTTGCCACTGTCGATCACAGCATACTTCTGGATAGGCTGGAAAATTGGGTTGGGCTGTCTGGGACGGTCCTCAAATGGTTCAGATCTTATCTTGAAGGGAGAGGTTACTATGTCAGTATAGTTGACCATAGCTCGAGGTGGACACCCATGATATGTGGAGTCCCACAAGGCTCGATTCTGGCACCTCTCCTGTTCAACCTTTATATGATCCCTCTGAGCCAAATAGTGACAAAGAACCAAATCTCCTACCACAGCTATGCTGATGACACTCAGATCTACTTAGCCTTATTGCCAAATGACTACAGCCCTATTGACACCCTCTGCCAATGCATTGATGAAATGAACAGTTGGATGTGCCAAAACTTTCTTTAGTTAAAGAAAGATAAAACTGAAGTCATTGTGTTTGGGAACAGATATGAGGTTCTCAAGGTGAATGCGTACCTTGGCTCTAAAGGTCAAACAACAAAAAATAAGGTGAAGAATCTTGGTAGTCATCTCAAAGCAATCAGTAAATCAGCATACTATTATCTCAAAAACATTGCAAGAATCAGATGCTTTGTTTCCAGTGAAGACTTAGAGAAACTTGTTCATGCTTTTATCAGCAGCAGGGTGGATTACTGTAACGGTCTCCTCACGGGCCTTCTCAAAAAGACAGTCAGACAGTTGCAGCTCATCCAGAACGCTGCGGCCAGGATTCTGACCAGAACCAGGAAATCAGAGCACATCACACCTGTCCTCAGGTCTTTACACTGGCTCCCAGTTACATTCAGAATACATTTTAAAGTATTATTACTTGTCTATAAATCACTAAATGGCCTAGGACCTCAATACATTACAGATATTCTCACTGAATACAAACCTAGAAGAACACTCAGATCTCTAGGATCATATAAACTAGAAATTCCAAGAGTTCAGTCAAAGCAGGGTGTTCAGCTACTATGCCCCTCGCTGCTGGAATCAACTCCCAGAAATGATCAGATGTGCTCCAACATTAGGCACATTCAAATCCAGACTGAAAACACATCTGTTTAGCTGTGCCTTTACTGAATGAGCACTGTGCTACGTCCGACAAATCGCACTATTATGTTTTTCTCTTCTTTTTCATTCCTTTACAACCTGTTTTAACATATTTTTATCTGTTTTTATCTGTTTTTTATTATCTGTTTTTGTTTTTTCTTATACTTGTCTTTTTTATTCCTGTTTATGTAAAGCACTTTGAATTGCCACTGTGTATGAAATGTGCTATATAAATAAGCTTGCCTTGCCTTGCCTTGCCTTACTGCTGATTGGCTGAAAGTGTGTTTTAAGACTCGTTCTAGTACTGTGGTTGAAAGTGTATTTTAAAAATTACTTATAGTGCGCCTTTAAACTAGCTTTAGTGTTTAGATGCACTAAAAAGTGCATCAGAATATCTGCTTGTTAAAGCTATGTAAATGCAACAGCAAAAACTGAAATCTGATATCAACTGTTATCGTTATCGTGTTATAGTTGAATATTTACAATTCTTGTCAGAATCACTTTTTTTTTTGTCCAATAAATCATTTTTATTTTACCCAAGGGTGTACAATCTCATCTCTATGATCACAAAATTGTGATTTTATCCCTGTTCCCTGTGGTTACCCTGACATTGTCTCAACTGTCTCTGTGTTTCCCATTTTACTTCTTTTTTTTCTGACATGCTCCTTCTTTATTCTGTTGTCCCTTTGCATATAAGTGTTTGAAAACACATTTCTTACCACTGAAGTTCAAGCCTGCTGTTCTACAGCAATCAGTGTCAAATCTGACCTTTCCACACACACGGCACACTGCGTTTCCAAATGTAATACAGAACGATGAACCTGTAATTGGTTATTTGCTCTTTGTTGACCAGTAATTCCTAAAATCATCTCTGCCTCAGGAAAATACCCCATTTTCTGAAGACAATGTGCAGAATTCATTGTTTTGAGTTTTTTTGCCCTCACTTCTAATATTTCCTGTCTGCTTCTCTTCTGCCCATGTGAGATGGACTTCATCATGTTACCCTTAATAAACCCAAGTCACTGCCGTCTCTCTCTTTCTCGCTGTGCAATAGAGGTGACTCATCCCCCGCTTTGCTCTGTGCAGATAAGAACACTTGCCTTTTCATTCATGATTTTAACTAAAGGGGAAAACAAGCTCGAAAACAACCCACTGTCTTCAAGCTTCACCACGACGTGATAAATAGACCAAATAAGCGAAAGGACAGAACAGATTTAATTACCTTCATGATAAAAAGAAGAAAAGGACGGGAGAGAAGCCCCTTTTTCAGTAAAGACGTTACGTATCTCTGTGAGTAAGCCTATGGGTGCATTGTGTGACGCCCATCATTGAGATATTTCTGTGCATTTAATGATCAATCCAGACATTATCTGTGGTCATTAACCAAATGTCTGTGTGCGGATGAAAGGACAGAGAGGCTGGCTCTCCTAATGCTCGTCAAAGCTTTGTTCAAGCAGCTTGAACCCTCTGACACACTCATAAACACCTGCAGGGTAAATACCTTGGTGTAGATATTAATATTTCCTGACACTGTGTGGTGCATGGACATGAATTTTCCAGTTTGAGCAAGTTTATTAGTACTTATTGTTTTTTGTGTGTAGCTTATGGCCCGTTTCCACTGAGTGGTACGGTATGGGTCGGTATGGTTCACCTTTATCAGGCTTGCGTTTCCACTGCCAAAAGGGTACCAGAAAGTTTCAGTCAACGTAATTCTCGCTCGAGGAAATGTCAAAGTAAGGCTGTACGAGTTGTTCCCATATCATATGAGAAGCACTTCTCACAAAACAGATGCTTTATGCACATGAATAGTTTTGTATAAATGTACATTACTCACCTTTATGAACATGATTTGACTATAACTGCAGATCAATGATACGAAATATACTGTAACGTCTGCAATTATATAAAATAAATAAATGCAACATACATGAACACATACAACCCCTTACAGTCTCCGATATGGTACTAATTACAGAAAAACTACACACGCACAGTATAAATTTGGGTTCAAAAACAACACGCAAAATATAGCCCACAGTAACCTCTCATCTGTATCTTTATCCTTCACCAGCACATGTAACCTCTGTTAGACAGTAATTCCGTCATTCCGAGTTCATAATAGTCCAAAAGGCGATGATAATAGTTAAACATGGCAGTTTGTTCATGTTTTAAGTTGCTGAAAGAATCATTTGCTCCTTTGTTTTTTTGGGCTTCTCATTGTTTTTCCACGTTTCACTGTTGCGTTTGTCTATTTCTGAAAGGATCAGATGTCAGAAGCACTTCATTATTCACAAGCACATTATTATCATCAGCTCAAGAAGTTTGTTACTTCAAATATAGATGCGCACGCGAGCTCTCTCGAGAAGGTGAAACCGCTCATAATATAGATGGTTGTGTAAACATCTACGGGGCACAGGGTAGATTCTTCTCTTCTTCTTGGCTTGTGGCTGTTCATTAAGACGACAACAAGGTTTATTTAAGCTCGGGTTGACCATGGCTCATTATTATATGTATATATTATTATGGTGCAATGTCTCGGCTGTGTATTTAAAAATGGTGCATCTTTTCTTTTCATTCTCCTGGCTTATGCATGAGAGAGTGACGTATCTCTGTAAGCCAATAGCGTTCAGCTGCGCACCTTGCTTCGCCTTTTGGTAGCCTTTTGAAAGAGTACCCAAAAAGTGGTATGGTACGGTTCGCTTTTTGGTACCTTTTGACAGTGGAAACGGCCATAAAAGCGTACCAAACCGTCCCTTACCACTCAGTGGAAACGGGACATTATATTCTACACAGTCTCATTCTGAAAACGTAGTCCAGTGGATGTTTCTGGAGACCGCAAATTATGTAGCCGGAGGTACATATGGCTGCATTTCATTTTTTAAGCGAACGCTACAGGGCGGTATGACGCAGTTCCTTTTGGTGCTTACCAGCTGACCGCTTACCTCCGTGTGGAGGGCTTTCCTGCCGCAACCGGTTTGTCCAGTTAGTTCGTTGTGTACGTCGACGGACTTGAGACGCAGAGAGGAGTTGACGACGACGACAGGTTCCAGTCCGGGGAAGAGCGGTTCCAGAAAACAGGTAAGACAAAAACAGAATCCAAAAAATAAAATGAACGAGTGAACAACAGGGTGAGAATGTGGTAAAATCTGAAAACGTGGTAAAAATTAGACGAAGGCTTTTCTTTTTTTGGAAGGCTTTTGTAAACCATTGGTTGGGTTTAGGGAAGTATGTGGGTGGGCGGGTCAATCGGTAAAACAGGTTGGGTTTAAGGAAGGCGGAGGGTGGGTCAGTCAATTGGCCCGTCGCCCAGTCAGTCATTCAGTCAGACAGACAGACGGTCGGTCATCAGCGGCCTCTGGTGGGTTTACGCAAGAACAGCGCGGGCGCGAACGGCACTCGCGAGAGACATTTGAGATACGAAAAAGCAAACACAACGACCTCTCGCGGATTCGCGAAAACAAAAACTGCAAAAATACGTACCGGGACGTATTTCACGGTCTCCAGAAACATCCATGGGACTACGTTTTCAGAATGAGCCGGGGTTGATTATATTCCTGACGTTGTAGGAACCAAATGTGAGTGACATTTATTTGGTCCCATAAGAAAAACTGCCCATAAATCACACAAAATGAACTTCTTTAAAAATGTAATATGGTTTATGTGGTTTGCGAGGACAAAATTTGTATAATGGCATGGCAATGACCTATTTGTACTCTGGTTTACAAGGACATGCCTTGTGTCCTCGTAATTCAAAATGCTTAAAAATCATACCTGATGGGGTTATACTTAAACGGCGCCTTTTTTTTTTTTTTACCCCTTTTACAAAATGAAGATAAGCCCTTGGTGTCTCCAGAATGTGTCTGTAAAGTTTCAGCTCAAAATACCCATTAGATTATTTATTATATAATGTAGAATCAGTGTCTGAGGACTACGTAGCTGTTTTTGTAACTTGTGGCTTTAAATCCAAATGAGCTTTTTTTTTTACTGACACCATATGACCGTGGTGATTATAGCAGTAAAGAATTACAAAGTGATTTTACTGTCTTTACAACAAACATGCTCTGTTTTAAAAACATTTTAAACTTACAAAATTAATTATTGAGGTGCAGCTAATCACAGAGAGTTTGAACATGTTTTAATCCCATTTTCTTTGCAAAAAATGTTCTGTGGCCATGTGTATACATGGTATTATAGAAACATGGCACCTGTCCATCAATTCGGTGGGCGGGGAAAAACCACACTCCTACGTCAAGATGCAGTGGACCTCAAAATCACTGGGATTTGGATTTTATTTTAACATCAGGAAATTTAAAAAATAAACTTATTGGGTTTCTATCACTTCAATATGAGAGCGGACACACTATACCTACACAGAGTTCTGTCCAAACAGCTTACAAAAGTTGATTTTCAACATAGGTGCCTTTTAATTATTAGTCATAGTTAACTTTTGACATTTAAATTTGGCCACGTCTCTTGAGGTTGGATAAGGAAATATATGTGTTTTGTTTTTTTACAGTAAAAATGCTTTATGCACATGGAGAGTCCTCATAAACCATATATACAAGTTTGTGAGTGTGTGAGTTTGTGTGCGTGTGACTGTCTGTTCTAATGCCACCACACTGATCCCAGTTTAATCTCTGCTGCACAATGTACTCAAAAATTATTCATTCTTCAAAAACATGGCTGAAGCATAGCGTTCTGCCAAGGATAAGACCATGACAGCAGACAAAAAGAAGGAGTCTTTGCTGAAGAGATCAATGTTTTTTGATGATCAAGATAAACACGTACGCACAAACAGCATGTGGAGTGTAAGTCAGTGAGGCTTTGTCTTTTCAGATCTTTTATTTGGAGTCGAATGCATCTTCTCTCTTTATGCTCTACGAGGACAGAACGTCTTTTTGAAATTAAAAAACAAGCTGAAGATAAATGCCAGCTTTCAATTGTCTCTGTTCCTGTGCCAAAATGTGTCAGACTCCCTTCATTAAATTTGATGCAAAAAGACTTTGCCTCACCTGCTTGTCCATAAGAGCTCATTACAGAAAGAAGCGGGCACACACTGTGATTGTTACAAGAAAGAGAGTGTATGAATTGAGCCAGTGTTTGTGTAATGCATTATGAAGGGCAGAGCTATTTTTGATTATAAAAGATTAAAGCATTCTGGATTAATTAGGGTAGCAGAGCACTGCAGTACACTATTTTTTTAAAAGGATTGATTATACTACACGAGTTCCCACACTGTAGCAAGCTGTAAAAGAATTGATTCAAACTAGAATACACCAATGTTATATACAGATTTATAGTCAGTAAAAATTCTATTACACTCACTAAGGTTGCAAGTGTTGAATCAAAAATACAAGAAAATGTAAAATTGTGAATTACATTTACAAATACAAATCTGTTGTTGGCAACAACTAACCAGCTAAATAAGTTACTGTCTTCTATGTTGCAGGATCGTTCAGAAATTACTAAAAGATGATAATATGATTTGGTGCACAACTGAAAATGTAATCTTTTGTGGAAATGTGTTATCATAGATAATTATGATTTTTTTGAAAGAAGAAAAACACATAGAAGTAAAAAATAATGATATAAAATTAGAATTTTTGTCACTTTCGTAAATTCAATGCATTAATGTTAAATAAAAGTATTAATTTCTTTAATAATTAATTTTAATAATAAATTTTGAAGCCTCATTAAATCTCTTGATAAAGATAGTATTTTCTTTATTTAAGTTAAATAGCACCAACATACCTTAATAATAATAATAATAATAATAATAATAATACAATAAGACAAACTGAATGTTGGCTTGGCATGCTTTCAAATAAATAATTTTATATAAATACGTGAAGTTTCTGCCATGATCACCTAATCTGCTCCTATGTCATTAACTACATGGCACAGAAGATTGGTTGCTGTCACCTTGGTAGCCAATGAGTATGCTCCTCATCAGTTTAAATGCTCCGCGTCATTTTACACTGTTAAGCTCCAGCACGTTTTCAGAGACCCTCTTCCACCCCAGCTCCACCTGTGTTTAGATCTGCTACAGGGGTTACATATATGTTTGCAGCAGCAGCGTGTTATATTCTCAGACAGCATGGCCGTGTATATACAGGTCTTTGTACTTGCTCTGCCATAATAATCAAAGCAGCAGCAGCAGCAGCGTAGCAGATCTATACAGCCAAGACCAAATACATCAACATTGCCATATACATATTCATTACCATACTAAATGCCAAGAGTGTTCATGACAGAATTATTTTTACATTATGCCCAGAGAGACACTTCAGTTTTTTTCAGTAATTCAGTCAAACGTATGTTCTGCTGTTCTACATGTCCTATTCTATATGTTCTATATGTCAAATATGTGTCCTGCTACATGATTATAAAGGTGTGTTTGGATGACGTCAATGCTTTCAAAAGCACATATTTTACCCTATGCATACGCATATGCATAACAACAGGTTTGAAAAACAAAATTATATTACACAGAGATTATTAAAGTCTTGTTTTAAAAAAGCTTGCACTTTGAGACCTGTTTTCAAAAGTTAGCATTTTCAAAATGCTGTTCAAATTCAAACTTTTTACCAAATCAATACACAATGCTGAACTGAAAGAGAGACCAATTTTCTGAACCAAATGAATATATATTTATTTTTAAAAGAGATGGTTATTCATCATAGTTTTGAACTGTTTGTTATAAAATGTATAGATTATAATTGTTATTTATTCATTCATTTTCTTTTTGGCTTAGTCCCTTTATTCATCAGGGGGCGCCACAGCGGAATAAACCGCCAACTTATCCAGCATATGTTTTACGCAGCGGCATACACACTTATTCACACACATACACTATGGACAATTTAGTTTACCCAATTAACCTATAAGTCTTTGGACCGGTCTTTGGAAACCGGAACACCTGGATGAAACCCACGCGAACACGGGGAGAACATGCAACTCCACACAGAAATGCCAACTGACCCAGCCGAGGCTCAAACCAGCGCCCTTCTTGCTGTGAGGTGAAAGTGCTAACCACTGCGCCACCTCACCGCCATAATCTGTAATATAAGGAAAAAAAACAATACATTCTGACAAACTGCATGGTTAGAGAAAGTAGGCACAGATGGTCTCAATGGACAAAACAAACACTCACATCACCTCTGTACAAATCTGACAGTAGCAAATCTATTTCTTTAAACCCTTTTCTTCATCTTGCTTGCAGCATCTTTATTATCAAGATAATAAAGTCAAGATAAAACATTTATTTGTCGGTGTAAACTTGCAAAGTCTATATTTGAGGACAGGATTAGTGACAGACATGAAAAGCATTCAGTTATTCATATCTTGACATTTCTTGAGTTGCAAAATGACCTTGCCATGTTCATGCAACATAAATATTCATTAAGTGCAAACACTATTTCATTAAGCATTCATTGATAATTAGTTTAACATGCAGTCTAGCCACAGTCATGTTAAACAGTCATGTTAAAGGTTGCGATGTCAAGCAATGATTATTAATGATTATTTGAAGCTGACAATTCCTAACAATAAAAACAAAGCAAGAACTATATGTCTATAGGCGATACATAAATTACTTTTGTTTTTTAAAAGAATTAGTCGGTAGAGCTATATACTTTAATTGCAAAAGTTTGAGGCAGAAGTTTAAAAAGTAATCTGGTGATGGTTTTGCACACACAATCAAGTGTTTGACCAGTCTTTCTTGAGGCAGTCCCTTCATTTTGCTGTTGCCTCAAAGCTGGCATTTTGTGTAATGGCCAGTTTCCATTGAGCGGTACGGTTTGCTTTAGTATTTCACACTTATTTCTATTTCCACTATCAATAGCAGTAGCAGGTAACAACAAAGTGGAGCAGGACTCACTGGGGAACACCAT
This sequence comes from Danio kyathit, assembly GCA_903798195.1. Classification (NCBI taxonomy): domain Eukaryota; kingdom Metazoa; phylum Chordata; class Actinopteri; order Cypriniformes; family Danionidae; genus Danio; species Danio kyathit. Next base: position 31,315,041 of record LR812527.1, read on the forward strand.
AGGTTTAAAGAGAATCGTCACCAGTGAGTGCAACAAGCCAGCAGAACAACAACACAGAAAGTGGCATTTTTAAATACACAGCCAAGACATGAAGCCATTATACAATGATGGCACAGCAATGAACCACGCTGAAACAAAGAACATCAACTTCTTAATGATAAACAGCCACATGCCACGAAGCAAGAACATAGTCTTCCAAATCTACTGTATGTCCTCCTTTATTGTTTACGAGGCTGTTCACCTTGCATCTAAACTGCCTCACATCTGAAAACAAAGCAGACTCCATGCCAGGACCACTTTGTTGTTTAAAAGCAAAAAAAGAGGAAAGCGCCATAGTTAGATGCTTTACTATCTGTTTACAAAAAGGGGAGAAGAAGTGTGTGCAAATTTCCACAACTGATAACAGCATTATGTTTTTAGTTGGAAGAAAGAGGTCTAAATGATAAGCTTATAATATATATACCTAACTTAAATCTTCAAACTTCTGGCTCAAACTTTTGCAATTAAAAAATATAGCACTACCGAATGATACTTTCTCACAGAAAAAATATGTGCATTATTTATAAAATGAAATAAAATAATAAATAAATATATGTGTGGCCACAGACTTAAAGGGACGTAAGGAAATAAAATTACATTAGTCACCCGCTCATCTGAATCATGTGGAGCTTGAAAGTCCAGATGAGAGATATGAGGTTATCGCTGCTGTTTCCCGGCAGTCTGGAAGTTCATTTTTACCAACATGTCAGCAGTGACAGTAAGATTTATAGATAAATTATGTTTAAAATGTAAAATAAGAAAAACACATCGTGCCAGACTGTCCATAGCAGTGGGGCGCAAGATTGTGTGGACCTGCATCACAGTAGATGTAGGTGCAAAGAGATAACAGAAACTGATGTAGATCCATTTGAACATTTTTTAAAATATACTATGAATTGTTTAAGGGGCGGCATGGTGGCTCAGTGGTTAGCACTGTCGCCTTACAGCAAGAAGGTTGCTGGTTCGAGCCCTGGCTGGGTCAGTTGGCATTTCTATGTGGAGTTTGCATGTTCTCCCCGTGTTCACGTGGGCATCATCTGGGTGCTCCGGTTTCCCCCGCAGTCCAAAGATATGCACTATAGGTGAATTGAATAAGCTAAATTGGCCATAGTGTATGTGTGTGAATGAGAGTGTATGGGTGTTTCCCAGTACTGGGTTGTGGCTGGAAGGGCATACTTGTGTTAAACATATGCTGGATAAGTTGGCAGTTCATTCTGCTGTGGCGACCCCTGATGAATAAAGGAACTAGGCTGAAGGAAAATGAACAAATAAAGGAATTGTTTACTGAGATGCTTGGTTTTTATTTCTTTAATTACACAAAATATACTTGATTCTGGTTGACCAGTGTATTTTCTTATTTATTATCATTTATATTTATATTATAATGCAATGTTCATTAACATAATACTATAAAGAAAACTATACAAAATATGATTCTTTTAAATTTAATTATGATCAAGAATATTATTTCAAGTACTGACACTATAACCTGAGTTATAATAATTATGTATTGTTTGGATGTGCTAACAAGATAAAAACAGTTGAAATTTTAGTTTCCACAATACAATGCTGTAAAATAAAATATTATTTGGATATACTAAAATAACTAAAACAGAAATTAAACATGATATTTAAACCTGCATAGACATCAAATTTTTTTACAATTTCTTTAGCTAAATGAAACAACAACAAAACTAATATTTCAGTAACTAAACTGTCACTAATCTTTCATTGTACTGGCTTAGTGGAAATTTTAAGATAATGTACAGAATAAATTATGTAAATTTAAATCAATTTTGTAGGTGTCTGGTTTTATGTATTTGATGAATGTCTAATAAGCTAAATGATAAAATAAGAGATTTTTATAGAAATTTCAAGCGCAATGTAAACCCTTAAGATGACAACACTCTCTAATGTGTACAAGACCAACCCCTCACCTTAACATAATTTAATGCCTTTACAGTCACTTTTTATCACAACACTAGATTAGTCGTCTCCATGTAAATGGCAATAATTATTTACAGCAATTATATTTACTGTAATTATTTTATAATTGAGCGATGTAGTGATGGAACCAGCAGAAGCTAATAAAGCCACAGTATCAGAGGTGGACAGAAACACAGAAGCACAGAGGGTGAGCAGGTGAGAAATCCTCCAAGAGTCAGTTACCGCTAATAGCAGATGTCCTCCAGAGAGCAGAAACATGCACTCGGCTCATCATGTGATCAAAGAGACCCTGAAAGTAGATCAACATCTGCAACTAGAACATCTAACATGAACAAGATTACATTTTCATCATTAAGACAAGACACTGCAGGTGAATAGGGTAAACAAATTAACTAACAGTCATCCCTATACTTCCCCATTTTATTGATTGATTGCATTAAGGAATAATGGGCACCTAATTTACCCCTTTATCAAGATTTTAAAGTTAAGTCTTTTGTGTCTCCAGAAAGTATCTGTAAAGTTTTAGCTCAAAACACCCATCAGATTATTTATTATACCTTTAAGAATATTTGGGATTGCCTGCTCTGAACACACTGTAGCTGTTTCTGTTGCCTGTGTCTTTAACGCTAGTTCTCCCCGCCCACCGTTCCCACATGCCTGTCAGAGTGTGCCTCAATCTCTGCCTCGGCTGTGTCAGATAAACAGCACAGTGACAGACATGAAGGAAGCAGATCTCACGTAACTTTTGTGAAAAAATACTACAGTAAGAACTTTCCCAATGATAATTTAATGTATTTGTTGTGGAGTTAATTCAAGCATTTCTACAGCGATGAGTCACACACAATGTTGTTACAAAGTTCACACACACACACACACACACACACACACACACACACACACACACACACACACACACACATACACACACACACACACACACACACACAGCCCGTGCGTTTAACTTTGCACTGTTTTTGCACAGCACATGTGACAGGATCAACCTGATCTCACAAGAAAACATAAGTATTTTACATTCGTCAGTTTAGTGGCTAATTCGTACGAATTCGTACGATTTTAAAAAGAAGGCATGGTACCCAACCCCACCCCTAACCCCAACCGTCATTGGGTGATGAGCAAATCGTACTAAATTGTACGAATTAGATCACATGAATTTATATGAATTAGCCACTAAATCAAAAAGTTACAAATTGCCGTGAGATTGTGTTGGACAGGATAGACATTAATATCAACTGCTGTATGATTATCCATTATGTTAATGTACAAAATAAACCTGATTTCACGTCCACAAACCAGCATTGAAGCGTCTTCTTTTATAATTGTACTGACACTATGCGGCTGTAGTGATAAAGATGGCAAAATCGCTGCAATTCATTACAAACATTCACTGTATTAAAAACGTTTTAAACTTGTAAAACTTGTTCATGATCACATTTGATGATGATTGATGATCACAGAGAGCTGAACAGATCTTTTAATCGCAGTTGCTTTGTGCATGTGCTGTCTTGTTGATATGATTATATGCGTTACTACACAGACATGTTAATACGCGGCCTCAAAATGTAAGGGATTTGGATCCTATTTTAATGTTAGAAAATAAAAAAAAGAGACTTATTGTGTTTATATCACTCTAATATGACTGTAGACACACGATACCTACACAAAGTTCTGTCCAAACAGCTTACAAAAGATGATTTTCATCATAGGTGCCCTTTAACTACATATATATATATATATATATATATATATATATATATATATATATAATTATTAGCCCCCTGTTTATTTTTTTCCCTAATTTCTGTTTAACAGAGAGAAGATTTTTTTAACACATTTCTAAACATAATAGTTTTAATAACTCATTTCTAATAACTGATTTATTTTATCTTTGCCATGATGACAGTAAATAATATTTTACTAGATATTTTCTTCTATACAGCTTAAAGTGACATTTAAAGGCTTAACTAGGTTAATTAGGTTAATAAGGCAGGTTAAGGTAATTAGACAAGTTATTGTATAATAATGGTTTGTTCTGTAGACTATCGAAAAAATATATAGCTTAAAGGGGCTAATAATTTTGACCTTAAAATGGGTTTTTAAAAATTAAAAACTGATTTTATTCTAGCCAAAATAAAACAAATAAGACTTTCTCCAGAAGAAAAAAATATCATCAGACATGTTGTGAAAATTTTCTTGCTCTGTTAAACATAATTTGGGAAATATATAAAAAAAAATCAAACAGGGGCTAAAAATTCTGACTTCAACAGTATATATGTAGCATTATTTGGTTAAATATCTGCTAATTTGCATATAATTGTATAGTGCAAAAATCTAAACATCAGATGAAGTCAAATTCAAACATATTTAAACAGACATCAGAGTCAAGGGCTTTAGCAGAAGGGATATTGGGAATCTTTTTATCACAATATCTACATTGTAAAAAAATATATGATCAATTAGTCACAACAACATATGTTTTTAGTTCATAGTAACTTATTAAACTAACTTTTATAAGTTCCGCAAGCTTTTTTTAAAGTCAGTTTAACCTAATATAAGTTCAATGGACTCATTAGGTTAATTTGACTCAGCTTAAAAATTTAAGGCAACCAGGATTTTTTACAGTGAATATTTATTTTCCACAACTGTGACCCTGTACCACAAAATTAGATTTATATGAATGTTATAAGTTGAATCAAATAAGCTTTCCATTGATTTATACTTTGTTGGTTTAAATCAACATTTTGCTGAAATATAACTATTTATAATGTGGAATCTGAGGATTCACAATTGTGTTTAAAGGTGTCTTGTGTTCATATATTTAAGGTAGGAAATGTACTAAATGTCTTCATGGAACAATATCATTACTTTGAATGGTTTTTCGCATTAAGAAAAGTCAATAATTTTGATCCATTTCATTTTTTTTTTTTTTTTTGGCCATTGTCAAAAATATACCTGTGGAACATAATTTTTGTCAAATACATTGTTGTATACATTCTGGCAAGTTTTATAATCATATTTCTCTGTAAAGGCCTTCGGAATACACATATTAATAAAGTGAAGAATTTATGGCTGGAGAAAAACTCAAATTGCCTTTATAAATATGAGCTGTAATTGAAATCTGCAGACAAAAATGTATAAAGTGCAACAAAAGAATCACTTAAAAGGGTATTTTTGAATGTTTTTTTTTTTTCAAATTAGACTGCAAAAAAACACTTTTCATTCTGCAAATGAGCGAATAATATGTTATATGGAATTGAGAACATTAGGAATATATTGTGCAGAAACCTCACCCCAGCTGTAGGTCCATCACTTCATTTACACTGCTGCTGCATTATGGGAACGTGTTGGTGGACCGAAGATATTGATGTTGTCGAATGAGTCAGAGATTGCCATAGAGACGCTGGCCACCCTTTTGTGATTTACTGAGCCATTATGTGCCTACAAGGTGTGTGTGTGTTTGTGATGTACATGCCTAGGTGCTGAAACCCAGGGATAGAGACTAGATAGTTGTTTTTCCCAGTTTAGATTTGTGTTGTTATGAATTCTGTTGGAAAAAATTATAATAATTTAGATTATTTAGATATAAAGCTTTGGGGAAATAAAAGAAGAGACCACTATTTTATTTTGTAAATAATGTAACATTTCTTCCAGATTTCAAATAAAAACTATTTAGATTATTGTTTTTGTTTTTTGTTTTTTTGCATAAAATAAATAGGTTTCATGCTTATAAATTGTCATGATTATAAATCACCTTGATTTTCAACCAAAAAAACCTGTTACATTACATTTATATTGTCATTTAGCAGATGCTTTTGTCCAAAGCACACAAGAAGTGCTACTCATACAAAGAAACTGTTAGTGCTCAGAGAATTAAAAGCTACATGTTAATCTGACTTGTTCAGAAAAATTAAACACTTTAAATGACATTTTATGTGAAATTGGAAAGAAATGCTCTGAAACGTATATAAAATAAAACAAATATAAGGATTTTACTCAAACCCATACATAATGTCCAATACAAGAGAGAAAGAAATTTCAAGTGGTCTCTTAAAGGGACAGTTCACCCCTTCAAAAGTGTCTTTGACTTGTTCAATGCCAGCTTGAGTTTTTTTTTAATTCCGAAGAAAATAAAAGAAGATATTTTGAAGAATGTTGAAAATTGATAGCCATTGACTAGAGCGGCACGGTGGCTCTGTGGTTAGCACTGTCAGAAGGTCACTTGTTTGAGTCACGGCTGGGTCAGTTGACATGTCTGTGTGGAGTTTGCATGTTCTCCCCGTGTTCGCACAGATTTCCTCTGTGTGCTCCAGTTTGGGGTCCCCCACAGTCCAAAGACATGCACTACAGGTGAGTTGAAAAAACGAAATTGGCCATAGTGTGTGTGTGTGTATGTGTGTGAATGAGTGTGTATGGATGTTTCCCAGTACTGGGTTGCAGCTGGAAGGGCATCCGCTGTGTAAAACATATGCTGGATAAGTTGGCGGTTCATTCGGCTGTGGCGACCCCTGATAAATAAAAGGACTAAGCCAAAGGAAAATGAATGAATGAATGACTTCCATAGATTTTTTTTGTTTTCCATGGATGTCAGTATCAACCGCTTCAAATCAAATCACTTTTATTGTCACATCATCAGCAGCACGTGTGCTATGATGAGTGAAAAGCTTAGGTGCTGGCTCCAGACAGTGCAAAATACAGACAGTGTAAATACAACCACAGTGCAAAATACAGACAGTGCAAAATACAGACAGTGCAAAAATACAGACAGTGCAGGATACAGACAGTGCAGTATACAACAACATACTCACAAAAAAACAAGACAATGTAAAATTGGCAATGTTGACAGCGATACGTAGGCAGTATTGTTTTAAGTATGGATTTGTAAAGTGCAGTGCATGCTACATCTTGACGGTGTGCAGTGCGGGGTATGGAAGAGTTTGTGTGGGGTGTGTTAAGTGTTCATCAGCCTGATAGTCTGAGGGAAGAAACTTTCCTTCAGTCGGCTGGTGCGTGACCGGATGCTGCGGAACCTTCTGCCTGAGGGTAGCAGAGAGAAAAGTCTATGGCTTGGGTGGCTGGAGTCGCTGATGATTCTCTTGGCTTTCCTCATGCACCTCCTGGTATAGATGTCCTGGAGGGAGGGAAGCTCACCTCCTACTACACGTCCAGCAGTTCGCACGATCCTTTGTAGACCTTTGCGATTGCTGCTGGTGCTGTTTCCGTACCAGGTGGTGATGCAGCCAGTGAGGATGCTCTCCACAGTGCAGGTGTAGAACGAGCGGAGGATGTGGGGGCTCATTCCAAACCTCCTGAGACGCCTGAGGAAGAAGAGACATTGTTGTGCCTTCCTCAGCACTGCGTCTGTGTGGGCAGTCCATGTCAGATCCTCAGCGATGTGTACTCCAAGAAACTTGAAAGTGCTGACTCTCTCCACTGGTGTCCCGTTGATGGTGATGGGAGTGTGTTCTCTCTTCTCTCTCCTGAAATCCACCACCAGCTCCTTGGTTTTGCTGATGTTGAGTGAGAGGTGGTTTTCCTGACACCACTGCGTCAGAGCGTGCACCTCCTCTCTGTAGGCCGTCTCATCATTATCGGTGATTAGGCCCACCACCGTTGTGTCATCAGCAAATTTAACGATGACATTGGAGCTGTGTTTGGATGTACAGTCATGTGTGTACAGGGAGTACAGGAGTGGGCTGAGAACACAGCCCCTTGGAGCACCAGTGTTGAGGATCAGTGTGGATGAGGTGATGTTGTTCATTCTGACCACCTGGCGTCTGCTTGACAGGAAGTCCAGGATCCAGTTGCACAGAGAGCTGTGTAGGCCCAGAGCCTGGAGCTTCACCACCAGCTTGGCAGGCACTATGGTGTTGAATGCTGAGCTGTAGTCCACAAACAGCATTCTCACATATGTGTTTTTGTTTTCCAGGTGAGAACAGAGCAGTGTGCAAGGTGAAAAGCAATAGCATCATCTGTGGAGCGGTTGTTTCTGTATGCAAATTGCAGAGGGTCAGTGTTAGCGGGCAGTACAGAGCAGATGTGGTTTTTAATCAGCTTCTCAAAGCACTTGCTGAAGATGGGTGTCAGTGCAACCGGACGCCAGTCATTCAAGCATGTGGTTTTAGCTGATTTCGGTATTGGCACAATAGTAGCTGTCTTAAAGCATGTAGGAACCACAGACCGAGGGAGCGAGAGGTTAAAGATGTCCGTGAAAACCCCCGCTAGCTGGTGTGCGCATGCTTTAAGTACGCGTCCAGGGATGCCATCTGGGCCCGTAGCTTTTCGGATGTTCACGCGACGGAAAGATCTCGTTACATCCGCTACAGAAACGGAGAGTGTGCTGGCGGTTTCTGTGTCGGCCGCGGGAGCGCGCTGTGTGTGTGCGCTGTCCTGGGCTTCAGAGCGGGCGCGCTGTGTATGTGCGCTGTCCTGGGCGACATCCTTCCAACATTCTTTAAAATATTTTCTTTTGTGTTCCACAAAAAAAGAAACACGTTTTGTAAGTACTTGAAGGTGAATAAATGATAAGTAAATTTTCATTTTTGAACTGAACTGTACCTTTTTTAATTTTTTTCAATAGCTGTATAGAAATCAAACTGTTATGATAGCTATGATTAATATTGAGCCCTATTGCATGGATATGCATGAAATATTACATTTATGTAACAATTTTATGATGCAAGTGTGTAAATAAAAAGAAAACAACAATAGTGTTTTAAAAACTCTGTTGTGTGAGGAACTACTTGCAGGGATTCCAGGCTGAAGTTAACAGTTTGAGAGCCGGGCAAAATCTAGAACTTGTATTGAATCAAAAATTAGGTTCTTTGTTGAAATGTCGATTCAATGAGCTATTAGGGTACTATTCTAATATTCTATTCTTATACTAATACAGTGTGAGAGAGAGGTTGGAATCCCACCTCATTCTTTGTTCAGCCCAGTCTCATGCTCATTGTAAAACATGAATACTATTAATTTAAAACATTATAAAAGGTCTTTACAGTATCAAACACTCTCTTAGCATGGAAAAATGTGATAAAGTATTTGAATATTCCTTATACTGTTTCCTTAAAATCTCCTATTTTGTGTAACCCTGATCTAAGTCCTACTATTCAAAACATTAGTTTTCGATCATGGAGATTAAAGGGGATTTTGGAATTAGATCAGATATTTGACAACAGGAACCTGAAATCATTTCAGTTATTAAAACAGCAATTTTATTTACCAAATAACGACTTTTACAAATTTTTGCAACTAAGACATTTTCTGGAATCATCCCTTAAGGATGGCAGAATACGTCTTGATCATTCTGACATGGAAAAACAATTGTCTTCTTCATTTTCCCTCAAAGGGAAGATATTTTTTTTACTTAGTGTTATCTAATGTAGGGAGTTCCTCCCTTACCTCCTTGAAAGTTATATGGGAGAAAGACTGTGGAACAAATTTTAGTGAAGAAGAATGGCTTTCAGTCTGTTCTGGTATATTTTTTTAAAGGTGCCACAATATCAAACCACGAGCAAAATGTTTAATTATTTTACAGAACTGATCAGAACTGATGATTTCTGGCATATCTGGAATCCTCTGTGGGAGTTTTTGGAGAATGTATCTTGAAAGACTATTTTTATTTTACTTTAATTTATTAATTTTTTGTTAATTTTACCCTTCACAAAAGACTTGAATTACTAGCCGAAGGACGATTGTATAATAGATGGCTATATTATTGTATATGATGACATGAGACACCTATACCACTGTTCTGTGATTGTAAATCTTTAAAAATGTTAAAAAAAAAAAACATTATAAAAGGAAGTTCAACAGATAGAACATTAAACACAATATACACTGTTTAAAAAATAAATGGAACACTTAAACAACACAATGTAATTCCAAGTGTTCCCTTTTTTTGATGAAATTAAAGATTGATTTAATAAACCATTAAATATAGCCTACCAAAAACGAGCTATATCTACTGATTAACCACTACAGTGTAAACATTTCCTGAAAATTGTTCAGTTATAGTCATTCCTGACCACAGAAGCAGCTGTACAAACAATTGCATCCCATAAGACTGAATTTAAATCAGCTGTTTTTCCTCTTGACGAACAAGGTTGTGATACCAAGTGATTAATCATTCAGCGTCTCATTAGAAATATGAGAAGTCCCTCACCCATCGACCAAGTGTTGCAAGTACGTCTTTCATAATTGTTGACTTGTGACACATATTAAAGATTTTCATATGCATTCGTTAAATGTCTGCCTACACGATATTGACTATGCATTGAAGCCCAAACCAAGAGGATGAAAAACAGAAACAGAGAATGAAAAAAACACATAAAAGCAGCGCCTCTGCCTGATGTAAGTGTGAGTTGTATTTTAAAGCTTGTAAATGTTACATGTGAGTGTGATGTGAAAATAGTCAGCATTGGTTTGGGGGGTTTTTTCTCTACGTTTGATTCATGTGGAAAACATTTTTATAGCTTTACAGCTGAGCAAAGTTTATAGACACATGGCAGCAGCAGCGCTCTGTGTTTGTAAAATCTATGAGCCAAAGCAATTCAGACAAAAAGCTGAAGTGCCTGTGTTAAAGTTCACCTCTGAGAGCCTTAATCATTCTCACCTCCGGCTCTTCTTTCGTCCATCCCTATTCACTCGACAGCTTGCTGAGAGCACCAACACAAATAAAAGAGCTGAAAGAAGAAATGAAGTGAGTGACAGAAGCATTGAACAAAGATGCACAGTTGGGAAGGGTTTGTTCTCTTGCCTTTGTGTGGTTAAATTAGGCAGAGAAGGAAAGTAATGAATTATCGTGTGATTCACTACCAGCAAATTCGATCTTAATTACAGGCAGGGACAGCTCTAAAATATCCTGACACATAAGCTCACCTATTGGTAAACTTATCATTAGCACACATTAGCATATTTTTCCAAATAGTCATGCACTGACTCAACAGAGGGATCTTGCACAAAACTAGAATTAAGAAAACTGACCATGGCATCGATCACACAATTGATGATACAAATATTGAAAAAATCCAATGTTATCAGGTGATGAGTTGAAAAACACCCCTCTCACCCACCAATCTGGCAACTCCCACTGGTCTGGGAACTCACAATGATGTAGTAACTCCAGCTGATCTATTAACTCTCACTGGTCTAGTAACTCCAACTCATCTGATTATGCAGAGTTCAGACTGCAAACTTTTCAAAGTAGTCATGTCACAGATGTTTCACACTGCATGGCTATCTGGGCTAGCGTTTCGTCGGTGATGTGTTTACACTTCAAGATGGATCGGTGACACGGGGTTTCACACTGCATGTCTTTACAATAGGAAGAGTCATCTACAACTTTGTCTCGGTCTCCAAACCACATGCACAAAGTGACATGGAAACAACACGAAGTCACGTATGTTACCTTTTGTTATTAACAACATGATGAGAAAAAAAGAAGTGGGGTAGAAAGGGAAGGGAATTAGCAATATCTCTTCAACTTTTTTCTTTTTTTCGACTTGGTTGTGGTATTGTTCAGATGTCAAACAGACATGGGTTCTTGGGTCCAAATAAACTGAAAAGAAGCCCTTACCTCTTCCCCCAACCTCCTGCTGGCCTGCAGATACCCACACTAGTGGATGCTGCTCTCTCATCGATGGAATTGCTCTTCAGTGTTTGGACTCTCAGTAGTGATTATTAAAATACACTAAAACTGAGCTAAAGTGAACTGAACTTAAACTCTGAAAACTGAACTGATACTGTTTCAATTTACTATAATCTTCTATGTGAAGCTGCTTTGACACAATCTACATTGTATAAACGCTATACAAATAAAGGTGAATTGGATTGAATTGACTAGGCTGTCGGTAACCGTCAATGTTAGTTTCAATCAGAACACATTTCAGACTGCATGATTTGAATCGCTGACAGCACCAGATATTTCAAGAGTTCACACTTAGCTGATGATTGATTATAAAGCAGGTTTGGCATGCTGTCCCCGGAGAGAGCCCTGAGCTCAAAAGGTCCCTGAGCCCCGGGCTCCCTCCCGTTGCAGGGCGAGAGGGGAGCTCCGAGCTCAGGTAGATCTCGAGAACTCCCCCATCGAGGTGATTTACGAGCAGCTAGTGCTTCTCTTTAGCGAGATAGATACTAGGTAGGGAGCAAGTCTATGTGTTGATTTAACAATGACTTAGGTTGCATGTTTTGCGTGGGAGGAAACCGGAGAACCCGGGGGAAACCCACGTGAGCACGGGGAGTACGTGCAAACTCCACACAGAAATGCCTGCTGGTTTGGTAAAGCCTAGAACCATGGACATTCTTGCTGTGAGGCAACAGTGCTAAGCACTGGGCCACCGTGTCACCCATTTAGGAAGGAGGAGGAGTAGGGGTGGAAGGAGGGGGGGGTTCTTCAAATCGAAGATGACTGTGGTGAGAAAACCCTGGCTCTTTATAGTGCGCCAGGGATCGTCTGATTGGACAAACATGAGTGGTTCATGTGTAGCCAGCCGTGTTCAATCATAATCACGTGATCCTCTCGAAATTAGTTTATAACTAAACTCCATTTCAAGAGTTCACACTTAGCTGATGATTGATTATAAAGCAGGTTTGGCATGCTGTCCCCGGAGAGAGCCCTGAGCTCAAAAGGTCCCTGAGCCCCGGGCTCCCTCCCGTTGCAGGGCGAGAGGGGAGCTCCGAGCTCAGGTAGATCTCGAGAACTCCCCAAAATGCCTCAATCGGGACAGCAGCCGCGTATTTGAAGAACCCCCCAAAAGGCAATATAGAAATGCTATATCCGGCTGCTGGAAATGCATATGTCTGGCTGTAGGGTATGAAGTACTGTGAATGGTACTAGGTTAGATGTCGTACTGTTATAGTGTTATAGGGGTGCATGAAGTATGCTGGAGCGACTCTGTTTAGCAGAGATGCGGTAAGTTGCACTTCGGCAGAACATTGGACTGCTAGTGATAGTGTCAGAATGATGACTGAGAAGGGTGTGGAAGTGCTCGGCTGGTGTTATTGAATAGTCAGCAGAGAAAGTGAAAAGCTCGGTTGAGCGTCTTTGTTTAGCAGAGATGTGAGGTGGTTGATGATACTGGTAAATTCAGCAGAATGTTTGACTGCTGGGAAATGTGTCAAAATGACAGACTGAGGGGGAGGGTAAATGAGCTCGGGTGAGTGTCACTGTAGAGTCAGTGGAGGAGAGGAGAAAAGAGCCCGGCTGGGCGTCTCTGCTGCTGCAGAGGTGTGTGGAGGTCAGTAGACTAAGGAAAATACGCCTCCACAGAGACGTTTAACTGCATAGGCAGTGTTGGAGTGTGTATCAGTGCTGAATGCTTACTTGGAAGTGTATCTGTGCTCGGCCGAGCGTCACTGCTGTGGCAGTGGTGTGGAAGTGGGTAAGGAGCTCGGCTGAGCGAGAGGTGCATAGGGTGTCAGTAATACAAGGAAAATACGTCTCCACAGAGACGTTTAACTGCATTGGCAGTGTTGGAGAATGTGTCAGTAGTGGAGGATTACGTGGAAGTGTGTCTGAGCTCGGCTGAGCGTCACTGCTGTGGCAGTGGTGTGGAAAGGGGAAAAGAAGCTCGGCTGAGCGTCTCTGCTACTGCAGAGGTGCATTGGAGGTCAGTAAAATAAGGGAAATACGCCTCCACAGAGACGTTTAACTGCTTAGGCAGTGCTGGGGAGTGTATCAGTAGTGAATGATTAAGTGGAAATGAAAATGGGCTCGGCTGAGCGTCACTGCTGTGGCAGTGGTGTGGAGGGGGGAAAGAAAAATGCTCGGCTGAGCGTCTCTGCTGTTGCAGAGGTGTGTGGAAGTCAGTAATATAAGGGAAAACGTCCCACAGTGACGTTTAACTGCTTTGGCAGTGCTGGGAAATGTATCAGTAATGAAAACGAACTGGAAGAGTATCTGGCTCGGCTGAGCGTCACTGCTGTGGCAGTGGTGTGGAGGGGGGAAAGAAAAATGCTCAGCTGAGCGTCTCTGCGGTAGCAGAGGTGTGTGGAGGTCAGTAATATACGTCTCCACAGAGACGTTTTAACTGCTTTGGCAGTGCTGGGCGATGTATCAGTAATGATAATCTAAATGGAAGAGTAACTGAGCTCGGCTGAGCGTCACTGCTGTGGCAGTGGTGTAGAAGGGGGGAAGAGCTCGGCTGAGCGTCTCTGCGTGGCAGAGGTGTATTGGAGGTCAGTAATAAGGGAAATACATCTCCACAGAGATGTTTAACTGCTTTGGCAGTGCTGGAGAGTGTATCAGTAGTGAAATGACTTAATGGAGGTGTGTCTGGGCTCGGCTGAGCGTCACTGCTGTGGCAGTGGTGTGGAAAGGGTAGAGCTCGGTTGAAAATCTCTGTTGTTGAAGAGACGAGGTAGAGGTTAGTGAGAACCTCTTTGGAATGGATGGGGAGTTGTGTAAACTCCCCCCGGAGTGGTTCCGGTCTGAAAACAGGGGGTGTAAGCTCTGCTAGGCTGGTTCGTAGTTAACGCTATGGTGTAATGCGTGGGAGGTAGTAGATGGATAATGTGTATGCCCGCTGGCCTTTGCGGCTGTATTATGGCGGGGAGTGTGGATGAAATGGTATGTAGGATAAATGAGGAAGTAAGAGTGAAGAAGAGAATAGTAGGATGGAAGTTTCGAGGAAACATATGGTTTTGTTATGAGTGTTGATGATGGCTGCAGAGAGTCAGCTGGGCTTCTCTGAGGTGATGATGGCTGAGGCGAATGTATGACCTGAAGGCGTTGGAGGACCAACGACCGAGTGTTTGTATCTGTTGTTGGGAGAGGCCGTTGTGAGCTGCTGTGGTGGCTGCCCCTATCCTAAATGAGTGAGCAGAGAATGGCTCTGGAGGAAATCCTGAAATGCGGAGAACCTCCTTAAGGTGGTTTTGGAACCAGAAGCGAGTTACTGGACGGTTAGCGTCATCAGTAAAAAGTGAGGCATGGGGGTTTTGATCTAATGATCTTCTATAATGTATGAATGCTAAGAGGGTTTGGAATGGGTGTGTGGGTGAGGGGATGTCGAAATGTATATGGAATGGCCTTTGCGAATCCGGTCTGTTTTGCTTTGCTTAATGAAGAAAGCGAGAGTCCCCTTATCCAGGATGGTTAGATCGGATATGGTGGGGTGAATGGAGGGGTTGAAATGAGATGTTATGGTAATTTCAGAACATCTCAGGAATCCAAAGAATGCTAATGTGAACATTGCATCTAGAGTACGTGCTGTATGGGAGGATTTGTATCCTTTGCGAAGGGTATGGATGCACTTAGTGAGGATGTGAAGTGTAATGGGCTGTCTGGTGTCTGGGGGGGATGGATGTGTTTTTTGAATGCCTTTGATGAGCAAAATAGTTTGTGCGTTCGTGATAGCGTCTAAAGTGGAACCATGTATCAGTTTGTGAAAAAACTGGATGCCACTTAGGTAGCTTCTGATGGAGCTGGCTTGCATGTTTTTTGAGGTGTGTAAATAAGAGATGAAAGAGGTGATAGAGAGGAGAGAGAAATCAGGAAAAGGAGTTTTAGACAGAGAATGGAATTGTTTAAAAGCATTCCATGCTGTGAGATATGATTTCTGGGTCCTGGGAGCCACAGCCTGGAGGATGAGTGAAATGGATGATTTCCGGAGGTGGTATAGAGGTTGGTTTATGGCAATATCATCTCTGCATAGTGAGGAACAGGTGTTGGATGAGGGTCTGCTTCTGGCGCCAATAGCCGAAACTTTCTGGAAAGAAAAGCGAGACAGAGAGTCAGCAATTTGGTTTTTTACAACCTGGAACATGTTCAGCAGAAATTAAGAATTGTTTAGTGGCTGCTATCCAACTAGGCGTCTTAAAGGGGGCATGAGTGACTGTGAGTGCGAGCGCCCTTTATTAATACATTGCACTGTAGCCTCGTTATCGCAGTGAATGAGAATGCTGGATGAGAACCACTCTTTACCCCGCAGGATGGCCGCTGCTACGACGGGATATAATTCGAAGAGTGCGGATGATTGTTCGTTTGGTGGAGTTTTTTAACATTTGGGGGGGCCAGGATGATGCGAACCAACGGCCCTGGTAAAATCCCCCGAAACTAACTGCAGGGGCGGCGTCAGTGAATGAATTAATATCTACTGGCGATGTTATAGGCTCGCTGTAGAAAAAGGAACAGCCTTTTGTTAGAGGAATTCCTAGGTCAGCGAAACTTTTTGGGTGATCGCTAAATGTTTGTTTGGAGGTGACGACGGAGGAGAGACGATGAGGAAATAGTCTAGCAGATGTATGAGGTAAGGAATTCCGTAATGATTGGAAAGTATCCAACATACTGCTTCTAAGAGCATGACGAAAATTTTGGGGCTACTTTTGCAGCCGAAAGTTAGACGGACTGCGAAGTAAAATTTGGAGCGCCAGCGAATGTCAAAAAGGTGCCTGAAATCTGGGTGGATTGGCATGACTTTGAAAGCAGATGTAATATCGACTTTAGCTAGCCAGACATTATGGCCGGCGGTTTTGATAAGGGATATGGCTTGGTCTATGTCGTGGTAGTTGAGCGAATATTCATCTAGCGGGATAGTGCTATTGATGCTGGGAAAAATAGAATTATGAGGCGTTCCACCTGGGTGGAATCCGTGAGTTAGACCTGAAATGAGAAAATCAGAGAAGTTAGAATCAGGGTGATTATTTAGCTCAGGTAATTGGTTTGATGAGGTTCCGCTTCTAAGCTGTTTGTCAAGATGTCTGGAATGAGAGAAACAAGAGAAAATGAGACATGACATTTACAACATGGTACATGCATGGCAGAACATAATAAATTGTTTAAGCTGATATCCATGCGAGGTGTCTTAATAAGGGCATGGGCAACTGTAAATGGCAGTGCATTTTGTTAATGCGTAGTATGAAAGCTTCCTTGACGCAATGTACAAGGATAGTAGAGGTGGGCATTCGTCCCCCCCACAGGATGACAGATAGATGGAGAGCTGAGGATGTGGGGCGTGGCTTGTCTGGTGGTCGTGGAAATACCTCTTGAAGACTGAGTAGGTGTAGTGATAGTGGATGGAGTTTAAACCCCTTACTGATAAGAATATTATGTAAATGTATCTAATGCTTAGTCGATGGATAAAACATTAGAAATATCTTCTTCCCATTCATATCAAAGCGGGAAGTTTATTACTTTGACGTTTTCTCGTCTAACTGACTTGCCTATATAACTTGCATATGGCCCTTGTGTGTGGACATATGAGTCACAGTGGCATATTACGATTAGACTTCTATGCTTAATGCATTTAATGTTTTCACTAGCTGGGTAATACTCTTTTCAGAAGAAAAATGGCTGTCGGATGGGGCAGAGTATTAATTTATATTTATTTTGTTTGTTTATTAATTAAATTTATTTATTTGTTTATAAATATCAACAAAAATCAACTGTCAACTTCAAACCCTGAACTTAAAAGCGATGTCATCACTTAGTATAAACTGTGTGAAAGGATTTTTTTTTTTTTTTTTTTTTTTTTTTATATGAGCTTTACTTTAATCCATGAATGACTTAAATCTTGATGTGATTAAAACTCACCATCATATCTAGCCTAGTTCAATCACAAATTCAGAGTCCATTCTTAATCTCTCAAGAGAGAGGGCGGGACCATTGGATGGTGATGCTTCACTTTCAGCTATTGGCTCAAAGAAGTGTCAATCAAACGGCCGGCGGCCATTTTGAATGTTGTTATGACTGGACACGCTACTGGACGCACTTCGGCGAGTAGTATGGATGATAATGGTGCATTTAGTGGATGTTTATCTACGTAAGAATAAGCTGTGGACTAATGTTTGCGGATTGAAATGCCTGGACTTTGCAGTCGAATTACTTCATGTTTTTAGGATGATATGGATCTGTGGACAGGCAGGATGTTTTAGAGGTGAGTTCTTGTATAACTTAATCTATTAGCGCTGGTCTCGTCTTATGAATCCACTGGCTTGGGATCTATAGAGCTGTGCATCGATGGAATTGCTCTTCATTGTTTGGACTCTCAGTAGTGATTATTAACCCACACTGACCTGAGCTAACTGAATTGAACAATCTCTGAAAATTGAACTGACTCTGATTCAATTCACTATATTCTTTCACGTGAAGCTGTTTTGACACAATCTACGTTGTATAGGTGCTATGAAAATAAAGATGAATTGAATTGAAAATGTTTAGTCTGTGTTTGCAAGTGGTTGTTTTAAGGCGAGGCTTCCCTTTGGAGCGTGCTATGTACGTTACCACTGATGTACCGCTGGCAGAGAGCGGTGAGGGTTCAGTTTCCTTGCAATGGCTTGATCGCTGGCTTGGATGTTTTAGGCTGTGATGTTGTTGTTGTTGTTGTTGTTGTTGAAGATGCAGTAGCAAGTAGCGCCGAGCAGTGTGTTCTTCAAATTGAAGATGACTGTGGTGAGAAAACCCTGGCTCTTTATAGTGCGCCAGGGATCGTCTGATTGGACAAACATGAGTGGTTCATGTGTAGCCAGCCGTGTTCAATCATAATCACGTGATCCTCTCGAAATTAGTTTATAACTAAACTCCATTTAGCATGCCAAATTCTCTCAGATGGTGTCTTTGATAATTCACACTGTGTGAACACTGTGGCGATTTCTTAAAACCGTTGGCGAGAAACCTGTTGAGCCTAAAATCATGCCGTCTGAACTCGGCATTATTCTTACTGATCAGTGAACTTCCACCGATCTGGGAACTGGTGTGTGTGTGTCTGTGTATCACCTACCTTGGTGACAAGCGGGACTGACTCAATGCAAACAGTGTCTGCTTGACTCCACCAAACTCCGACTTCTGCAGACATCGCGCGATGTTCTAAACATTTTTAATTAAATTACATTTGTTTTGTGGCAGATAGACGCAAGTGGCTTTCTGTATTTTGGTTTTGGTAACAAAAGCAAAATAATCATTAAAAGCAGAATGACTCTAATATGCGCATGTCTCCATTTTGCTGCTTTGCTTTCATGGCCGTCACCTAGTAACAGCTGTTCACACAACATCAGCTTGATAACGAAAGTGTACCGGGGTTCAGAAGGAAAAAAGACGGTGTGTACACAAACCAGTTGAGAAGGTGGCAAGGAGGGGGACACCCAAACTTGGGTTCGGTCTAGGCAATTGAACCAAGAGTGAAGACACAGTAAAAGCCTGGTTTTATTTGCTGAAACAGGACATCACATTAAAATGTCACTTGCGTCAAATGTGATTAATATCTTGTAGTAGGCCTAATGGTTAAACTCTTCAGTTGTTGTCGGTTAAATTACTTCATACAATAAAAACACTAAACTACATTTTCTGAAATTGTTATGCATGTAAGACTACAACACAGAATACAATATCAACATCCATTAATCTTCATTCATTCATTCATTTTCTTTTCGGCTTAGTCCCTTTATTATTCTGGGGTCACCACAGCGCAATGAACCGCCCATCCATTAATCTAAATGAGACAATTGATTAATTTCACGCTTTTGTTTTAATTCCATCTGCCAACTTTAAATTCTTATTTGTGTCAAAATATGATGTTTTCTTACACATATATAGTACAACGATGACTCATCGGAGTCCCATAGGCTATTATTCCTGTCTCCTTATCCTATACATACACTGCAAAAAATGATTTTCTTACTTAAATTTTTTGTCTTGTTTCTCGTCCAAATATCTAAAAATTCTTACATCAAGAAGAATTTTTTTAGACAAGCAAAACACATTGTCTTGTTTTAAGAAATAATATGCCAACATTATATGAGCTTTTCCTTAAAACAAGCTAAATAATCTGCAAATGGTGTAAGCAAAACATTCTTGTTTTTCCTTTTGACATAACATTATTTTGCTTATTTTGCAAGACAATATGTTTTGCTTGTCTAGAAAATTCTTTTTGATGTAAGAATTTTTAGATATTTGGACTAGAAACAAGACAAAAAAAACTAAAGTAAAGCATTTTTTGCAATGTAAAGATGTTTTGCTGCTCAGTTAGTGTTGATACGCCATCTGGTGGCCAATATTAGACTACATGAAATTCCACATGTGCTCAGGGATAATTAATAAATAAATACTATAGAAAATCAATTGTTTAGAGCTACAATTTTTGATGATAGGTAGTCCACACATGCAACTTTCAAGCACTACTTATTACAATTTGAGGCATGTTCAATACAAAACAATTCGAATGCCATGTACCTCATCTACATTGTTATCTACATTGTTTTTTTTTTTTACATGCATTGTTTATTTCTCTTTGCTATTTGGGCTTATTGGAACCTAATTAGAATAAAAATATAAGTATCATCTTTTGATATGGTGTACTTTTAGAGAAAAATTATGTCCATATATGTGGACTCGTGGTCCGAATTTACATAAAACACTTTTTTTCTGAATGTTTTTTAATGCATATATAACATAGAATTTTTTTTGTCAGAGAGTAAAAACAGCATTTTTTCCCATTTGGACAGTTAAAAATAGGGTTTGGGACATTTCATATGCTGCAAAACAGTTGCAGGATGACACTGTATGTCTGTAACAAAATATAAAACATTTAAAGTATTTTAGTTCACCCCAAAAGGAAAATTATGTTAGTAATAACTCACCCTCATGTCCCAAACCTCTCAGAGCTTTGTTTGTCTTCGAAACATAAATAAGGATATTATTTCAGGTGAAATCTGAGTCCCTCACCTGCCCTAGACAGAAATGTTTCCAACTCATTCAAAGCCTAGAAAGTTACCAAAAAATACATTTCCATTTTAGTGACTGACAAACGATTTCAGGGATGTTGTAACAGTAGGAGGGATGGAGAAGGGCGGGCTGCAAGTGGCTCGTGCGGGCCGGCAGTTTGAAACCCCTGGTTTAGGTGAATTAAAATGTATTAATGCAAGTTTTAAAAAAAACCCTACCAGAAATTACAGGAAATATTGTTTTCCCTTGTTAAAACTTTAATCAAGTTAAGCCAACAATCTGAGCAATCATCTCAAGAACATCATCTGTAGGTCTACCCATTCTTGTCTTAATGCATTAAGTTCAGGTGTTTCAAATTACTACTCTTACTAAAATTTACAACAAAAAACAATTCACTCTGATCTTAATTGTTTTTTGGTACATTAGTTCCAGTACTAGCTTTGGTAGTAACTAATCTAATGTATATACACACATATCTTGTTTAGCATCCTATAGAACGTACTACAGAAAGCCACACTGTAAAAAGTGCTGGGTTCCACACAATTCCTTCAAATTAAACAAAACAAATTAAATAGGTTAACCTAATTCTTTTTTACAAATTGAACATAAAACAATTACGTTTTCCCCAACTCATTTTAAATAAGTACTTAAGTAAATAAGAACAAGCTGTAAAAAAATAATTGAGAGCACTGTATATATAAACACTGAACCCGAAATTAACTTAAATCAGACATAATTTATCTAAGCCCCAGAGAGGAAAATAATTTTAAAGAGCACCTATGGTGAAAATCAATTTTTGTTTGGACAGAACTGTGTAAGTACAGCGTCTCCACAGTCATATTGGAGTGATATAAACTCCACAAGTCTCTTTTTTTATTTCCTGACCTTAAAATGGGATTCAAATCGCAGTGATTTTGAGGTCCACCACAACCTGATGTAGGAGTGTGGTTTTCCTCGCCCACCGAATTGATTGACAGGCACCATGTCTCCATAAAACATGTTTTTGCTACTGAACTGGAATTAAAATGTGTTTCAACTCTCTGTGATTTTTAAAAGTTTAAACCAGAGCATGTTTGTAATAAAGACAGTAAAATCGCTATGTAATCCTTAACCGCTATAATCACCACGGCCGCATGGTGTCAGTAAACGCACACATGTGTGTGTGTGTGCTGCAGACATTTGTGTGTGACTCATCATTTCAGAATGGCTTGAATAAACTCCACCACAAAACACATGAAATAAACTTACGTGTTATTTTTGACTAATGAGCTGTATTTCAGCTTCATCCAAGTCTGTCTCTGACATTGTGCTGTTTATCGTACGTAACGCGTGATGAGAAGCAGACACGCACGTGGCAATGGTGGGCGGGGAGAAGCAGCTCATTTTTATTTAAAGCCACAGGCCACAAAAACAGCTGCCCTGTACTTAGACAGCAAAATGGGCAGATTCTGGAGGCTATAATAAATAGTCTGATGGGTATTTTGAGCTGAAACTTTACACACACATTCTGGAGACAGCATGTGGCTTATCTTACATCTTGTAAAATAGGTGTCTTTTAAACAGTACAATGTCTTTCTTTCACAGTTAATAAGAACAAAGAACTATTTTAATTTAAAAAAGAAAGTTTTATTTACAGAGTCTGAAAGTTCAGAGGTATTTACATTGCTATTTATATTCCAACTGTATGCCAGAAATGTTAGCGCATTTGCAAATAAATGCAAACGAGCCCGTCACGCTTCACACAATGAAAACAATGACTTGGTGACATTTGAGGCCAGTGGGATAAAATTATTCACACAAATGATGACTGTAGGCATTCAGAGAAGGAAATAACAAGCATACTGTTAAAACACCCAGCCCAAATGAGG
The DNA here is from genome assembly GCA_903798195.1 of Danio kyathit. NCBI lineage: Eukaryota > Metazoa > Chordata > Actinopteri > Cypriniformes > Danionidae > Danio > Danio kyathit. The sequence goes on from LR812527.1 coordinate 31,337,568, forward strand.
GTTTGCTTAAGATTGAACCTGTGCATGTTTGGTCCTCCTTAGGGCATTTTATGCTGCCATCTCCATCTCCAAATTCTCAAGCCGGAAATTGCTGCGACAACATACTTTCTTTACAGGTGGACAAACTCTGAACCCACACACACACACACACAAACACACACTTAATCGGAGTCACTGCTGCTGCTGGAGGAATCTGTTGACATGGCCTCCACATCATCTTCATTTTCCTTGTTATGACCAGGCGGCTCCAGGCCAAAATCGTTGCCATGGTGAGGAGGCAAAATCCCCATGGAAACATCAGTGGACTGCCAAGGATACTGTGGGGTCAGTACATCTAAAGGAGGAAGGTGGGACAACAGCGAAATGGATGTCAGCGCAAAACAAACAAACAAAACACCAAGCAAACATTTTTATAATTCAGCTAAAAAGTAAATCACACAAAGAAGATATAAGAGCATGGACAGTTTGAACAGAAGAGTGGACCTACCTGGTAATCTCCCAGCAGCCAATGCGTCTCCAGGCAGGTGTCCGTTAACTCCATTGGTGGACATGTTGCTCATGTTACCCAGCATTCCACTGCGCATCTCCAGATCAGTAGGGTATGGCCTGCGAGGGTCACCTACGCACGCACAAACACACAATAAGAGCTTGCAAATACAACAGGACATAAAAAAAAAATGGAAAATGTTTCTTAGGCCATATTTCAACACATTTAAGATGCATTTTCAGCGAAGTGATCAGCCATGACACAGCATATTATCATTTTTATCTGGTATTAACATATTTAAATGTGCATCCATTTGATATCATCTTGATGAAAACACATCTTAACAACAGGTCTAAACATGAACCACGTAAATATAAAGAAGCACAGTAATGTCTATATACCTGGAACCCAGTTTAGAGGAGCACATACTGCATTACTGGCACTGATTCTGTGAGCATACTTGATGATCTCCTCTGAAGAGATACTGCCTGGTGGAAAAAAAGAAAGAGACAGGATTAGTTTTTTATTATTTATTATTATATTATTGTTTTTTTTTATTTCACACGGTTGTATTTTAGTTACTTAATACTAAAGTAAGTAAAATACAATTATTTGCATTTCAGTCTTAAGGCCAATACACACCGCAGAGACAACAGCAACAAACATAATTAGAATGTTATGAAGAATAACCCAACAATTGCCATGTGCAATAATTAAATGATCCTTTAAATGATCCTTCTCAGGGCTAAAAAGACGCTTTCATGAAGCTGGTCTTTGCTCAGATTAAATCTTTTTATTGTCTTTTTCTGAAATAAAAAACAAACAAAACAGACATTTAACAATCCAATGGGCTATATGCACAGCTAGTGTTTTTCAACTTCCGGTGAAAGGTTTATGTGACTATTTTCAATTTCACAAGCTTCCTTTTACAGCATCGATGTTGAAATGCAATTCAAATATAATCAGTTAAATAGACTTAAGCATTCATTTGGTTGTTAAAGCATAAAAAGAGATGAAAACCCGTTCTAACGCAGGTGCTATCATTAGCTGCAAGCTAGCGCAGAAACTGGATTGAAAATACTGAGGTAAAATTAATTTACATATTTTAAAGACATGGCACGGAAAAATAGAATTTAATGCAGTGCTTCTAGTTTGGTCTGATACCCACTTTATATCATATCTCATCCAGGCAGTGAAGATCACTGTTGTTTAAAGAAATCAGAACTTAAACGCAGTGATTTTGTATGGGATGACTGTATGCATATGTACGTTTGTATGCATATACTGTACCCCATTAACACAGAACAAACATATTCAGTCGCTGACAGGGCTAACGAAACTTTTCCAACAAATTCCAACAGACTATTTTGTTGGCTTTTGCAGTGCGAGTCTTTATGGCTTAATGCTAACTCTTATATTTTCTGCAATAAATGTAAAAAAAATTTAACCCGTTTAAACATACTACAATTTATTTCTAAAAGTGCTTTTTTTTTTACATAAAGTACTTTAGGAGGGCGTTTAAAAACATTTTCAGTTTGGCCTTAAATGAACACATCATTAAACTTGGGTGCTTACAATAAATGTTGTTTATAATACATGCTATTACAAATCATGTTTCTTTTATATTTCTAATTTTCATTCCTGTTCTGCTTTGATGTTATAACATATAAAAGATTAAAAGAAAGTCAAAGGAACTAAATGATTATACTTCTTAGTGTTTGTAAAATATGTAGTTTTTTTACTAGTTTACATTTACTTAAATGTAATAATAAAATACACACCAATAAAACTTCTCTTTTAACAATGCAATTTAGACATCCTGTGGCTTTTTACAGAATATACATACAGTAAACATTTTAAAAGTACAAGAATACCTTTTCTGGCTTTGTCAATAGACTTCAGCTTCTCTTTAGCTTGATAAACAGCAGTGGCCTGATGAAAAAGAAAAATAGAATTATTTGCAAAACTGATCTATAAGTGGTAGTTTATGTTGAAAAAAGGAGGTGGGCTATAGTTGATTTTAAAGTGACAGTTTTCCCCAAAATATAAATTATTTATTCTCCCTCATATGGTTTTAAACATTTATGAACTTATATATTTTTAAGAATACTGGAACTCATTGACTTCCATTAGTGGAAAAAAATGTAATTAGTGTGGAGTCAATGGGTGCCAGCAACCAGCATTCTTCAAATATATTTTAGTGTGTGTGTTGTGTGTGTGTTCAACAGATGAAAGAAATCAAAGATGTTTGTATTAAACAAGTGACGGGTGAGTGATGACAGAATAATTCATTTTGGGTGAACTTTCCCTATAAGGTGTCTTTGTTATGGTGTAATTGTATAGCATGTACTAGGCATGGGACGATAACCGTTTTCAAGGTATACCGCGGTACCCTGACATATTTACTGCTCCAAAATATTATAAATCTTTCAAAAAATAAAATATATTGTTTTCAAAGGGGGAAAAAAGGTTTTGTTTTTTACCCAGACATTTAAAAAGAATATATTTTAGAGCAGTCATCACAATACTGTGATACCGTGATATTTTTATCCAAGGTTATCATACCTTCAGAATCTTATACCGGCCCATGCCTAGCATGTACTGACTTTAGTAGTTACTACAAGGGCTGCACTATATTGGAAAAATCTGATATTGTGATGTTTTATTTTTCTGCAATAAATATTGCAATATTTATACAATTTCACAAGATGGTTTGAATAGCTCTGCTATTTTGTTGGGGATTTCTACAGTATTTATGTATGGAAATTGAGTAACTACTAGGGCTGTATGATTAATCGAATTGCAATCCCAGTTTGAAATGTTGCAATTGGGTAAACGCAAGGGACTGCGATGTGAAATATATTTGTATTATGTAATTTCCCCTGCTCAGAGCAAATGTGTGTCTGCCGTCGGTGTGTGATAGTCTTACTAGCAATTGAGTGAGCACAACTGAGTGATGAGTGTTTTGCTAAAAAGTCAACTGAAAGTATTGCCAGTGACACTCAATCTAGTAGCAAGCAACAGCAAAGTACAAGTTCAGAGTTGTTTCAGCCATGTTTGCTGAGTGTTCTGTGTTTTTATAATTATTATTAACTTTTTGTTTTTATAATAAGCTACACTATCTCTCTAATTTGAGTTCAACTTGTTTACAGAAAGGTAAGGTCCTTTTATTTGTGTTTACTGTTTGCTGTAGAGAGAAATGAGTGTTTCAATTCTGAATATTTAATAAATGTTTAAGTAAATTAATATCTTTTCAGTTTTTTAACTAACAATAACCGCATTTTAGCAGTAAGAAGCTACGATACAGATAATTGAGCTAAAGCTTGACCACAAAATTTAATCGCAAATCGAAATCGCAATATCTGTCAAAAACAAAATCAAAATTAGATATTTTCCCCAAATCGCACAGCCCTAGTAATCACAATGCAAATAATATTTTTCTTTGCTTTCCATCGTTTCCAAAAAAATGTTAGAACAAGTTAAATATTGTTTTGTTTTCACTTTCAGTAGATGGAAGTTAAAATGAATTTCCTTTAAACAAGCACAATTATCTGTCAATAGGGTAAGTAAAATAATCTGGTAAAACAATCTTGTTTTCGCTTTGAAATTTATATATTTGGAGTAGAAGCAAGATAAAAATTCTAAGTAAGAAAAACTGTATGAGTCATATAAATAATTAAATACAAAAAAAAACTTTGTTAAACTTCCAAACATCATTTTTTTTGTTCCCAAATGTGGCACAGACAAATTATAAACCCTCACTGTATTCTGGTTAAATTTAGCTGTGATTCTACAAATGTTTTCAGTAGCTCCTGGTCATTTATAGTTCAGACTCAACTTTGCGTATCTTGAGATGTGACTATTGCAGATGCACACATTGCAATATCGATGCTGAAACGACATATTGTGCAGCCCTAGTTACTACTAATATTAGTTTCATTGTTTCTTTATATATTAGCAAGTTTCATTAATGTGTATTTTTTATAGGCTTTGGGTATATATTATGGTTAATGATTCACTGTTTCATCTATAATAAGTACATATAACCTCCTAGGGCCCGAGTGTCCACATACGTGCACAGCACATTTTTAGCTCTTAAGTGGCTATTTAAAATACTTTGAATGTTTTATATTTTGTTACAGACATACAGTGTCATCCTGCAATGGTTTTGCAGCATATAAAATGTCACAAACCCTATTTTTAATTGTCCAAAATGGGAAAAAAAAAATGTTTTTACTCTCTGATAGTCAAAGCAAGTTCAAAAAAAAAAATTCCATGTTAAATATGCAGAAAAGAAAATTCGGGAAAAGGTGTTTTATGTAAATTCGGATCACAAGTCCACATATATGGACATCATTTTTCTCTAAAAGTACATCATATCAAAAGATGATACTTAGATTTTTATTCTAATTAGGTTCCAATAAGCCCAAATAGCAAAGACATCTGTCAAAAGCAGTTTTTGCTAGCAATTAAAATAAAATGTCCCCAGAATCACAAACCAGAATTAATAAATACATTTTTGTAACACTATAACAATGGACAGCGGAATCATTCATTAAAAGTAACAGTAAAACTATAAGTGACACTATTTTGATGGTCTCTGTCGTAGAAATGTCCAAAAATTATAAACCCAAGTCTCAGTATCAATATAGAAAAAATGACATCCTTTGCATGCACACAAAGCATATGCATCAGAAAAGTTCATTTCTCTCTCACAGACACTGCACACAAGCTTCTTAGTAATAATAATAAAACACCCGATGAGAGATTGTTTAAACTAACATGTCCTTGAGTTCTAGGGGGAGATGTCTCTGCTCTGTTGAAAATACTTGCTACAAAGATAAGAAACTCTGCAGCTGGCTCCTCACTTTAGTTCAAATAAAAATAAAACAAAACATAAAAATTGTTCCGTTACACCACCTTCAGGCATTTTGTCATCACTTTGCAACTACAGCCCAACTAACACTGTGAACAGCACAGATTGTCAGCTGAGCTTATTATAACATTTTAGTTGATGGTCCCTCAACATATTTTTTACTGATTACACTACAAATAACTTTTCAAGTTCATTATTCTACTAACTCTGACCTGACAGTCCACTATTACTCGATTAATTAATAGATGTAGAAGCAAAAATTACTTAGTCAACAAAATGCCAGAAGATAAAAATTTAAGTGTAACCATTTAAAATGTTTAGCAGCACAAGATTTTTATGAAGTGAAGTAGGGCTGCACAATATATCATTTCAGCATTGATATCGCAATATGCAAGTCAGCAATTGTCACATCGCAGGGATCTGCAATGTAGTCAGGATTATAGTTGACGAGACATTACAATTAACAACATAGTGGAGAAATTTTAAATTTTACACAGCTTCGAGTGAAAGTTTATTATTTGCATGCGTTTTTAAGTCCTGACTATAAGAATTTCAAGCTAAACTTGTACATTTGTACTTACTTAAAACGATATAGTGTTGTTATTATTATAAAAATACAGTGATTATTTAATTTCTGCTTCTGAATACAGTTTGACTCCCCAGACAATCATAAATCTTTGTATATTTGCATCTTTTGTCTGTTGAATTTAACTAAGCTTGTCATTTTAAAATAATACTTTAAGCAGATACACTCTCCTACACAATCACCCCAATCTTTACAAGCTATTTTAGTCATCTGGCGAAATAGCAGTTATATCGTAATATACATCGCAGTGAATGAAAATATTGCAATATCAGTTTTTCCAATATCATAAAGCCCTAAAGTGAAGTAGTATTTTGTTTTGCACAATACTGGAAGAATGAAATAATACTCACCAGTATATGCTCTGCCTCTTTGAGCTGTTTCTGTAGCTGCTGGATATCACTGTCTCTCTTCTCAACTTCTTTCTCCAGTGATTGCATCTCCTGGTGAACTCTGCCCTGCTCCATCGCCGTCTGCATGAGCTCCTGGAACTCTTTATCTCTCTGTATTAACAGCTCCAGTATCTGCTCACACAACCCACAGCATTTTTTCCAGTATTAGTAATGAGTTTATATAATATGGCTGCATGATATTATTAAAAAAACTGACATTGTAATATCTTGTTTTTCTGCAATACATATTGAGTATACTTTCACTAGAAGATTAACAAAAATCATAAAAGAGATTCATTGGGATGATTTTGTAGGGCAGTGCATCTGCATAAATTATAATAAATCAATCCCAAGCATTGAAAAATACAATAGAGCAAAGACATACATGAAATAAATGGTGTTTTCTGGGAGTCTAGCAGTATTCAGGCACAAACTGGATAATCAAATTGAATCTTCATTGTACATGCACATAAATCTAATCTTTCAGTTACAAACATAATTTCTTGTGCCTAAATTCTTTAAAGGGGCTTAAAACGCTCACAGTCACAGGCCTTAAAACAAATTAGCAATGACTCCACAAATCATGTATGGTTTGAACTGTGGCTCCTGTTCATCTATAATAATATTGCAGATCCTGTGATGTGACTATTGTTGATACACACATTGCGATATCGATGCTGAAATTATATATTGTGCTGCCCTATTATATAAATTTGTATAAATGCCTCTAATCAGATTGCTTGATTACAAACACATCACACTACTGGAGTAAATAATTTACTGATTCTTCCTAATTCTTTTTTAACATGTTTCCTTTCTAAATAGTTTTACTGTGTAGTGTGTACCATATTTGAGGAAAAAATTAAGATGCAAACTGGAAATTCTTAGTTTCTTTTGTTGAACAGCATGAACAGCACATTTATTACAGTATTTATTCATGTTAGCTAACGAAAATACAGTTCATTGTTAGTTTATATTAACTCAAGTCAGTGCATGAACTAATGTTAATAAACATGAACTTGGATGTTATTAATGCATTAGTAAATGTTAAATTATGATTAATAAATGCTGTTTAAGTGTTGTTCATAAACAGTTCAAGTTAGTAAATACATTAACTAATGAAACCTTATTGTAAAGTATGACGTTTTTAATTTACAGTTAATTTATAGTCATGTGTTTGAATAAAGCTTTTGGGGTATTTTTTGTTCCTGCTCATGATATTTATTCTGCATTCACAATGAAAATGTCAACATTTAAAGCATGCAAAGACAATTGGTCAAAATCACTAAAAATAAAAAAGGTCATCAAAATTACATTACTGACTTCAATTATTATTATCTAATTTATAACCACTTAGGGACTACAAATTTAGGTAATCTAAACAACGCTGCTGATCTCTTTAGGAAGTTTGGGAAGACAGAAATCTTTCAGGCTTTATTTTAAATATCTCAGCTTTCCAAAGACGGATTTGTGAGGCTGAGGACATGGGGCATGAGATGTCTGTGTGCGTGTGTAAACAGCGTTGTCTCTCACCAGTGTGTCCTCTCCAGGCGGGGGCAGTTTCTGTGACCTGGACAGCGCCAGCATCTCGATCAGCTCTCTAAAATAAAACCATGAAAAACAAGACGTGAGAGATAACCAGTACTGTAGAATCACTGTATCACGCGGAGAACACTTCAGTGTATAAGATAAAATTACTCTATTTGTTCAATTGTTAACTAACTCATCAACTCAAACATCACTGGGGAAATACCATGAATGGACATGATCAATCTGCTTTGTAACAGCTCAACACACACAAAAACAACGTCATAGTATTTTTTTGTCTAAATGATTAGAGCATGTGAGGACAAACCTGGATAAAACTTCTATATCATCCAGAGTGGATAAAAGCCTTTCTTTCGTAGATTTATCAGCCGCTGCTGCCGCTGCCGCCATGATTGTTTCTCTTTCTGTGCGCATGCGTGGGAAATGAAAAGCGTTAGATTGTTTTTGAGTCACACAGCGACGACTGTTGGCAGAAGGACCGCAACGCATAAACACCACCGTCACAGTTGAGGAACACGACGAAAAACTCTTGGAACATGTGTTTGCAAGTATGGTGGCTTTCTAACTATTATTTTATTGTTCAGATATAGCCTATTGATGTGCTATTACTGTTGCAATTTCATTTTTGTTGTTTGATGTAATGTTTATAGCATCTGCTGATATATAGATGTCAATTTGTAAGTGATTTAAGAATGATTCATTCATTCAATTATTTATTAATTTTCCTTCGGCTTAGTCCCTTTATTAATCAGGGGTCGCCACAGCGGAATGAACTGCCAACTTATCTAGCATATGTTTTACACAGCGGATGCCCTTCCAGCTGCAACCCAGTACTGGGAAACACCCTTACACACTCATTCACACATATACACTACGGCCAGTTTAGTTTATTCAATTCACCTATAGCGCATGTCTTTGGACTGTGGGGTAAACTGGAGCACCCGGAGGAAACCCACGCCAACACGGGGAGAACATGCAAACTCCACACAGAAATGCCAACTGACCCAGCCGGGGCTTGAACCAACTACATTCTTGCTGTGAGGTGACAGTGCTAACCACTGAACCACCATGCTGCCGATTCAAAAATCATTTGAATTATATTTAAAAAACAGACTGATTTAAGACTATGATATTTTAATTTATTAATTCATTCATATACGAGTGAGTCCAAGAAGTTGATAGCTAACCATTTATTAACAGATTATCTGGAATTTCCAGCTTAAGATTGGTCACTTAAAAAAAAAAATAGGCACATTATTGAAGAAAAAAAGAGGCCAATGATGAAATAGTGGATGAAGAAAAATAGCTAATGAACGCTGCTCTAAAAACATTCTTTATTAAAAAAAATCTGAGGAATAAACCTAAAAAAAGAGTCTTCAGCAAGATTTTGTTTTGGTGTAGCCTATTATGTTTCCATTATAAGCCTATGAATTTAATTAATTAATTCATTCATTTGTCCCTTTATTAATTTGGGATCGCCACAGCGGAATGAACCGCCAACTTATCCAGCATATGTTTTACGCAACGGATGCCCTTCCAGCTGCAACCCATCACTGGGAAACACCCATACACACTCATTCACACACATACACTAGGGACAATTTAGCTTAACCAATTCACCTATAGCGCATGTGACTTGTGGGGGAAACCAGAGCACCCGGAGGAAACCCACGCAAACACAAGGAGAACATGCAAACTCCACATAGAAACACCAACTGACCCAGCCGGGGCTCGAAGCAGCGACCTTCTTGCTGTGAGGCCATTGTGAGTCCCTTTGTGCCTCCGTGCTGCTACGTTTTCAAGCACAAATTGCATGTAAACACATCAAGAGGGGCCTGGATGCAGACTCTGTGCAATTGCAATCTAAGCATGGCATGCAATGCTTTTTAATGCCTACACATACCCTCACCCCTAACCCTTCCCCTCAAAGTGACGTCACTAGCTCCATTGAGTGCATTGTGTCTGACATTGCATCTCTGAAATATGCAGTCTCAGCTTGCAAATCCAAGTCTGCATCCAGATAGGCCTACTATTAAACGCATCCGACTTTCACAGTGTAATACTCAGTACTCTTGAGTACTTTTAAAAAAGCTACTTTTTACTCACTCTTTGAGTAATATTTACTACAGATATTTTTACTCTACTTGCACTACATTTTTAGGCAAATAATGGTACTTTTACTTGAGTACGATTTTTCAGTAGGCTACTCTTTCCACCACTGCTAATGAACAGTTACAAACAACATAGCTATCGTAACTCCAATTGTTGACTGAATTCCATTAGAATTTAATATGTATCGCTTATTTCAAAGCTTGTTTAATCTCGAGTGTTTTTAAAATTTTTTCCTCAACTTGTTTTCAAAGTAATCTTAAGACCCATATAAATGTGCTGAGTCTTTTAGTGGGCATTAGACTGCTAAATGATGGTTTTATAGGACATTATTTCAGTTGATGTTCATATCTATAGTAACTAAACTAACTCGTTCATTCTTTTTTTTCGGCTTAGTCCCTTTATTTATTCGAGGTCTCCACCGCGGAATGAACCGCCAACTTATCCAGCACGTTTTTACGCAGCGGATGCCCTTCCAGCCGCAACCCATCTCTGGGAAACATCCACACACACTCATTTACACTTATACACTACGGACAATTTAGCCTGCAGCACATGTGTTTGGACTTGTGGGGGAAACCGAAGCACCCGGAGGAAACCCAAGCTAACACAGGGAGAACATGCAAACTCCACACAGAAACGCCAAATGACCAAGCCAAGGCTCGAACCAGCGACCTTCCTGCTAGCACTACCTACTGCGCCACTGCGTCGCCACTAAACTAACTCGTATTTTTAAAATAATTATTAGTTGGAAAGTGCATATGTTAGAAGTGCTCGTCTAAATGCTGTAGTGCAGGTGTTGTGGTTTTTGTTGTCACTAGAGGCAGCGCGAGCAGATCTGTCATGTGCGTCACACACACACACACACACACATTGCTGCTGATCAGGAAACTAAACACTTTCATTTTGAGATCTCTCTCTGCTCTCTGTCGCACTTCTCACGGAAAAAAAGCAACTTGCTTTTCAGAATGGTTAAAGTTTCTTTTAACAAGGCTTTCGCCCTAAAGGATCCAAAAAAGGAAACCCTCATTAACGAAGAACAGGTAATGTAGTTACGTAGTTATTAACAAATCTTGCTGTATATTTACAGTACTTCTGTTCCGTAGCAGCGTTTGAGGAATATTATTTGTAAAATGTATATTTCAGTCCGGTTATAAATTGACTTATTTGTTATTACCTTTAGCGAAGTAGATATCTCATTTCAAATACAGACGTGTTTTTCTTTGTTCATGTTTGCGCGTCAGACTTTGATCAGTGAAAAAAGTTATAAAATGGCTGACAGCCCAAAGTTTGTCAAAGACAGATTAACACATAGTTATATCCTGGCAAAAAGTTGTTATTACTTCATTAAATCCATAAATTAAACTGACAACTCCTTTATTTAAAGGGTTATTTTGATACAAGTAAAAGCATGGTCAAAATTATTAGTTTACTATTTATTTACTTTTTTAATAATTATATTTAGTTCATTTAAAGTGCTGTGGTGTAGTCCATTTATATTATAATCCATTTATTAAACTTGGAAATTACTGGAAAGTATTTCTTCTTAAATACTTACTAATGTTCACATAGCTGTGTTGATGTAATGATAGTTCTTTACTATGGTATTTTGACAGAAATCATGGTAAATATATACTGTAGATATGCATGTTATCAAACATAATTTCCTGGTATTTGTGGGGTGTGAGAGACCTGCCTGAACAGGCTGTCTCTGTGTGTGTGTTTGTGTTGGCATCTGACTTTTGCTTAGCTGTATGCTGAAAAAGAGACTTAATTATTTGTTGTATATTTAAAAAGTATTAACTACATAATAAAGGTGTAACATGGTCCCTCTTGAAGAAATAAGATGAAGGCAGCAAAAAAAAAACATGTTTTATGTCTGTGTACTTTAAAGGACAATTTTTGATAAATACTTCTTTAAAAAATTAAGAAAGTATACAGGCCACACACTAAATAATGACAAAATCAAGGAAAGACTATAATGGCCAGTTTATTAAGGCCTCTGGGTGCCGGGGTGTTAAATTGAGAGAAACAAAGAATAAAAAGCCATTTTTAAATGGGAATGGAGATGAATAAACAGCAGATGCTTTCAGTTTGATCATAAATTCTCTGAGAAGTGTACATAACAAAGTATTCCAGTGAGAGGGTATTGTGAATGGCATGGGACACAAGGGAAGACTGATACAACACCACACATGACGTGGAGAAGGAGAGTTTATTCTTATTTTTTTTTCAAAATAATTTCAATAAAACAAAGACAAAGAAGTTGAGACTCAAGTGCTGTTATTAAGATTAAGTAGTCCCAAATGTGGTTTGTACAGTTGTTCTGAGGTATGAAGCATACAAGATGAGACTTAATATGCCACTATCACAATTGTAATTAAATGATATAAAAACTGATAACTAATGTAACTAACTTTATTTCTCAAACATTTACCACTCTCATGTCTAAAACATGTTGTGTTGTGTCTTGTGTTTGCGATTACAGAGAGATAGCAAACAAGAATTTCTTCGCGCTGACTAACAGGACACTTTACTGTTATATCTGTGAGAGGTTTCCGTAAGTTGTGAAAGACAGACGCGTTGAGGCATGTTTAACGTGTGCGCTTTTAAACATGTTCATGATCCAAGCAATTTTCAAGATAATGAATGCATTGCATAAGGATTCAAAAATGAAAGCCAAGAATACTAAAAAATAAAACAAAGCAGAAAATGTAAGCATTCTGTAGAGCTTGGTAATATAGAAAATTTGTATTTAATTTAACTGTGGAATCAGGAAATTGCTGAAGGCAAAGTTTCTAGAAGCATTATAGAACTCCCACCTGCAATTCCTGGTCAAGGCCATCCAACACCCGTCTCCATGTTTTCAAAATAAGGCCTGTGTAGTGACGTCAATGAAATAACATGGTGAAAATAATGTTAAATATGTGTCTATATATGTAATAAGGTAGGTAATAATGAGGTCTACAGTGGTTGTCTGTGTCTCTCTTTTTTGTTTTGTTGGGCACCTGAATTCCCCATCTAGATCGAGACAGCTTGATGAACTTTCTCTTTCAATTGATGCATAACCTTATGTGTGCAGTTATTGTTTGAGTCAGGAAGCATTTGTTAGATGAAAATAAATGTTTCTTTTTGCTGAGTTTTGCAGAAGTTGCTGACAAACACCAAACTGCTTTAGGTTACCACCTCTTGGTTGGAGATACAGAGAAAATCTCACTTCTTTTTTTCTTCTTCTGTTTTTCTCAACACTTCAATTTCTCATAATATCTGTCTAGATAGACTACAAACAAACTATGGGTTTATCTGAGCTGGATTGCAGGCTGATATCTCCTGTTTGTCTGCTGTGTGTGCATGTCTACAGCTAGAGAACTGAAGGTTCAGTCTGTTCAGGTCAGGCCTGTAGAAGGTCAAAACAGTTCCTAGAAATGCAGGATTTGAAATTAAGGGAGAAAACAGATCATAATCATATTGTTTCCCTTTAAAATAAATGAAAATAACATAAACACACTGAGCTTTTTTCAATGTGGTTTCCTTATTTATTATTTATATGCTTCCTAAAAATAGTATCATTTTTATTTAACAACTATCACACAGATACACACACATAAAATAAAAGCATTTTTTAATTTGTAATATTATAAAAATACAATATATTTTGTATTAAATAATATAAAGCACAATGTTTTCAGACAACACAACAATACCAATGTTTTAACCTCAGAAAAGTTAAGAAATCAATATTTGGTAAAAAAACTTTGATAAACAGCAACAAATTAATTCATATGTTATTTTGTCCAGTTGCCAATAAATCATTATATGCAATCTATGAATAACAAATATTAATACTTAAGTCAAAAATAACTAATAATTCAGTAAATTAGAGGAAATTGATATTTTCAAGCTGTCTCTTCAGCATGTGTACGCCAGCCTTAAACGTCGTGTGTTCTTTTGGAAATTTAATGTACTGATTTGGTGCTCAAGAAGCAGGGCCGGATTAACCAATGGGCATTATGGGCACAGGCCCAGGGGCCCGTGCGCACTTGGGGCCCCTGCGAAGGGGGGAAAAAATGCCGATTTTGGAGCATCTATTCAGGCTAAGTGTGAATAGCACACCTTGTTGTAATAAGCTTATTGAGTGTTTCTCGCCCATCACCGTTTGATTGACAGAGACAACATAACTACAGAGAGCAATTTATAACAGCGTGAGTGGCGTAGCTTGTAAAGCGCATGGCAACATGTTTTGACCCGGTTCGAATCCAGCGTCTGATGAACACGTTCTTTTTTTCCCCACTACATATCAGATTTTGCTTATACTCTTCATCTCGAGGAAAACAAGTAGGAATCATTAATAAAGTGTGTCTGTATTGTGGAAGACTCAGATTCATAGAACTGGATTAGAGAGGTGTTATATCCAAATAATAATAATAATAATACATTTTATCTGTAATGCGCTTTTCTCAAACTCAAAGCACGTACAAGGCAAAAACAATAAAATAGGAATAATCATATTCATTATAAGTTTGTAGAAGTTATACATTAAAAATACCCTTAAATATAATTTTTAGTACTGCTTCAGTGAACTTAAACAAGTATATTATGTCCATAAATTTTCACTAGTTTTATCAGTAGGCTATTTCTTTTTTCAAAGTGCTTTAAATGCTTTAAAATTAAGTAAAATCTTTGTAGACTAAAAATATATGTACTGTATATCATTAATTTTAAAAATTCGGGCAATACATTATAGATTAATTTTATTTAAAAAATATTTTATTAATCTTATTTTTTAATTCAACTATAGGGGTGCGGCCAGATAGAGGGCCCTACAAGACATTGTGCTTAGGGGCCTCTGAATTCTTAATCCGGGCCTGTCAAGAAGCAATTATTATTACTATAATTAATGTTCAAAACAGTTTCTAGGTATTTTCATGAATACTGTGCTGCAGAAACCGTGGTTATAAATGACTGTCTTAAATAAAACTATTTATTTAAAGCTTTATAAGTGTCTTCACTGTCATTTTGAATTGACTGAATTTATCATTGATGTATCTTAATTTGTTTAAAAAATCTTTTGGAAGACTGTATATATAGTTGTAGTCATAATTAGTGTGTGATTTGTCCTGCAGGACCCTGAGGCAGTGGTGCTGGTGCGTCATCAGTCTCGGGTGTGGTGCTGGTGCTTCTGTCTGGGATTGACTCTTGTGCTTTCTGGCGTTGTGGTGGCAGGAGCCTATCTGTATAGGTACTATGTGTTAGAGGTGAGATAATCAATGTAACCATGGTAATATCACAAACAAAAGGTAACATATACCATGTTTCATTTTGCACTGATGTTTAATTTTACTATCAATAATTTTTATAGAGTGTCCTGCACTTTTGTTGACAACCCTTGGTAAATATGAGCAAAGAAGGCTGGAAAAATGTGTTAATTGTTTAACCTTTGGATCTTTTGCACAAAAATCAGAATCTGAATTTTTAAGGTAGTATTCTTTCCTCAAACTTTTCTCATGAGGTAATTAATAGAATTACCTCTCAAAATTATTCATTTTGAGGCCCATTGAATCTACAATTCATACTGCTTGGCGTAATTCAGGGTCATAGACACCAATTAATTATTTGTAAATTACAATATGCATATTTTTATAATCTATAACAGGGATGTTATAATCTCAGCAGGACACCGGCCCTCCAGGACCAAGTTTGGACACCCCTGATCTATAATAACAAACTTAAAAAAAAATTTCTTATATTCTTTATTATATAACATATTTTTTGTTGGATTTTAATTAATGTGTTTTCCATCTGTTTTTTTTTAACTTTTAAAAAATGTTATGTACCAGTAATGCTTGAATTGGGGGATCATTTATTATAGAGATTTTGACATCTTTCCACCTATTTTGGTATGTTAGGTTACACATATTAATTAATATTTAGTCTGAGATGCATAGTCAATAAAAATAGTCAATAACATAAGGTAATGCCATACCTCCTTCTTCCATTTGTTAGCTGTAATGTTTTGAATTTAATCCTTTTTATTTTTTCCCTTGCCAAATAAATGTAAAATCGTTAAGCAGAATTCCTACAGGTAATATACAGTATTAGTATAAAAAAATCGATATAGATATCGTGGAAGAATCTTTATCTTTATTGAGTCAATTGAGTGACTAAGGCGGCATTCCACCTTTGTATAACATCATTAAGTCTCATTAAAAGTGGGTTCAGATTTGCATCTACTACAGTAGTGTCGAAGTATCTTTCGTAAGTATATTCTTAAATATTTGAATATTTCTGCAAATATGTCCTGGCTGAAAGACCTATTGTCTTTTTTGCATTTGGAAAAAATTAAACACTATTAGGGACTCTGTCAGCTTATTTTATAAAAGGTGGGATTCTGTGATATCTTTTTTATCGAAACCTTACCTTCTTTTTAGATTTAACTCATTAAACTCATTGAATAGATTATACTATTCAGTTTACATGTCTTGTGCTTATTGTCATTCAAGTCTCTGATTAATAAAATATTATAACAAAAAAAAGTATATTCTTGAATATTTAAGAATGAAAGTTTTTCTGACCTCAAGACCAAACTTCTGATGTATGACTGAGCCAGTTTGGCCTGTGTATTTCCCCATATGTGAAACAGAAACAGAAGGTCACGGTTGAACACCCTGAAGTCACTAGGTGTAAAAACTAAAAACTACAAATGTTTTTGCTGAAACAAATTCAAATAGAAGCCATATATTTAACAAAGATATTTGTTTTTTGATAAAACTCTGCTGTGTTTGCAATTGTTTGTTTTCAGTGAGCGCAGAGTTTGCTTTGTTAATATTTCGACCAAAAAGTTAAACATTTCCACACAGCCTTCTTTGCTTATATTAGCCAATATTAGTGGAGGACATTGAGTTAAACCTGTCATGAAAAAGTGATTCACAACTGGTGGGTTGTGACCCAGATACATGTCCCAGATCTGTTTTAAAATGCAAATACAGCTAACCATATAATTACAGCAAATAGTGCATGTCTAGGGCGGTACGGTGGCTCAGTGGTTAGCACTGTCGCCTCACAGTAAGAAGGTCGCTGGTTCAAATCCCGGCTGGGCCAGTTGGCATTTTTGTGTGGAGTTTGCATGTTCTCCCCGTGTTGGTGTGGGTTTTTTTCCCGGTGCTCTGGTTCCCCCCACAGTTCAAAGACATGCGCTATAGGTAAATTAAATAAACTAAATTGGCCGTAGTGTATGAGTCTTGGGTGTTTCCCAATACTGGCTTGTGGCTGGAAGGGCATCTGCTGTGTAAAACGAATGCTGGATAAGTTGGCAGTTCATTACACTGTGGTGACCTCTGAAATAGAAACTAAGCCGAAGGAAAATGAATAAATGAATGGTGCATGTCTGCCACTTGAATAAAACGAACAGGGAATTCATTCATTTATTTTCCTTCGGCTTAGTCCCTTTATTCATCAGGGGTCACCACAGAGGAATGAACCGCCAACTTCCAGCTGGATGCCCTTCCAGCTGCAACCCAGTATTGGGAAACCCCCATGCACACTCATTAACACACATACACTACGGCCAATTTAGCTTATTCAATTCACCTACACCGCATGTCTTTGGACTGTAGGAGAAATCAGAGCACCCAGAGGAAACCCACGTGAACACAGGAACAACATGCACACAGAAATGCCAACTGACCCAGCCGGGACTCGAACCAGTGACCTACTTGCTGTGAGGCGACAGTGCTAACCACTGAGCCACCATGTCACCCCCTTTAACATGAATTCCTCAACCTAAAATAAAAATCATATTATTGTGTATATCATCATTAATTCTGATCAAAATAGGTTCAAATTTGCATCTGCTAGTGTCAAAGTTTCTTTCGTTAAGTGTAATCCTGAATATTTCAACAGTATATAGTGAGAAAGCCCATTATTTGGGTGAAATTAGTAGGGTGATACTTGATTTTTGTTTTCCATCAGAGATGTATTGGGAGATATAAAAAGAGATCAGAGTTTTTTAGATACATTACAGTTACTTTTTTCTTTTTTTATGTACACTCCACAAAACTGAGCAGACGGACCAGGTGTTTGTCTGTGGGTTGAAGTACTACGAGGAAGACTATGAGCTGAATGAGGAGGTGGACTTGGAAATTGGAGCACCGCTGAGGCTGATTGAGGAGAATGTCAGCTTTTTTGAAGATGATGAGGTGGAGCTCATCAGTGTACCAGTGCCAGAGTTCAAAGACAGTGATCCAGCTGGAATCCTGCATGACTTCACCATGGTATACCAAATATACACGGTTACTCACACATATTTGTACAACTTTTTGGGGACTTGCAAAGTTTTGGAAACTTTGATTGTTTTTATACATACCAAAATGTGTTTTCTACTCACTAAAACATAAACCTAAAACTAACCCTCGTAGAAATTGTTCAGAATTTTTAGATTTACAATTATTTAGTATATTTAATACTTTATTTAGCTTGTTGGGACATTGTCCTTACATCATAACTTAAAGTAAAGCATACACACATGCGCAAGTGTACATAAACACACATAGTCTATGCAAATTAATTGTTTGTGGCCCTTTGAAGTTTTGGTTTATTTATGCAAAGACATTATGACATATTAGCTAATCAAAATGAATTATTCATCAGCCCAAACAAACAGCTGTCTTGCTTTATCCACCGCAAACTGAGCAGACATTAAAGCCTCATTCACACCAAAAGCGACAAGTGACCAGTGTTGCCAGATATAGCTCACTTTTTCCAGCCCAAACGCTATCCAAAAACTTCCCAAACACACGCACAAAAAAAATATTAGATTCATATTTTATTTAATTTTAATACATTTTAATCAGAAAATAGCCTAGATACTTTAATTGTCATCATTTTTTAACCATACAGTAACCAACACCAACAGTCACAGACCCACAATAGTAAAATTTCAACATAACTGGATCACAGCACTGCACTGTAGTGTAGTGATTACCTATTTGCCTATATATTGTAGATTTATTTGTTTAAAGATGATATTTAAATAATTTATAAATTGTTTGCATTAAATATAGTATAGTGTGCTCCAATGTGTCTCTAGTAAATCTGGTGAGCCTAAAGATAATTCATTTGGCAACTCACAAAACGATAACTTGTTCGACACAACAGAAGCAGGACACAGGAGTTTCAGCGTCCACAGCAGCTCCATGGATTCCTAGTATGGATTCAGGTAGATGCATTATGGCGTAAATTTGTCCCATTTGACGTTTTACATTCTTTTTAACACATTGAAGTGCTGCTTGTCAATCAGACAACGCTTTTATGTTCACTCTTGCTGTCAATTCTGGGAAAAATGATCAATAAAGGTTTATGATAAACAGCTGTGAGTTTCTACGTAAAGCGCGTGCGGCGACCTCTGTCAACTCGATCGACCGTTGGCGACAAGGTGGGCATGCCGAGCAACGCAACAAAGTTGAGAATCCTTCAACTTTATGCAAATGAAGATCGACTTTCTTGAGCAACAGCCAATAGGAGCACCAGTACAGCTCACGTGATCTTCTTTCAGTTCGCTCAGAGGCCGGTTGTATTCGTGCTGTAGACCTACTCAGACCTGTGTTTGCAGCAGGTCGCCTCCCAGAGCGACAGACAGCTACAGAGTCGCTGCTAGTGTGAATGAGGGGTTAGATTTACAATTATTTAGTATATTTAATACTTATTTACCTAGTTGGGACATTGTCTTTACAACATAACTTAAAGTAGAGCATACACACATGCACACCCGTACACAAACACACATAGTGTTAAGCCACGGTCACACTGGACTTTTCTTTTCCCCATAAACTTCTATTCATATGCATGCGAATGCATCAGACTGGAAATGCAAGCTCGTGCAACAAGTTTTGCAGTTCGCTGCATTGCAAAGTTCAAGCTTGGTGAACTCTGACATGCGAAATCGCATTATGTGACTGCGTGAGACCAATCGAAGATCAAAACATGACCTCTCTGGACAGAAATTTAAAATATGGACCAATCGCTCACATTTTAAATTTCGAATCATCTTGTTTAATCCCACTCCATTTCGCAGCGCCGTACAACAGAATTTCACATCCTCAAACTCTAGTGTGACCGCGGCTTTAGGCTATGCAAATTAATTATTTAAGGCCCCATTGTTTGGTTTATTTCTGCAAAAAATTATAACATATTAGCTAATCAAAATGATTAATTCATCAGCCCAACAAACGGCTGTCCTGCTGTATGCACCGCAAATTGAGCAGACATTAACTGCTTTTCTAAAATGTTTTGTTTCTGTGAAAAACAATTGAATGTTTTGTGTTAAAGCAATTCCTAAAATATCAGCTCGTTTAAAATTAGAATATATAATGGAATTAGTATATTATGTGCTTCCCAGATCACAGGTTAAATGTAGCTTTGGAATAAAGTACATTTAAAAATGATATTCAAACAGAAAATGGTAATCATATTTTAAACGTTTGTCTAAATATGACAAATACTAATTATACAAACACAACGATTACATAGGAGTTTCACAGCAATAAAATGATACACATATCATCACAAGTTATTTTTAAATGAGAAAAATCCCACAAAATCCTAATGAGTGACTGTGGGGTTTTCAGTGACCAATGCTTCTATTTTTCGGTCTTCCATCAGTTTTATGAATAACTTGAATTAATTGAATAGTTTAATTAATATTTAGTAGTATCTTTAATTATATATCTAAAATGATGCTCTCGGTCTGAAGAAGGTGTGTGTGTGTAAATTTCAGAGACTGACTGCTTATCTCGACCTGAATCTGGACAAATGCTACATCATCACTCTCAACACCTCAGTTGTAATGCCACCAAGAGACTTTCAGGAGTTCCTGGTCAACATCAAGGTAAACTGCCAGAATAAAACACAAGTCAGTGAGTGATTCTCGTGTCTTTTTTCACACTAAATTAATTTTGTGTGTGTTTTTGCAGGAAGGAATGTATCTTCCTCAGACGTACCTGATCCATGAAGAGATGATGGTGACAGAGAAGCTGGACGACACCAGTGATCTGGGCTATTACATCAATAACATGTGCAAAGACAAAGACACGTACAGACTGCAGCGCAGAGACACCATTCTGGGTGAGAGAATACAAACCAACACTTAAATAGACTGTATACAATAAACAGTGTGTATGTTTTTCCATAAACACAGTCCTCCACTAATATTGGCTTGATCAATATATGCAGAGAAGCCAGGGAAAACCTCTTAGTTTAATTCAACTGTCATATTAACAAAAAAACATGCTGTCTTTGAGACAAAAACAATTGCACGCACAGTACAGTTTGAAACTAATATCTTTGTTAAATTTATGTGAAGCACAGTTTTTGCACCACTTTGAATTCATATGAGCAAAGTGTATTTCCCCCTGGAAGAGAAAATTGTTCCACATGACTTCCTCTTTTACAGAGTGGTGTAAACATAAGGGCTGCGGTTCACTCCACTTTTAGACAAGCACTTCACAAACTTCCCCTTGGTGGAATCATCACCACCATTTTAAAGTACATTTCACTTCATCAAATGAGGGAAGCTTTTATGGACATACCCTCGATCCCTTGATTTTGACCGAGGAAGTGATTCTGCTTTTATTTGTCCACTCCAGCACCTACACTGTAAAAAAATGCTAGGTTCCACACAATTTTTTCATGTTGTCCCAACACAAATCGATTAAGTTAAAGGTGCTGGATGTAAGTTTTTAACTCTTCTAAAGCATAAAAATACCATAATATGTTTGCAGATATTTAAGAAACATGCCAAGTGAACATACAAAAGATTTAAGCTTTGAAAATGTGTTTTCCGTGCCGGAACGCTGTCTTTGTTTCTGTTAACCTGTCCAATGCCAGTTTAGCCAATTATATTCCAGCACCCGGGTGACCTTGGTGGAAAACCGCGTATTTCATTCATTCATTCAGAAAGGCTCTGAAAGCATGCGTCGGTGACCGAAATGCAACCTCCGGTGGACAGTATCATATGAACTCTGAAATGAGATTCAGTTCCACATGAGGTTATTAATTAGCAAATAATATAAATATTGCAAACTTAAACATTAGGTGAGCATGTTACACTGTAACCGCGTGTCCTAACAACACGCTTTATGACGAGATATTCAGTGATAAACAAATTGGCTGTTTGCACCAGACGAAACACGACAGAAATTTAAGTACAGCCATTCAGAAGTACAGAATATGCACTCACTCATGAAATTGTAAGGTTTATAATCTATTTAAAACATATTAACCCTCTATAACACTAATAAATGTGCATGCTGAATCACATGTTTGATTCTAAAGTAAAAATGGCATTTAAACTCACATTATTAGCATTTAACACTGAATAAAGGACATAAAGTGTGACCTGAGGTGATCATTGTCATAGTTTTCTGTTGTTCACCTGTGAGAAATAGAAGTCGTTTCTAATATATCAATTTGAGGTGTTGGTTAGAACAAAAAATCCTTTTAATATGGAAAATATTCTTTCTATCGTGTGCTGTTGCTTTTATTTAGAATATGGTTTAAATCACTTGCTTCTGTCCTCAATGTGGCAACCTGCACTTCCATTTTTTTTTGATCCAGGAGTGCAATACCTAGTTCAACCACTGGGTGTCAAACTTACATACTGCACTTTTAACTTAATTGTTTTTTTTTTTACAAATTTAAATAGATAGAACATGTAACAATTAAGTTGTGCCAAAATAACTCAAAACTGTGTTGACTCAATTCGTTTTAAAGGGCACCCATGATGAAAATAAAGCTGTTTGGACAGAATTGTGTGTCCACAGTCATATTGGAGTAATATAAACCTAACAAGTCTCATTTTTTTTAATTTCCTGATGTTAAAATAAATCCCAGTGATTTTGAGGCCCCCGCAACTTGACGTTGATTGACAGGTGCCATGTTTCTATAATAACATGTCGACACAGGTCCACAGAACATTTTGTTTTGCTAATAAACTGAGATTAAAATGTGTTTTAACTCTCTGTGATTTTTAAAAGTTTAAACCAGAGCATGTTTGTAATAAAGACAGTAAAATCGATATGTAATCCTTAACCGCTATAATCACCACGGCCGCATGGTGTCAGTAAATGCGCACATATGTGTGTGTGTGTGCTGCAGACATTTGTGTGTGACTCATCATTTCAGAATGGTTTGAATAAACTCCACCACAAAACACATGAAATAAACTTACTTGATATTTTTAACTAATGAGCTGTATTTCAGCTTCATCCAAGTCTGTCTGTCACTGTGCTGTTTATCTTACGTAACGCGTGATGAGAAGCAGACACGCACGTGGGAACAGTGGGCAGGGAGAAGCAGCTCATTTTTATTTAAAGCCACAGGCCACAAAAGCAGCTACCCTGTACTCAGACAGCAAAATGGGCAGATTCTGGAGGCTATAATAAATAATCTGATGAGTGTTTTAAGCTGAAACTTTACACACACATTCTGGAGACACCAAAGGCTTATCCTACATCTTGTAAAAGAGGTAAAATAGGTGCCCTCTAAATAAGTAGTTTGAAAAAGCAGCAAAACTATTTTTTTGAGTGTATATGTCCTAGAATGCAATGCAATTGTGACATCACAACAGCATAGTTCCCATGTGCTCGAGAGTTTAGAGGGCATTCCATTTAAATCCATTCAGATGTTCCGCCAGTAGTGGACACTTGTGTGATGTAATTAATTACATACATCCAAGGGTACAAGACAGAGGAAAGTTAATGAGTGAAGGGCATAGGAAATAAAACTGCAATGCAGCCAAGGAAGCCCACAGGCCGAACTCTCATTCATGGCAAACACATTGCACATCCAATTTAGCATCAGAAAAGGTGAGCAGTAACTCATTATCATTTAAAGAGACATGCAGCAAATGTCGTTGTGATCTGAGCTGTTCTTGACAAGATAGAAACAGGTGATTTTGTGTTTGTTTTGTTTTAATACACTTCCATTGAGATTTTTTTTTTTTTTTACCCAAAGTGTGTTACAGACTTTTTATCAAGACCTTAAAGAATCATATCAGCTTGTGGGAAATGGACATCTGACGACCCCTTTAAGAAAATAGCAAAAACGCCCATTTCTACCATCAGTGCAATAGCAAATCAGTTTTCATGAATCATCCTGGAAGAGGATGGTTTAGTGGTCAAAAAAAAATCTGAGTTTGGTCTTGGGAACAAAAATTCTAAACACCACTCACGCCACGACAAATTGCTTAAGGCCCTGGTATGCTTCAAATCAAGTTCTTTTTTAATAGAGGGCAAAAAGAAAGAAGTTGGAAAAGGCTGAGTGACGGTGTACTGATTTCAAACAGTTCGACACCAGCTCAAATCACAGCAACATTCGATAATGTGTTGGCTTGCTTGGTTTGGGACTTGTGGAGCTGCGCATTGATGGATTTGCTCCTCAGTGTTTGGACTTTCAGCAGTGAAAATTAAACCACACTGAACTGAATTAAACTGAACTTTAACTCTGAAAACTGGACTGACACAGTTTCGGTTTACTAGAACTTCTATGTTAAGCTGCTTTGACACAATCTACATTGTAAAAGTGCTATAGAAATGAAGATGAATTGACTTGAATTGAATATGCTGTAGTAGGTGTGGTTGTAAAGGTGTCACGCTGCTCACATGTACACCTAAACACAATGATGGCACTTAAGAGAGAAGAAGAGTAATTGTCACGCACCAAGTGCCAGAGTTTGTTCGAAATTATGTCAATTAAGTTCATTCTTCCATTACATTTGAAGTATACAGGAGACTTCAGCAGTGTTGCCAACTATTTTCAATGAAAAGTAGCTAAAGGCTGCCCGAAAAGTAGCTAAATGTTGCCAGATGGTGTCACCCACTAATTTGCATATCAGTGACATCATCACGTAGTATCTGACAAGCGGAAGCCCGTCATGTCTCTACTCTCTGAGGCTCCGTGTATTATATTATATTAAAACATTACATCCAGATGCACAATAAATAGGCTCTTATTAACATATTCCTTTGCGTGATGACGTCATTGTGTAATCACAACTCAAAACTACATCTTTATGTAGTATACAAAATAATTAATGTTTTCTCAAATTGACTGGCCATCTCAGCACAAACATTATTTGAAATATGTTCATTTAGATTTGTATGAAAAATAGAGTTGACTATTTGGAAACACTTTTTGGTAAGAACTTTTTATTTTTAAATATAAGACCGATAATGAAGGGTTACATGCTTTTAAACAATCACAGCTTGTGTGCTTACTCTTTTTAACTTGTGAAATTAACACATTTGTAAAAGTGACAGCAATTATGAGTGAAGCCTGCAGCCACTGCTCTTTTGAGTCACTTTAAAAACTCCTAAAAGTAGCCAAATGAATGTTAAAAATTGCTAAATTTGTTGCTAGGTGCTTTTTGAAAAAAAGTTGCTAGGGTAGTATGAAAAGTTGCTAAATCTAGCAACAAAATTGCTAAGTTGGCAACACTGGCCTTCAGCAGGGTTTATTTAAAAAACTTTGCTTGTATTTACCAACAGAGCCAACATTATTGGAGGACACCATATGAGCTCAGATTTTCTCTCATTATGTTCAACATCTAAACTATGTCAGCCCACCATAAACCACTTCCACTGCATGTTTTTCTCTACAGGTATGCAGAAGCGCGAGGCTCTGAACTGCCACAAGATCCGCCATTTTGAAAACACGTTTGTTGTGGAGACTTTGATCTGTGAGCCTTGAAGAGCACATGAGCATCTCTGACAACAGCAGATC